>OY987222.1:26994645-27579895 GCA_963920805.1 Primula vulgaris
GACTTCATATATATATATTTCAATATTTTTCTGAAAATAGTATTCTTATATATTTAATTATTGCCTTATAGAACCATTACTATTTAGATAATTAACTCAACAGAAAGGGTTTTATTAGAAAAATATATTTATTTTATTTGTAATTTGTAAACAGTATACAGTATGTAATATATAGCAAAAGGTTCCCTCAAACATATAATCCAAAATTGGCCTAATTATTTCTCATGCCACTTGCAGCTAGCTAGCTAGTTCTGCAATATGAATAAAAAAAATCCATAAATATGTGCGTACGTAATTTAATTAAAGTTAGAAACAATGTACACAGCTTAATATAATTTAAGTAATGTTGCTTTCTTGGAACTATTTAAAATTAAATAGACGTCATATTTAAAGTTAAAAGTATAGTTACAAAGCCTCGACCATAAAGTCAAATAAAAGATTTAAAGGCCTGATATCACTTTCTGATTAAGCCTCAAACAGAGATTTATATATTTTTTTTTTGAAAGGAGGACCGGTACGTAAGAACTTTACTCACCATAACGACAAGATTCGAACCGACAACCTTCTATTTGAGAGTGTGAGAGACTGATGTGAGTTCTAACCACTAGACTAGCCCGGTGATTTCCTCGGTTTATCCGTAGCCCGTAAGAACAGAATTGCAAACAAAACTTGTTATTTTGATTTGAGTAAGCAAAAAGTTCTCCTGGATGCAGTACCTACATTTTAGATGCTGTCGATATTATCTACGAATCCAATGTCACACTCAATGTGCAAATTTTGAAGTTCTAGGGTTTTGTTAAACTTCTTTTTTCTTAGAGAATAATAAGTTTTGATCAATGGTCTAAGCATCTCAGAGAAAAAAGCAGAAACTTGAAGCACTTTCTGGTCAAATGGTGCTTTAATTTTATTATGCTTATTTATTATTCAAGCTGGCTTTTGTGGGAATTTAATGAGCATCTCATGAGGGAAAATGATTTTTCATTGCACTTTTTCTTGTCAAAGGTTGGTCTTGTTCAAAAGCTAGCTTTTCTAAGTTTATTTAACTAGCTCATTAAGAATTTAAGATTATGGAATTTTTTTTGTTTTAGTTCCCCGTTCAGTGATAATAGAAAAGCTGTGTATTACTAGGAACATAATTTCCCACATTATCTGTGATCAATTACAATTTATTCCTTGCATTATCGTCCCACATATTCCAACTTTATCTATATTTATATATTTTTTTTGAATAAATAAGTACGTACAATCTTATTTGGGTCTGTGGGTACAGTTTTCTCATCAAGATATTGGGCCTAAAAGTCATTTCTCATCAAGGTAAACCGATATATAATCTGGGACTCAGGAAATTTGAAGGCCTTACAGAAAAAACAACAACTTGAATTTCTAAATATTTTTTTAGGAATGGATAATATTTTTTTTGCCCTAAAGTCTAATGATAATCGGAATATAAAAGGGGTAATTGTTCTGGCAGAATCGAAAAAAAAACAATTCCAGTTATGAGATGTGAACAAATTACCACATTGGTAGTTGATAAATTTTTCCTATCTATAAATTTTTTAGGTGAAAGGGATGGAACCAGAACCAGTAATATTAAACGGAATGGCCTGATAATTTTTAATGAAATTTAGCTTAATTCACTAATTTATAATAATTTTCACAAAATTACAAAAAAAAAAAGTAGCTGTTTTTTGTCAGTTTTTAGAAATGGGAAAGACAATGGCCATCGATTGTCTCAACCTACTATATAAATGCTTTCATGCTCATGATGCATTAGCCTTCCTATATATGCTAATTCTCTAGGATTTCGAAATTTCTTTCCAAACGTATGTACTCTTATTTCTTCATGCAATTCTATGATTCTGATCACGACGGGAAAACGTAAGGGGAAGAACGAGTATAAAGTTAATAAAAATTTTGCTAACCATTTCTCGAACCTGCATACTGACGACCCAGAATAAGAAAGAAAATGTCATTTGATAAATTAGGTATGTGTGTATAACGTTCATGGTCAACAATGGGTAGTACGTATCTGGAAAAAAAAGGTTTTTTTTTAAAGGAGCCAAGCTTCGTGTTTTTTACATATATATAAATTTGGGTACATATATATATATATATATATATCTGTTGGTAAGTGCATGCTTCTGTTTCTTTATATTTGTTTTCTGCTGGTGAATCGATTATGAATTTGAAACAAAATGGTGAACCATCTCCCATAATTATATCATAGTATATATTAGCCTAAAGAGGTGGCCATACATAGTTGAAGTTTATTGAAGGAAACGGCCAAAATTACACTATGGCACCATTCGTGTTGCAACCCAGAAATGTGGTGAGAAAAGGAAAAAAAACAAGAGAAATAAAAATTATCATGAAATCATTTATGTTTGAAAGATTCGGAAAAGAAAAGAAAAGGAAATGGGGGAGAGAGCTATAGTATCAAATTTCTCATTTGTTTTCTTTTTTTGCTCACTTTTGGAAGAAAAATGATTTCTCTAATTTTACACGCAAATTTTTTTCATATTTTCTTTCATTTTATTTTCCATGAGTTTTTCTATGTAATCAAACATAAAAAAAATTATTTTCTTAATAAATCATTTTACTTTTCTCATCCATTTTCTATGTTCCAAACACACCCTAAAATATCAATGCCATAAGTATATATAAGGATATCAAAAATGGGATTATATATAGTCATTATGTGACATTGTGCCATTGTGTCCAATTGTTAACAATAATAAAAGATTATGTGCAAGCAAAAGCCACCACTATAGATTATAGTACAAGTATATAAGAAAATTTAAATTATGTCCCCACCATGATCCCTATAAGAAGAAAACAAGAGTGACCCCCAGTATGATTGCAATCAGACAAGGGAAACTTTAATTTATTTTGAATTTATCGCCAGTGTCCAATACCCCCTACAGTAGTACTTTCTGCCAAATTTGAGGTTTAATTTGTTAATTTTTTGTTAAATTAATTAGGAGAATTGTTTATTACCATTTCAATGTGTTTTTAGCTCTTTTTTTATAAATAAGAAAATATTGTAGACCGGCGAAGATGATACGACGTTTAACATCGACCAGTTTGATCACTACAAGAAAATAACATAATAACAACAACCGGTCTGTTACTATATGGTTTCTTGCATAAAATTCAGCAACAGTAAAACAACATTTATCAACACTTAGCAGTTAGAACTGTTGTTATATACATTTTCTTCTCGCAGTGGATATGTGAATCGATTATTCATAGTGCAGTTTTCAAAACTAAATATCAATTACCCCTTGGAGTTAAAAGTCATTTAATTTCTCGTGTATAAATGTTCTTTAAAAAATCTGAAGACATAGTAATGACTATGCATATGTATCACCAACATCCAATCAAACAAATTAAGTACTACTAGTAAATTCATATTGACATACCCTTAGCATCTTTCAATGATTAAAATAACAAATTTTCTTATGATGTTTTGATTACAACTTAATTTATTGATTCCTTTTGCCCAAAAACAAAGAGTAAGACATTTGCATCACTGCATCAGCACCCTACCTAACTCAATAATTATATAAGAGAATCTTATCTTTATTTAAATGTTATTATCCTACTCAAAAATAATTTCTCAGTTTGTCTAGACTTCTTATTTCAATATACTCTTTATGATTTTAGTGTATACTTAATTCTTTTAAGTTTTCATAACTGTTGAAGTTTTCTTGCAAGTATCTTCAGGATTTTGTTACATGATCTCATCTCAACTAGTGGAGTAATATGTATACCCATAACACTTGTGAGAGAAAATAATAACTCAAATAACATAAAAGCATAAACATCATACAAATACATTCAAAACTAAGAAACTTTATGCTTAATAACTCACAGCAACACCACCATCATCATCATCATAACATTACATACATAGCCCACATTCACCTCCCTTTCACTAAAGATCAACAACTTTAACATTAAAATGAAAAAACATTACATAACAAAAGCAAACTCCACTTAGGAAAAAAACCCAAATTTATTTGTCACACTAACTCCTCTTTCTCAATGACAAAAAGGAGATAATATCAAGTGCTTGACTGGGAATTTTAGAAAGAAAAAAAAAGAATTAACCATCTAGTGGAGCTTGTTGGCAACATTGCACTGTAGCCTAATTTCACCCTTAGTCCCAGTAAGAGGGTTATTTTCAGTTAAAATGGTAATAGCCCTAGAAAATTCCTTGAAGAAATAGTCTTGGCTCTTAGCCATTTTTTTCACATAAGGCTTAGTCCTCTTATCATTAGCCAATTGATGGTCCACTATCAATAAACCCTTGTTATCCAAAATATTTCTATAGTAGTTGTTGTCTAGTATCATAGGGGTACCACGATCATTTCGCACGTATTGCACGGCCTTAGGGTCGGGGATAGGGTCGGGACACTTGTGTAGCATGTGTGGGACGTGGTCGGGGTTTAGGGCAGGGTCAACTTCGGGGTATAAACGGTGGACTAGTTTGGCACAATGGGTCCTTCCCACACTGTGAGAACCTATATCAAGAAAAAAGTACCAATAAAACTATCTGCATTATTGCATATAATAATTGTATTTTGTACAGTTGAAGCTATTAATTTTTGTTGTTGTACCTAGTAGGGCAACAAGGCCAGGGGTATCAATGCCAATGTTAGCAAACCTTTCAAGAACAACAGTCATGCTTTCATTATGATCTGGCAAATATTGCTCTAACATCTCAGCTCTACTCCTTCTACCATCTCTCCTTCCTGTTTTCAGTTTAATATGTGGCCCACCAAGCTGAACAAAAATGTCAAAACTATTAAAATTATAAATTGTACATTTACATATATTATAAGGGCTAGGTTTTGTTCATATGTAAGAGTTTATTTGCACTACAAAAAACTTTCAGGGTAGCAAAAGTTTATTAATAATTTGTATGATACTAAACAAATTGTTGATGAAATGTAGCAACAATAAGCTGAATTTATTGTTGCTATCATGTCATTTTTGTATTGATTTTTCACTTATAAGCTATCTTAATTGTAGTCGGTCGTCATGATATATTTAGTTCTTTGTCGGAATTATATAGGTCAGTTAATTTGTTTCAAGCAACAATCAAAGAGTCTCTAAATGGTGAATGTGTAAAAGAGTTGAGCTAAGGGAATTTCACTTAGTTTTGAAATCTTGTCTAAGAGAAGTGGTATAAAAAGTGTTGTCTGGATTTAAGTTAAAGTAATAAATTTGCACATGACCGACACAGAAAAGTCTCTAACAAACCACTGAAACCTTTAGCTTTTAAGTGAAATAGACAAATATAGTAGTGGTCACCAGCTTGAGAGCATGCTTGGTTTGATTTTTTTTTTTAATCACTTTTTTTTTATCTTCCTCTTGCAAGAACAGTAAAACATATTTAGTGATCTGCTAGTCATGTTGTTCTACACATCGTTACTCAATTGGTTTCTACTGATTAAACACAATAGTCAATTAATTATTTCATTTCTTAGAATTGTACTTATCAAGTTGGTCATATACTAGTATTGTTGTTGTTGTGGATAACAAGATAAACCAATAAATCTGTACACAACAATTAAAAGTCCTCTAACAATACGAGAAACAGTACAAGTACAACCATATCCCGAAAGCAAGATAAGTCCAACAAGTGTACAATATATGTAGATCTAGCCTAATACATGTAAACAACAAATTATTAGAGCATGAAATGAAATAAGAAACTTATAAGCAAGTAAAAGATATGATGAATAAGGAATATATATGGTTAACTGCTTTAAGATCTTCATATCATATATATAGTGTGTACTTGCTTGCTCTAATAAAGAAATACATTATCTTCAAACTAGTCAGATATTACACATACATTTCAGGGACTAAATGTTATGCATAAATCAATCAGAATGGTTACTTACAGCGACGACTCCGTCTCTACCGGAGAGGACAAGGATATCGGAGCAAGAAACAACACCAGGGCACTCTCTCTCTACAGCCTCCTTGATGGTGTCTAGGTACCTAAAGTTCCTTAATCCGAAGCTCCTATCGGTTTCCTTCTCCGATAGATCCCTCCTTGTTGAGTCCAATAGCAACGATGCATCACACGACTAAAAAATCAAGAAAAAAGAGCTACTAGTTAACAAAATCCTCAAGTAAACATCTAAAAAATAATTGTTTCAACTCTTAATTTTACAACACTACTTTTCAATTAAGGTCTTGCTCCGGTCCATTATATTTATGGTTTACAAATATCGCAGGCCGGTCCTCTAAAATAGGTCACAGTGAAGAAATTTGCAACGTTTAAGCAAGTTTATAATTTTTTTACTTACAGGTTGTATTTTTTTGGTGGATACTTTAAACCTGAGTTTTATTTCCATATCTTTTGTATTGTAGACTTTAAATCGGGATCTTTTTTTCCCTTAAAACCCTTAAGCCAAAAAATGCATTACTTCACTAATCTACCAGCAGCATAATCGGATCTACATAACCGTTATCGACCCTATTATACTTCCGCTCTTGTTACGGTAAAATTAATGATTGAATCCAACAATATGACCATAACTATAATAAGATGTATCCATGCAGAAAACAAAACATGATAAAATGTTAATATTATATAAAAGTTCTGGAAATATGTACCTCAGCGGCACAGTCATGGAAGATGTTCCTGAGCCAAGAAAAAGCAGTGTTTTTGTGACGTTTATATAAAAGCTTCACTTGTTCAGTAATAATTTCTTCAGCTTGAGGGCATGAATCTTTATAGAAATTCATAACAAGACCAGGATCATTTTGGTCATTTTCTGCTAGTGCAGAAGCAATTATGAAGGATAAAAGGGCAAAGAAGATTAAAGCTTTAGAACCCATGTTTTTATTTTATTTTGCCCTCTTTCTAGTAAAGGGTCAGTGAGCTTGTTTTGGTTTAAGTGGCTACTTGTTTCTTAAATAGAAAAAAAGTAAGAAAGATGGTACTGTTGTGAAACATAGGGAAAAGTATTTTAATTATTTGGGTTATGACTTTCATGTTAGGGTCGATACAGGCGAACACAAACAAAGACAGAAAACTAAACCGAGCACACACACTTTGATAACGGAGTTCATCCAAAATGGCTACGTCTCCGGGCCGCTACACATGTCACTTAATATTTATTAAGAGGATTACAAACGTAATCTAGCTAAACACAAAGCTATGGCTCTCTCGCAAATAGAACTCTCTCTTTATAATATAGAGGTGTTTGTGTAGGTGTAATTAAAATACAAGATATTGGGACATATAAATAGAACCCAACATGGGTCATATTACAATTTCAAGTGATGTGGGATAATTAGAAAATATGGTCAAACCTCATTTGGCTCCACAACTCAACAATCTCCCACTTGGAGTCAAATGTCGAGTGCTTCAAAAGAACTCCAATTATCCCCGACCACCGAACTCACTGTGCTCCACCGAGCAGAATGCTCCCATCGGTATCCTTGTATAGTAATTGATACTCTGCCGTCATCGGCGAGTACCCATTCTTCCAGTGTAGCGGCGACCCTGAGCCTCAAGCTCGGAGTCCTACTGAGGTTGCACACAGCCTCAGTTTGTCGATTGTAACAGTCTTCGTTAGCATATCGGCGGGGTTCTTAGCGCCCTCAATCTTTTCTAGCGCGAAGATTCCATCTTCCAGAACGTCCCGGATAAAATGGTAACGAATCTGTATGTGCTTGGTGCGTGAATGGAATACAGGGTTCTTAGCTAGCTGAACTGCACTTTGACTATCACAGTGCAGAGCTCCCTTGTCGGTCCTCTGACCGAGCTCCTCTAAGAAACATTGCAACCAAATCATCTCTTTGCTTGCTTCCGTCACCGCGACGTACTCAGCCTCTGTGGTCGACAGTGCAACAATCTTTTGCAGCTTCGATGTCCAACTCACAGCAGTACCACCGTAGGTACAAACACATCCCGTTGTGCTCTTTCGGCTGTCCAGATCACCGGCCATGTCAGCATCCACATAGCCGTGCAGGCCTTCCGAGGTATTTCGGAAACATAATGTCAAACTCACGGTACCCGAGAGATATCTTAATATCCACTTCACAGCTTCCCAATGGTGCTTGCCCGGGTTACTCATGTAACGACTGACAACTCCCACTGCATGGGCAATGTCCGGTCTTGTACACACCATAGCGTACATCAAGCTACCAATTGCTGAAGCGTAGGGTATGTTCGACATACGATCCTTTCCTTCCTCGTCTGTGGGTGATTGTTTCTTCGACAAGCTAAAGTGTGCGGCTAGCGGTGAGCCTACAGCCTTGGCATCACTCATGCTAAATCGTGCCAACACTTTCTTCACATACTCGGCTTGTGACAGAAATAGTGACCCATCTCTTTCTCGGGATATCCTCATACCGAGGATCTGATTTGCGACACCCAAATCTTTCATCTCGAACTGTTTCGCCAACTGTTGCTTGACCTTGTTAATCTCAACAAGGCTCGACCCGGCGAGCAACATGTCATCTACGTACAACAGTAGTATGACGTACGAAGAGTTCGCAAATCTCTTCACGAAACAGCAGTGATCACTATCACTTCTTTCGAACCCGGTATCCGCCATGAAACTGTCAAACTTCTTATACCACTGCCGTGGTGCTTGTTTTAGCCCGTACAAGCTCTGCCTCAGTTTGCAGACCAGTTTCTCTTTTCCCTTTTTGGCAAACCCTTCAGGTTGGAGCATGTAAATTTCTTCATCAAGATCTCCATGGAGAAAGGCAGTTTTCACATCTAACTGCTCAAGATGAAGACTCGCATTTACAACAATGCTCAACAATAGCCGAATAGTCGTCAACTTTACGACTGGTGAAAAGATCTCGGTGTAGTCAATTCCTGCCTTTTGCTGGAACCCTTTGACTACTAGGCGTGCCTTATACCGTTTCGTGCCGTCTTGTTCCTCCTTCAGTCGGAACACCCATTTATTGCTCAGTGCCCTCTTCCCATTGGGCAGTTCGGCTAACTGCCAAGTCACATTCTTCTCGAGCGACTTCATCTCATCCTTCATTGCGAGCTCCCACTTGCTCGAGTCTTTCAGCTCCAGAGCTTCTTCTCTACTTTCGGGCTCTCCTGCATCACTGAGCAATATGTAATGCAGGGAAGGAGAGTATCGGGCAGGAGGTCTCCTCATGCGATGACCTCGGCCTAATTCAGGTCGGGGAGTTTGGGGCAGCTCCTCGGCCTCTTCAGCCTCTGCTGGTGGGTTGTCGAGCACCACTGGCTCATCTTCAGTGTCATTTTCCAAGTCCAATCTTGGAAACACATTCATGTCGACCATACCACTTTCCTCGGACGGGAGCGCTTGTTCTTCCACATTTTGTCGATCTTTGTACAAAATGCTTTCGTTGAAGATGACATCTTTACTGCGAATGATCCTCTTTGCTTGACCATCCCAAAAGCGATATCCAAACTCAGCTCCACCGTACCCCACAAAGTAACACACTTTGGATTTCGAGTCAAGCTTGGTACGTTCATTTATGTCGACATGGATATATGACAGACAACCGAACACTCGCAAGTGTTCATACGAGATAGGCTTTCCTATCCATACCTCCTCGGGAATTCTCCTCTCTAATGGCACTGAGGGTCCGCGGTTAATGAGGTAAACCGCCGTGCTTACTGCATGTGCCCACAAGGCTTTGGGCAACCCACTTTGCAGTCTCATACTCCTAGCACGCTCATTGATTGTTCGGTTCATGCGCTCGGCCATGCCATTTTGCTGTGGCGTTCTTCGGATGGTCTTCTCCATTCGAATGCCTCTTTGAGCACAGAACTCTACGAACTTCGCATCAATGTACTCCCCACCGTTGTCGGACCTCAAACACTTGAGTTTATTCCCGGTCTCCAGTTCGACCATGGCCTTCCATTCTTGAAATTTCTTAAACACCTCAGACTTGTATTTCAAGATATAGACCCATGTTTTCCTCGTCGAATCATCAATGAAGGTCACATAGTACCGAGCTCCTCCCAGTGAGGTTACTGGAGATGGTCCCCATACGTCTGAGTGGACCAGTGCTAGCTTCTCCTTCTTGGAAGCTTTTCCACCTTTTCGGAAGCTCATTTTCTTCTGCTTCGCGAAGATGCAACCTTCGCACATGTCGAGGTTGACAGACTTCAAGCCTGGAAGTTTGTTGTCCTTTGCTAACACCTTCATCCCCTTCTCACTCATGTAACCCAACCGTCGATGCCACAGTTCCGAGCAGTCATGCGACACAGCTGCTGCCACTGTACACTCCTCATCGGTCGTCATGTACAGTGTACCGACCTTGCTCATAGCTCCTCGTGAAACTTTCCAAGCTCCACAGCTAAACGAAATGGAGTGCCTTTCGGCATCGAGTTGACCTACTGAGATCAGATTCTTGGTCAACCTCGGGACATGCCTCACTTTCGTTAGCTTCCATACCGATCCATTTGGAATGCGAATCTTCACATCGCCCATTCCAACAACCTCCAACGCTTCTCCGTCGGCTAGATACACTTTACCGAAATTACCCGCAGTGTAATTTTCGAATAAATCCTTCTGAGCAGTCGTGTGAAATGATGCCCCAGAGTCTAGAATCCATGAATCTATATCTCTCTGTTCGGCAAGCATTAAACAGTCACCCGAATCCTCGTCGCTCGCAACATTAGCCACGTGATCACGGCCGGTACTCTTTTTCGGCTGCTTGCACTCATGACTGAAGTGCCCCATACCCTGGAAGTTATAGCATCGAAGATTCTTCTTACTTCGATCGCTGTCAGAACCGCCTCCTCGGCTTTGCCCTCTTCTACCTCGGGATTGTGAACGTCCTCTAACGTCCCATACCCTGGCCTTACCCCGGTCTCTTGAACCCACGTTCAAGGCTGCTCCATCATTTGAGCATTCACCCATATCCAATCTCCTGAGTTCCTCAGCGAGTATTTGATCTCGGATGCCGTTGTAAGTCAGTTTCTCCTTTCCAATTGAGTTGCTAACAGCAGCTCGCATGAATTCCCAACTGTTCGGTAAAGAGGCTAGCAGTATAAGGGCTCTCACTTCGTCTTCAAAAGTTATCTCCACCCCATCCAACTGATTTACGGTGTCGATGAACTTGTTCACGTGACTCGCGACAGGTGTCCCCTCAGCCATGCGTAGGTTGAACAACTTACGCATGAGATGTACCTTTTTGTTCGCGGATGGTTTCTTATACATGTCGGTGAGGATCTTCATCATCCCCATCGTCGTCGTCTCTCTTGCGACGTTATGTGCTACACTCCTAGATAGTGTTAGGCGGATCACTCCCAACACTTGTCGGTCTAAGAGTTTCCACGCCTCCTCGGTGGTCGTGGTCGGCCTTTCCTCAAGGAGAAGAGGCTGATGCATCTTCTTCCCGTAGAGGTAGTCCTCTATTTGCATTCTCCATAATGCGAAGTCCTTCCCGTCGAACTTCTCGATCCCGTGTGCGGTTCTGTCTTCTTTCGCCATCGATCTTCCTCAGCTCTGATACCACTTGTTAGGGTCGATACAGGCGAACACAAAGAAAGACAGAAAACTAAACCGAGCACACACACTTTGATAACAGAGTTCACCCAAAATGGCTACGTCTCCGGGCCGCTACACATGGCACTTAATATTTATTAAGAGGATTACAAACGTAATTTAGCTAAACATAAATCTATGGTTCTCTCGCAAATAGAACTCTCTCTTTATAATATAGAGGTGTTTGTGTAAGTGTAATTAAAATATAAGATATTGGGACATATAAATAGAACCCAACATGGGTCATATTACAATTCCAAGTGATGTGGGATAATTAGAAAACATGGTCAAATCTCATTTGGCTCCACAACTCAACATTTCATGCCCCTTTAAAAAGTAAATGGAGAATTTATTACCAAGTAGGTTTTAACCCCGTTTTAAGGGCATTCATATGTATGCGTGCATATTTTTCATTACTGTAAAAAATCGATACAAGATAACTATGATATAGTGATGGTCAATTACTGTCACACAGACCTATCTCAAATTGAAGAAAAAAAACTATCACTCACAAATAAATAAAAATGTCACAAAGGTCGTCACTAAATTAGTTTCAGTACCATATTCATGAAAACTATCTAGGAATTTATTTTATAGTGAATTTCTATGTTTTTTGTTGTTCATTAGAGTTTGTTCTTAATCAGCTTGTCGCATATTTCCTTATAACCTCTGTTGAAGGTAAAACACACGGATTCGGAATTTTAACAACCCTATAAATGAAACTACACTTTAGTATCATGAAGAAAAAGCTTGCTTAATCTGGCTTAACTCTTACCTTTTCCGGATTAAGAACACAAAATAAAATGCACTTTCATAACACATGACTTGAGCTCAGGCAATATTAATTACATCAACAAACCCCTAGTAAGCTAAATTAATTGTGTAACTTTAGAAGTATGAATTATAATATTTCATAATTTCCAGTATAATAAGCTGGGTTTGATGAGTTACAAAAAGTGTATCTGCATTTAAATTCATGGGTTAACTCCTTCAAGATTTACTTATCCACTTGTATTAGCTTAGATGATGCATTTAAATTTAATTCGATTATTTATAAGGTCTTAGCACAGACTTTGGATAGAGCAAGTTTTGCAAAAGATATGGGATCATGTCTAAATTCACATAAATGCCCAAAAGAAAAGGTCCTACACCATTAATACACGATAATATTTAAAGAAAGACCTAAACATATATATTTCTTCACGCAAAACTTGTTTAATTGATAGATTACTTGATCACTCAATTGATACATAATTGCATATATATAATACAAATATACAGCATTGATATATGGTCAATCGATCTAGTAACCTTCACTAGCTAGTACGGTAATACTTGCACATATCTTGCCATCTTGGTAACACCTAGTTCAAGAGTGAAATTAAAATAAATAAATAACTTTTCAAATATCGCAATATATTTAATAAACAATGAAATAAATTAATGAACGCCACATAGCCTGATGGCTCGTTAAATTATTAAAGAAGGAGTACTCTTTAAGTCTACTGTAACGTAGCTTTTCATTCATAAATAAATAAATAAAAACCATCACTTTTTTAGATTCATTTCAATTCTGAATTATTGGAGCTAAGAGAGAGGATCTAATAAGAGCTTAGTATATGATGTATCTAAATTGAAAACAATTAAAAGGTAAATTAAACTAACCAAAAGTGTCACCACTCTGAATATATAGTACTTATGCCTCTATAGCTAGTGTAAATTTTCCCTTTGTTTATATATACATTATGATATATAGTTCTTGATATATAAAATAAGCTAAAAAAATTGAGCACCGATCCATATACAGTGGGAAATGTACCAAAATTAGGCTGATTATATACAATATAATTAAACAGTAATTTTTTAAATGATTTCGTGAAATTAATAACCTTATAATTTTATTAATAAGTTTTATGATAAATATATTAAACAAACATCAATGAGTTCACTTATTTGAATGTATGCCATGTGGACCAAATAATGATAGCCCCCCACCTCCATATAGGCCGGCTATCTTGTTTTCTTTCCTCTAAATAATTATCTTTATTGTATGATAATAGAAAAAAAATTAGTTTCATTAGACATTAGCGTTGATAGTGAAGTGTTTATTGAAACAAATGATGAAAAGAAAAAGACAAAAGCATGCCAACTCCGAGTGTACATTAGTTGAAAATAACTAATGACGAAAATATTTAACAAACCTTAAAAAAGCTAGGCGATTTCAATAATTTATTTTTACGTTTGAGTAGGGCTATGAATTAGGCGAAAATTTCGTGAAAAATATCGTTTTCGTTTCGTTAATATCTCGTTTCGTTTTCGTTCATTGCTAAATGAAATGATAATGAAATAAAATATACATTTCGTTTAGTAAACGAGATGATAATGATCATAATCCTGTTCGTTTCGTTAAATTTTATTTTCGTCTAATATATATATAAATAAATTTATACATATGTAAATATATATGTGCGTTTGTATCAATAAATGCATAGTAAAAAATATTAACTATATGAATTAAAAACTCATTATATAAAAATATTTAATATGATGTGTAAATAAGATTACATAATATATGACGTAATAAATTTAGGTTTACTAAGTTACTTTTAAACTAATAAGCCGTGAATAAGACAAAAAAATTGTGAAAAAAATTCCTATTCGTTTCGTGAAAAACTCGTTTCGTTTTCATTTATTACTAAACTTACTAAACCAAACGAAACGATAACGATAACGATAACGAAAACAAAATCGACCATTTTGGTTTCCCTATGGGCCCTACATTTAAGTAAGAAAAAGACAGTGATATATTATATAGGGTAACAAATTTTGTGGAGCCAAGTTAAATAAAGAGGTGGCTTCATAAAATTAAACACAGCCACCGACACTTTTTTCATTTAATTATAATTAAATTAACCCGTGACCTCACCCACCTAATTAATTAACCTCTACTTTATTTTTCTAGCTCTATATATAAGTCCATCTCTAACACTAAAATTTGTATGATCATGTGATGAAACACTATTTTGGTATAAATAAATAATGTTTGCACTATATCTAATATGACATTCTTTATCCATACTAAAAACTATTCACATAATATTATAATGTTCTAAAAATTCAATATAATGTTATTCATCTACAATACAAATTATTCATATTATTATAATTTTTTGCCCAAATCAAAATGTTTTATAATAATGGGAAATAGTGGAATGTTTTGGATTTTTGGGGGGTTATTACACTATTTTGATGTAAAAGTTGTACTACTTTAGTGTTTTGTGAGTGAAACTATTCTAAACTTTTCTTACAAAAATGAGTATGATCCAGTTTTAATTGATATAGATATTATTCTTTTCTATTTTCCTATAGTTTACAATAAGTTTTTACGTTTTAATTAGTTTCTTTAAAACAACTTGTAACGTAGGTTTATAATTGTTCTTTAATTATATTATATAGGGACACATATGAGGATAATATTTATAATAACCAAAGAGGCAAAGATGCATAGTGTCTGACAGCAAGGGACCATATATATTTAAATTATAAGGTCCATAAGGACACTTGTAACAATTTCAATTTGTAAATATATGAAAATACACAAGTATGAGATCACTCAGATCCATACTTTTGAAAATAATACCATAGTCTATGCAAAATAATGTCAGATCACAAAATAGTGGCATATTTTGGTTTATAACGTGCTAATCGGAGATGTCATATCGATATATTTCAATTTTACTAACCTATATTGTTATTTAATGACAAATTTGTAACAAATTTGATGGTTTCTTGGTTTCTAACGCACTAATCGGAGATGGCATATCGATGTATTTCAATTTTAATAACATATATTGTTATTTAGCGACAAATTTGTAACTTGATGATGCTCGATGAACTTTTTTGTTTCGTAAACTCAAGGTCGAGGGTAGACGGGTTACACAATCATGGGTACTTATGACTAAGACACTTATATAAACTTGTTAATGAACCGCATATTTGCTCTTATTTTTGCAAAATGAATCAAAAACATAGATGGTAAATGTATTCACAATTGCGTTAAATTCACTCCGTTTTAACGATTCATTCCTGAAAACATATACTCCCTCCGTTCCCATTTAATTGTTCATTATAAAATTACGTGCAATTTTAATCGGTTAAAAACTTGTATCAAAATTATCGGAATGAAAATTTTTAAAAGTTGATCATATAGTTTAAATATTAAATTTTATGATTAGATTTTAAAAAAAATCATTTTGACAATTTTGATACAAATTATAAGCCGATTAAAATTACACGTAGTTTCATAATGAAAAATTAAATAGAAACAGAGTGATTACTATTTTCTTAAAATTGATGACAAACTTTAATATTTACTATTAATTCTTTAATATTTTCTGCTAATTTGGAATGACGTAGTCAATGTTGCTTTCCATTTTATTTTTTCTATTGCATAAAATATAGACAGGATGGTTGTACACTATAATAAAAAGTTTATTTACCATCCTAAAATTTTTAAGGTAATTTTGTTAAAGTTGATGTGACTAAATTTTAAAAATAATTTAACTGCTAAAATTTAGCAACTTCATAAAATTGATCGCAACCACTTTATCGATATAAATCAACAAAATTTATGATAGCAAGTGAAATTTTTATTTTGGTGGGACAGGCTCTTTCATGCTCACAAATACTCCATAAAAATGGTGATCATCAAGTAGCCTTATTTTATAAATGTCATTGGGACACCAACTTTTTTATAGCCACGTACTATAATTTTATTAATTGTAGAACATTTATTTTTTGCTGGAATGCAAAAATTTATGGAATGGGTGGAATATTTTACTATATCAGCATTGACTATAAGACACTGGAAACCAAAGAAGAAAACGTAATATTTAAGGTGACTAGAAATTAGGAAATTTAATAAACCATGCCTATACTACACTTTTTTTACCGCAAAATTAGTATTCATGTTAACCTAATATGGGGTATGTTTCTAATAGAGCTAGTAATAACAAGTCGTGTAATCTAAAATGGCCATCTCGAAAGAAAATATTACTGAAAGAGTATTATATTAAAAGGTACTATAATTAGAAAAAAGTAAGATTGTATAAAATAATATACATCTTGCCAATGAGATAATAAGTTGTCTAGCTCTCAGTATCGGATGGCATACAAAACTGGAGATGTATAAAAAACCGAAAGAAAACTGTTAATTCCGTTTAAAAAGTTGAAACCGATCAATTCGGTTTGCGGTTTTAGAAATCTAACAAGCCGATTATATATTATTATTCTACATAAAATACATTTACGTATTCACAGATTTTATAAATATTACATCAAAATGTCTGTATTCTTTAGTTGCCAACCTTTTGATAAATACCAGCTCGCATGATACGTTTTTTTCCTCTTATTTTGTCCACAATAATTAAATACAACTCATATTTGAGTAGTTGTTGTTACATTGTAACATATGTTGCCAAGCCAATCAAACTGAAGTAAACCAAACCAACGTTGAATGATTTTGGTTTGATTTGGTTTTGATTGTTCTTAATTTTGCTTTAAAACGAAACAATTTTTTCCTAATTGGTTCGAATCGTATTTTCGTTATAAATCAAACCATACATAACCACGAACACGTATCCAAGATATAATAAGGATTCGATGAAAACAAGACACTAAATTAAATATATTCCATGCTCCAAAACTATTGGTATGCAAGTTACCAATCGTTTTATTCACGATAAGGTACCGATACTTACTAGTCATTAAAAAGTGTCCCCAATTTTATTCACTCCACATGGTAGGGTATACTATCAATTTTGAAAGGTAACTATATTTCTAAAACTCAGCTACACTAGCTTAAAATTTACTACTACATAGCAAATCCTTTTATATAATGATACTTGAATAATTTGCACATAGTGATAATATTACCTATAAGTATGAATAAACTCGTTATGTCTTTTATGTTTGGTCTTAAGATATCGAGTTATATTCAATGTAAGACAATGTAATATATTTATCTCACATAACTTTAGATAAATATAAATATCGAGTTATATTCATTACTATTAAAAAGCAACAAAATAGTAGTAAAATACTCGCTGGCGTGACAAATAATGGTCCCAAATTTTCCAGATAAAGTGCCCATAATATACCAGTACGTACATGAGAAAATCCAAAAGCTACTAATTAATGGGCAAATACAAATACAAATGTTCCATACACCAACTTGATATATCAACACATTTAACAATTAACATGAATCTATGCGTTAAAAGAAATAAAATTATATATGTAAATACTACACTCCATGTACTGATCATGAGTATGTGATTTGTGCAAGTTAAGAAATTAGTATACCCGCTCGCCACCATGTTCGATCTTGAGAGCTGTTCAAAGTGTACCTAGTAGCCTCTAAAACGACGACTCATCATAATAGAAAAAGAAGAAGAATCATAAAAGATATAACTCCATTCTTTGTTTAAGGAACAGATATATGAATTTATGTTGATACACATAGTATTTGGTAATAAGTGATACAGACACACATTAGGTACAGTCGGTCTGTTTACTTGCTGTTTACTTGTCGCACGGTATTGTTTAAAGTCGTATCACGCAACTTTGTGGAGGTTAATTCGGCCAAGGTGTGTGTTCAAGTCCATGAATACTCAAGATTGTTAACGTAAAACATCAAGCATATACATATAATATAGAGGTAGACTTGTCTACAATATACAAACGAAAAGGTAGACATAAAAGTAATCAAAAAGCCAATTTGGAAACATTATGTATTATTGTAGATTACATACTTATCAAGGGTATCGAGGCCAAAAAAAAACATTGGTAGCAATAAGAAGTAAAAGACATGTTCTATCATCATAGGATGCCTACAATTCCATTGTCCTTTTCATCTAAAGATTTTATCTTTTACTTTCTCTTTTTAAACTTACAAGCATCACCAAATTTAAAGCTGCATTATGAGTATCAAAAAATTCTTAAAGATCTTATCTGCAAAACTTTAGAACATGCCTTCTCTCCAAACCCATATATAATTAGTTGACTTCAACGACGCACTACTTCTTTGTCGAAATTTCTCGAAATCACCTCAATAAATTTCACCCGATCTCCTTTGTCCGAATTTAGCTTGTTGCTATCTTTGCTTCTTTGCATCTTATATCCACAACCACGAGACGAATATGTGGAGCATACCATTTTACTCTCTCCGTATGTTCGATAGAAACCTCCCATATCTTACGTACAATCGTTACACAAGTTAAAGCATATACAACTCAACCAAAGCCAAAAAAATTCTTCAAGCTTTCTTAATAATTGATGATTTCGGAACCTTAGATGTTAATAAAACACACACACACACACTTAAAATGTACGTAAATGATTCCCTAATGTCATATGCATGGGATTTAAACAATTAAATGTACTTAAGTTGCAAAACATATATACCTTCTGACCTTGAAATTTCCCATGTAAATGCATCACCGCGCGCGCCTACACTCCTGTAACGTGACATGAAAATCCAGCTAGAAGATCATTTCGTTGGATTATTTCTACCATTTATATCGTGTAAATAAGCATCTACACAATCTGCTCATGTTTCTAAGTTGGTGCTTTGAGTTCTATTAGTTGTCTACCCTAAAGTGAAAAATCGTAGTCAGGCCTACATTTAGTGAAGGTTTTAACAAACATTTAGCTTATCTTATAGAAACCCAATTGAAAGATTTTTTCGGAACTTGTGGGTAGCTGCTATATTAGTTCACTTGATAGGGCTTCATCCTTTAACAATTTACTACCTGCTAATTTATCAAAAATTCAATTTTCTCCCCTCTACTCTACTTTGTTCATTTTAGGTTCATGTACAATATCAATCCATTCAATTTTATACCTCATCCGTCAATTCCTTCACAAAATGGACGACACATGCCTGCAATGTTTTTGGTGGTAGACTTTGTAATGCAATATTACTTCTAATGATATCATTCCTTGTACCTTTAATCTACTTCCGCACAATGAGAGTAGTTAGCTTTTGCAATTGCTGCTTGTCAACAAAAACAAGTTAAGCTTATTAACAGTGGATTTGGATTAACAAATGTTCAGATGTTTCACATGCACCGAAATCTAATTTCTCAACATGACTTATTTCTCTAAACTGAGTAGCAATTGTTTGATTGCGCTTTTATTAACAGTGAATTTGGATTAAGACTTGAATGTTGATAAATGCAGTTAATAGGGAAATTCGGATACTGAGGTTGTTAATGCATCCTCATATTACACGCCTTTATGAGGTAATAGAGACAACGACGGATATATTTGTTGTTATGGAACATGTAAAATGTGGTGATTTGTTCGATTACTTAGTGGAGAAGGGTAGGCTACAAGAGGAAGAAGCTCGCAATTTTTTCCAACAGGTATAATATTTATTATGAGTGAAAGTTGCTACTTCAGTAACGGAAAAGAAAAAAACTTGGTAAATTACGCTCTCTGTTTTAGAAAAATGGCTTAAAGACGCCTTAGAGCTATTTTTTTTATGCTTGCAGGTCAATATATTTGTTGCATTCTGCTGAAAAGCTCAAGGCTTGCGTTTTTTGTGGCCCCTTTTTTGCCCTCCAGAACATAAAAAGCTAAATCTTTGTGCACTTTTCAAACCGCTTAAGTATAAATGTATTACTTTTTGCTATAAATGTTAAAACGATATATTGTAAAACTTTTTAATGATCATCTGTAATTGTGTTTCATATAAAGTTGTTTATGGATATCGATGAAGCATGTTTTCAAACATTATTACGACTTATCTTTATTTATTTGAAGCAGATAATTTCTGGTGTAGAAATCAGGTGGTCCACAGAGATCTTAAGCCTGAGAACTTGCTGTTGCATTCCAAATATAATGTGAAAATTGCTGATTTCGGTCTAAGCAATTTTATGCAGGATGGTCATTTGCTTAAGACGAGCTGTGGTAGCCCCAATTATGCTGCGCCGGAGGTAACATGTTTTTTTGCATAAATTTACTAGATTAACGCCTTGTTTAATTGGTTGCACCTGTTATTTTTTTTAAATTGAGAAAAAACTGTGTTCATCCAGTTTAAAACTTCTAGCGTTTTCAGATCAAAAACCTAGAAAAACTCAGGTTTAAAACTGATCAATTAAATTCAGTTTAGCTTCTTTATAAGCAGAAAAGGGTCTTAAAGCCTGCAGTTTGACAAGGTCTAAATAGATTATTTTTTATCGCTTTAATATCTTCAAATTTAGGTTATTTCGGGAAAACTGTATGCTGGAACAGAGGTGGACGTGTGGAGTTGTGAAGTCGTATTGTATGCTCTTTTATGCGGCACCCTTCCATTTGATGATACCAACATTCCTAATCTGTTTAAGAAAATCAAGGTAATTTAATTCACTAATTTCTTCTTTTAACTCTATTAATATTGTACTTATCTTTATCTTTCTCCATTATTCATGCTACACTAGCTAAACTATTTGGCTTACAAATCAGTTTGTTTAGTTTTATTTAGTTTTATAGTATATAACTGGCCATGCCACTCATCTTCTACACTTACAAATGATTAAGGAGAAAGAACAAACTATTTCAACTGCAATTAAAACACCGCCGATTTTGCTTTGTTCCATATTTGCATGTGTTGTTTTTTCCATATATATATCATGACTCAGCATGGAGTATGTATTTCAGTATTTCTAATTCCAGCCCGGGTTCAGTATGTGGAAAAAATGGCGAAGCATAATAATTTGGACGCTAGTTAATCAATAATTCTTCTTTTGAAAAAGTAATGATTCAAAATAATTTGGACTTCAGTTTATCAATCACTCTACCTTTTGAGATAGAATTGTAACTCAACTTTTTAAACCACTCTATTTCTTCCATTTAGGGTGGAATATATACACTTCCTAGTCACTTATCTCAACCAGCTCAAGATTTAATACCAAGGTTGCTTGTTGTTGATCCTATGAAAAGAATGACGATATCTCAAATTCGTCAACACCCGTGGTTTCAAGCTCATCTTCCTTCATATTTATCTGTTCCTCCGCCAGATTCAAAGCAACAAGCACAAAAGGTACCAGCAATTTTTACTTCATGTCCTCTAAATTTATCAAAAGAAATGTTAGCTACACTCGATTTAGACACCTCTAGGTGTGTGGAAAAAGAAAGGGTATACATATGTAGCTCTTCGGGAAGTTGAAATACTTTAGTCCTTTACGGTCATTGTCCTAATAGGCAATGTGGTTATTATAATAATCCTAGATTGACGAGGCGATCCTTCAAGAGGTAGTGAGGATGGGATTCGATCAGAGGAGCCTTATTAAATCTTTGCAAAAGAGAACTGAAAACGAGGTATCATAAAAAAAAATTGGTGCTCTAGTAGAAGATAGGATGAGAATTAGTTTTCTGTCATTTAAACTTCTACCTTGTTTCAGGGAACAGTGACTTACTATTTGCTACTAGACAACCGATTTGGTGTTTCCAATGCTTATCTTGGATCAGGGTTCCAGGAGTCTATGGTGAGTGTGCTTGGCATCCTAATCTTTGACTGAAATTTTCCTTTCAGCAATGTTAATCGAGAATTTATTCTCAAACATCTATGCAATGAGCCCTAGACGATTTAACAATTGCAAATAATCAAATCATTATGCAGGATACCTTTGACAAAAACCAACCTTATGGGGGAAAAATCTGGAACAAATTAGTTTTCATATACCAACAATACGGTGTTACAAGTTAAAAAAATTCCCCTTCACAGTATCTGCATTTGCTAACCAAAGGCTTTTTAGAAGTGTTGTAGTAAAACATGTTTTGTTTATCTTTGCACGGGACCAGCAAAAGCCTGTGCCGACCCTGATATAAAATTGTTTTTCATGGTTTTGGTATTTATTGTTTTTCTACATGGATATGGTTTTGTGCCAACAAATGAACCTGCTGTTCCTGTATTTCAGCATCGTGCTTCGATGGAGTACATTGGGATTGATCCGGTGAATCAATTCACTGATAGAAAATGGGCTCTTGGCCTCCCGGTTCGTTTGATTCCCAAATATAAAATGTAGCGTTTCACAGTTCGTACTAATCACTAAATTATTTCTTTTCTATATTTAGCCCTTTCCCGTCTCACGTTAGTCATTTGAATGTTAGTGACAGCAAATTAAGTAGTCGTATGCCATGGATTACAGAAGTTGGAAAATTTGAGTTTGACATTGGCTTATAAGCGGTAACAGTAACACGACCACAAAAACATTGGTCAAAGCAGTTGTGTAAACGTATTTTAGAGACTAATTAGTGTTCACTGGAATTTGGATTAGATGTTCACATTAAATGAAGGTTGAGTTGTATATCTATATGTTCCTATCAGGATTATTATTAATATTTCACTCATGATATTATTTTCCGCTTCTTGGGACAGTCTCGAGCTCATCCAAGCGAGATAATGACGGAGGTTCTTAAAGCTCTACAAAAACTTAACGTGTGTTGGAAAAAAATTGGGCAAATGTTGTCAAGTTTGAATTGCAGGTGAGTCGGTTACCGTATTTCGTGCAAGTTTTTTTACATTTTATTGTAATAGCAGAAGTGGTCTATATATTTTGCTATAAATTGAGGTGTTTGGATGCAGCTTTCAAGCTGATAAAGTTGGATCTTGTTTGGTTGCAGCTTCTAAGCTTTATTTTATTTCTTTTTTGAAAGCTAGAAGAGTTCACTTGGTCTATCAGCTTAAAAGGCTATCATTTTTTTTCTGACATAAAAAAAGCTAGAAGCTTTTAGATTGAAGAACTTAACTTCAACCTCAAGCCCAAAACAATCAAGCTTAAAAAAATGCAACAAAAGTTTTCTATTTAAGGCTGATGAATAGTTAAGTCCGTCCTCCCACAGCTTCTCACGTTAGAAAACAAGTAATAAACACTTTTAAAGGAGCAAAAAAAGAGCAAATTAACTAAGGTCAAATACTCAACTTAACAGCCCCTACTGATATTGTTTGTATCCATATTATAAGATATTGACCACTGTATGATATATGTTTTTCTTTCTAATTTAAATGCTTTAAATATAAACTTATTTGTTCAATATAAGAGGGTTATTGGCCCCCAGATTGTGCTTCTGGACCTTTGTGCTGCTTTTCTTGCTCAGCTCCGAGTTTTCTAATAAAAAGATAAACCATTTTGTCTATATATTTCGCCTTTTCCATCCCAAGGACTTAACTTAAACTTTTGTCCATAATCTCAGTTTAGGCTTCTAATTTTCGAAGCTATGTAAGCTCTCTTTCTGGTAACTGATCCTGCTCAATTGTGACTGATCAATTGTGTTCCAAGCTTCTTAATTTATAGTGTTCTCGAGAATGAGTAGCTGTTGCATGTTAGAAATTTGGTTCATTTGATTGTGATTTTTAAACCATGGAGTTGAGCTCAACCGTAGGCTGGTCATCTAAAGTCTACAAGTCTAAGCAGACTGAGGTTTATATGGTAAATGTAAATAAGTTGCCTTGAGAGCTCCAACCAAACAAGCCCATGCAATAACGTGAGGCTTAGGGGTGTACATAAAAAGAACTAAACTATACTAAACCAAACCCATAAACTTGCAAGCATAATGATTTTATATTTTACTCTCTCTTTATAAACTTGCAAGCATCACCAACTTTAAAAGATACATTACGACTTTATGAGTATCAAAAAATTCCTAAAGATTTTATCTGCAAAACTTTGGAAAATGCCTTTTCTCCAAACCCATAATGCGTCGACCTCAACAATGAATCTCTATGCCAAAATTTCTTCAAATCATCATTTTAATAGATTTCACCTCATTCCCTTTGTCCGGATTTAACTTGTTGCTATATTTGCTTCTTTGCACCTTATATCCACAACCATGTGACGAATATGCGGAGCATACCATTTTACTCTCTCCGTATGCTCGATAGAAACCTCCCATAAATTACCTACAATTGTTACACAAGTTAAAAGCATATACAACTCGACCAAAGCCACAGCTTTTGTTCAAGCTTTTTTAATTGATGGTTTCCCAACCTTCCTTGTTAATCACACACGCACTTAAAATATATGTGATTCTCTCTAATTTTATATGCATAGAATTTAAACAGTAGAATGTATTTAAGTTACTAAATATGTACCTTCTGATCTGGCAATTTCCTGAATAGATTTTAGGACATGTTCGGTCCAAGAAACCTCTTCAGTGTCCTTCACGTTCCCGTGCACATGCATCACCCCGCCCACTCTCCTGTAGAATGACATGGAAATAAGGAAATCCATCTTAAGGAGATGTGTGTGTGTGTGTGTGTGTTAAACTAAATATAGCTACAGCGTTATCTGTGAAAAAACCTTAATGCCCTTACAGCAGTAACCCAGCTACCCTCACTCGTAGGAATCAGACCAAGGGATACTCGATCAGCAACCCCCTGAGTAGTTACAAAAAAATGTTAACCCTTTAACAAGAAATCATCACCAAATATATACTATCACAAGTATATAACACATGCAAGTTATTAACAGAATTTGTGTTAAATATCTGCACCTCATAGCAAATAGAAAGCCATCAACCAATAAAGATGTATTGCTACTTAAATTACGATCTCCGGTCATTATACAACAATCATTGTGTTTACAAAAGCATACTAATACACAAGAACTAAAAGTACCAACTCGAATTGACTAAGAACAAAATTAAAGTGCATACTTTTGGGGCGGTAATACAGTTATCTCCTTCAAGAACGATACAACGATCATTTACCGAATTAGCCTCAACGTTACGCCTCAGTGCTTCAACAGCATATGGATTCCACTCACAAGCATAAACTTGCTTTGCGTTGGCTCTGATCACCAAAATTATACAAAGATAAGCAATACACAATATTGAATACCTAGAAAGTTACTTTCTCCAATACTTGAAAAATATATTTGGTTGATGATACTCACCATAAGAACAGTTGAAAGAAGAAATTGTAATGAAAACGATAATAGAAGTAAACTTTTATACCTGACAAGAAACGGGAGAACAAAATATCCAATGCCAGCAAATAGGTCGACAATCACTTCATCTTTACAGTCAAGGCGGGACATCCTAAGTTTTTCGGAAAGGTTTCCCCACGAGAACATGCATTTAGTAGTATCAAAGGAGTATATTATTCCATTTTCTCGATGTTCAACCCATCCATTATCTCCCACTAGAATCTCCAGGGTACTGTCCCTGGTTCCAGTCGGGGCAATTCGACCCTATACGTAACAGATAATTCAAAGCTATTTACATCTTTCCAATTCCTAAAAGTATAAACTAGACATATGATAACTAACATCAAATCTTACAATTATGGATTATTTACACAACATACCTGTCTGGCTAGCCGCTGAGCACCAAGTGATCTGGCAACTATAGACCAAAGTTCATCGCCAATTGAATCCCATGCTGGATCCTTGAAGGAAGACACTGGAAGAACATAAATGTTTCCAAGCCGTTCCCATCTGTTTTATGCAAACAATAATTACTTTAAAGTTTAAACTCCTAATATTGTACATGAACTACTTAGACATAAACAACTAGAAGATCATTTCGTCAGATTATTCCTATCATTTATACAGTGTAAATAAGCATCTACACAATTTGCTCCTGTTTCTAAGTTAGTGCTTTGAATTCTACTATTTGTCTTACCCCAAAGTGAAGAAAATGTAGTCAGATCTAGATTTACAGAAGGTTTTAACGAACATTTACCAAAGAAACACTCATCTTACAGAAACCTAATAAAAATATATTTTTGAAGACAAACCTTGTGGGTAGCTGCTCTATTAGTTCACTTGATAGGCCTTTGTCCTTTAACAGAGAGGCTATAGATTCACTCATCACTTTCAGAGGTGAGATTATCGGTTTCTTCACTTTTACGACCTCATCTCGTGTTATAATTGCATCAAATGACATTAAAAGATTTATTGCTGATATGCAAGTCAGATCCTTCACTACAATCTCGCCTTTAAATGGCTTTAAATCATATCCATTTTCAGACTCTCCAGGATGAATTTTCTTATCTTTGTATACATTACAAAATTTATTACTAACAGGAAAACAAATTTGCAACCCATTTTCTCTGGTATAAACTTTTCTTCCAAGATCTAACCATCCAAAATTCTTGAGCATGTCCTTACTCAACTTTGCATATTCTTTTTTCACTTCTAACACCCAATGTGAATCTTCACCTTGATATTCCACAACCCCTTCATCTGTGTCAACGCCATGATTTACTTTGCTTTCACTACGCTTATTACCCAAATTAATTAATGGTAGCAAGTTTATTTTTATTGGCTCACTAAACTTGGTTCCAAAAGCATAACAAGCGGCCCCACCACCAACGACAACTAAATCATCACCGACAATACTAACCGCGCATCGAACAAATAGGTCTTTACCAATAGAGTTAAGAACAACATGTCTCCATGTATGAACCCGCAAGTCAAATAACGACAATTCATGATAATGTTGCGTAACAGGGCATCCCCCTAAAATGCCCACAAAATCTCTATACACGAACATCGAATGTGAGAATCTCGCACATGGATTTCTTCCAATTGCAATTTCTTTTTTCCACAAACAAGTTTGAGTATCAAAGCTATAAAAGTCACCAAGTGCTTTTTCTCCGTTGCACCCTCCAAATATGTATAACTGAGATTTATGTGATACTAAGGTATGTGAATGTCGGCCACTAGGCCATTCCCCTTGGATAGGTATCTCAGTCCACTCTAAAGTGGAAGTGTCAAGGACATAGAGTGATGACGAAACATTGTCACCATTAAACCCCCCGAATATATAAATCTTTGTATCTATAACTGCCGCTGCATGTCGATGGCTGCAAAATTAAAACAAACAACGTTAAGACCTAAAGTTTATTATCAACATCAACACTTACAGGAGGCTCAGTTAGAAACTTTTACATTAGCGTATCATTAGAATTCTATTTTGTACACCAGCCGGCATATTTAGCAATTGGTACACTGACGTTACTTTTTTTTAACTGTTTACTACACTCAGTGCTCCAAATAGCAAAAATTATAGGTTTTGATACTAAATAGTTACAAAAGCACAATACAGTATTACAGTGTATACTATTCATCATAATTTATTGTATTTTGTACACTATTCTAGCACGTATTTAGACCCCCAGCCTATGTTTTTTTTTAATTATTAAATGTACAGAATCGAAGAACAAATTACGCTGGGATAATAATTGCTAAGTTGGATAAATTGGTGTATAGAACTAAAATATGAAGATACCTTGGTGGACAAGACTATAACTAACCCCTTCTAAAGAGGGATATAGACAGATAAAGGATATATTATAGCCTTTACATCACAACTACCTTAAAATCAACTCTAAAGTTTTCGCTGCTTCTTTTGTTAACTGAAGGCACGAATAACTTTTAAAAGGAATCCAGCAATTAGTATACAACAGTTTGATAGGTTGACCCTTTAACATTTCTTTTTACTGCATTTGTTCTCTTTCTAATTATGACTCCTAAAGTCCTAATCAACTCAGCTTTTGCTTATAACTTAGTTTAAAACTATTAGCCTGTCTTGCCAGTGGAAACTGAAAGCAAAAATAACATTAAAATGTAATCCAGAAAAAAACAATCGTAATTGCTTAAAATTATAAAAATAGAAATGCTGAAGAAACAAATAATAGATTTGTTTTAAAGTAGCTGAAATCTTAGTAGCACAAACGGGTGTATGGATCGGAGCGGGAGCATGGGAACTGCAAAAGTAAGGGACCGCCATTGGGAACGTCTAGTTAAATTTGTAGGTTTATTTCTATTGATAAGTGAAATTTGTTATAATGGGTTACGAAGATACAAGTAAATTTTAATTTTAATCCAAAAGAGATTTATAGGCCAAAGCTATATTTTTTTAACATAGAGTATATAAACCGACTAGTATTCTATAATTCTCCATATATCATATGTATGTACTACCCAGTATAAATGTAAAATACATGCTTGATTAGAGAGAATTCTTTGATTCTAAAACACGTATGGGTCATTTTGGTAATTGTAAAACTTAATAAACCTAATAGGCTAACGGGGACGGGAATGCCGAAACGCATACCGGCTAAGAAATGCCTAGTGTATAGGAGTTCCCTGCAACTAAGCTTGAAATATATCACATTCCTTCACAGATAACCGCAATAAACATTGATTTACAAATAGTTACTAGAACAAATCTACTATGAGTTTATGACATTACCTTGGAGGAAATAAGCAGCCACTACATTCTAACGGCTTCCATTCGTTTTTTCCTATATCGAAACCCCAAACATCATTCAATATATTTAGCGGGTCAGCTCTTCCTCCAATTAAAAACATTAAATCTCCAACCATAGAGCAAGTGTGGCCCAACCGCGGAGATGGAGATCCTCTAGTGCTAATCACCTCTAGCTTACCTAATGATGGGTCAAGAAGCAGAGAATCATTTCTCCGAGCATGTCTTCCCATACCTCCAAAACCACCAAAAACGATTATTTTATCAGAGTTTGTTTTATTCAAAGTACACGCTGAGTGTCCCCACAAGAACATTTTCTCAACAGGTTCACCATGGGTTATCAGCTGATTCATATCTAGACTGATCTCTGAAGATCCTGCCAATTATATAGATAACAGAGTTGGTGTCATAAATAAAAAATATGTCCTGCAATCATATAATATATCTTAGTACGAAGCAGCCCTTTAAAACCAAATGCAGTGAAGCTACGTCGCTCGCAAATCATGTAATTCTAAGCTTCTTAAATTTAATCTCTTAGCATTTATTTATATAGTAAATTCAAATAAACATCAGAAATTAGAGTAAACACATCATCTAGTTTTACCAAGTGCATTTCTCAAACATGGGAATTCTTCACTAAAGCAAGCTTCATGTTGGACACTCGCAGCATAAAGCAGGCGAATTTAAATACTTGAAAACAAAGTAAATACTAAATCCTCACCAAATAGAGTCAAAAGTAATCTACTTTGGCGCACAACCGATCAAAATACTGAAAGCACAACCACTTCACATGAATATATTTGAAGATAAGTACCGGAAAACAGCAAACATGGATACATCATACATCACAAAATAATTCTAAACACTGCACAAGCACATACCAGAGTTCAATTAGAATCTTCACCAGTTTACACAGCAAAGATACACAAAAACATAACAAATACCTAAACACTCGTTCGGGGGGGACAAACCTAAACCATAATGAAATCTTTCACCTTCTAGACTTTAAGAAACGTCATATAATCACAATCGTCATATATAACATACAATGATACAAACACTATAAATATCAATTCACAGCCTCTCGATAATAAGCAAATGCAAATCAGTTATTTACCTAAATGTGAATCACTAGAGCCTCTTTTATCATCTACTCCATGATTCAGAGCCCGACCTTCTATCGACACGTTCTCTCCATCCCCAACAAAACCATTACTCAACAAAGCCGCTAAAAACCCGTCGGTCCTCCGTCTATTCGCCTCCATCTTCTCATTCGCCACCTCAACAAGCCACGTCACGTACTCCGGCGACACCAAAACCCTCTCCTCGTCTCCCAACGGCACCTCTAACTTAATCGAACACCTTATTCCCACTATCACCCTCTTACTCATACTAGTAATCCCACTCTCTCTAAACCCCGCCTTTATTGCGATAGACACTATCCTATTCGCCGCAGCCACATCAACACAATCAATAGCCACAATTAGGGGCTCGAATCGGAATACAAGATTAGGGCTTCGGTTAGTGTTTCGCAATTGACATCCTTCTATAGAGGTTTTCTCACTAGGGCTTTCCTCATTGGGGTTTATCTCAAAAGGGTTTCTTTCAAATGGCTTTTTCTCCATAGGATTCTTCTCATTATGGTTTATTTCAAAAGGGTTTTCTTCAATAATTGTTTTCTCACTAGGGTTTATCCCATTATAGCTCATCTCAAAAGGGTTTTCTCCAATTGAGTTTTTATTATCAAAAGTGTCATCTTTTTGCAAATTAAATAAAACTGGTAAAACATCAATAGGGTCAACTTTTTCATGAGAAATAAAGACCCATTTGCCGGTACCTTTAGGTGATGAGGTGGCGGGAGGATGGGAAAAGACGGAGATACGACCGGAACATGAGCTGGTGGTGAAGTAATGAGGGTGAGAGTTAATAGTGTTTAGTAGAGATATAATTGGTGTATCTATATTCCCTTTTGGTGATTTATCTGGTGATGGTGATGATATTGCTAATAATGCTCCTGCTTTTCTCTGCTTAAACTCCATGGAAATGTGAAGAAAGAAACAGAGGAATTTGATGTGGTGGTGTGGGGGAGTTTTGTCAATTTTATATATTCACTTTTGGGAGGTCAATTTTGTAAATTTCATGTTACAAAACGACAAAATACGTTCGAATATCAGTTACACGAAAATTTATCCGCTCGATGTTACTATCGTTCGATAGATAACGCATGAGAAAATCGTCGGTCAAATTTATAGTTTCTCAATTTGATATAGACCGTGTAATTAGTTGCAAGAGGCCAATTTGATATATTTGGCTTTTGGGAAGTCCATTTTGTAATTTTCATGTTTTAAAGACAGAAATATGTTCGAATGTCACTTGCACATAAATTTATCCGTTCGATGTTACTATCGTTCGATAGATAACGCATGAGAAAATCGTCGGTCAAATTTATAGTTTCTCAATTTGATATAGACTGTGTAATTAGTTGCAAGAGGCCAATTTGATATATTTGGGTTTTGGGAAGTCCATTTTGTAATTTTCATGTTATAAAGACAGAAATACGTTCCAATGTCAGTTAGTTGCACATAAATTTATCCGTTCGATGTTACTATCGTTCGATAGATAACGCATGAGAAAATCGCCGGTCAAATTTATAGTTTCTCAATTTGATATAGATTGTGTAATTAGTTGCAAGAGGCCAATTTGATATATTTGAGTTTGGGACGTAGATTTGTAAAAATAAATAAATAAAAGTCATGTTATGGTACACAATTTACCCAAATAAAGATCAATCTAAATTTAACTAATATCCCGTGTATTTTAACTAACACTTTTGCGGACCTGTCTGGCCTCTTTCTGTCTCATTGACTCAAACTCCATTGGAAGAGAAACATATATAAATATACTTTTTTGTAAATTAATGTTGCAAAAACGTCAAGGAATTACGTGCTAATGTTAGTTTTAGTGGTGCATCTATATGTATCCGCTCGACCTCACTATTATTCGTTGTAACACATTAAAAAACTGTTGGACAAATTTATGAATTTTCTTTTTTTGAGTATAAAGCGTTTTTAAAAATAAAAAAAATTACATACGCTAACGAATTCTTTGAATCAAAAAACTAAAAAATAGCAATGAAAAAACTGTTGTCAAACATATGCTAAGTAGGTCACCATAATTGATACACTCCACGGTTAAACATAGTTTGTGAAAAGACTCAAAAGTAATACTCGTAATGTTGTTTTTGGCTTGAAATACAATAATTATTATAGAGAGATCGACGTAGATGCTCTTAAATACTTGTCATACTATAAACATATAAATCAAATTGCTTTCAATATTTTTGTTAAAATTTAGTAAAATAGTCAACAATTCCATTTGGAACCAATTAGCCAAACTATAAAGGTTTTTTTTTTTTTTCTTTTCTTGTTTTGAACTAATAAAATGAGAATTGACATTTTGACAAAGGTGTAAATAAATTTTGTTTTATTTGTTAGATAAATAAATCAAAACCCCCTTAAAACCCTTTTTTACCTTTTTGTTAGTTGTTTGGTAACTTTCACCGGCGGCTTATAAAAATTGGTAACTTCATCTCTCTCTCTATATCTATGTATATATATATATATATATATATATATATATATATATTGTTTGTTGTTTCTTTAATTATTTGTTGAAGGTTTGTGTTATAAGTATTATTATCTTAGTATAAATGAATGGTTGTTAAACAATAAAAAAGGTCTCACCTTTCAGCTATTAAATTATTGCACTTAAGTTGGAGTTTTTATTAGTATTAGTTTGTAACTTTAATTTATTTATTTTCAAAGTTAAATTTGGGGTCTAAGGGAAGCTAATCAGCCTTAAAATTGTACCTAATTATTTTAGTTTTTGACATCCAATTTTACTAGATTTTGTTAAAATCAATCATTTGAGACACCTTCCAGTATTTTCTTCGACATCGTTTATCAATTTTCTCTATGAATGAAAGCTTCTTGAACTGTTTCCAACAAAAAAGGTCTCACCTTTGGGCTGGTTCCACTTAAGGTGGAGTTTTTATTAGTGTTATACAAATCTTTAATTTATTTATTTTGAAATTCTGTCTTTTTTATCCCAATTTTTTTGCAGGTTCAGAAGAGCTAGCCTTAAAATTGTAACAATAAAATAAAATGTTTTTGACATGCATTTTTACTAATTTTGTTAAAATCAATCATTTGACACCTCCCATTTTTTCATTACTCGTACTCTCTTTTAAATGAATGCTTGTTGAATTGTTTCTTACTTTTCAGCTATCAGATGGTTGCACTTAAGTTGGAGTTTTTATTAGTGTTAGTTTGTAACTTTAATTTATTTATTTTCAAAGTTAAATTTGGGGTATAGGGGAAGCTAAGAAAAGACTATCGGGGACGACACCCTCCATTAGCCATAAGATTGGAATTCTTTTTTGTTTTTGTTTTTGTTTTTGTTTTTTTGACATGCATTTTAACTATATTTTGTTAAAATTAATCAATAATCATTTGGCTCTCCCCATATTTGTATTACTTGGTACTCCCTAGCTTCTCCCTTGTTTATCAATTTTCTGTATGAATGAATGCTTGTTAAATCGTTTCCAAAGAAAAGGTCTCATCTTTGGGCTATTATGGTTGCACCTAAGTTGGTTTTTTTAGTGTTAGACTGGTCTTTAGTTTATTTATTTTGAAGTTGTCTATTTATCCCAATTTTTTGCAGAACCCAGAAAGTTTTATCAATTTTCTTTTCAAACTGTTTTCAACAAAAAGATCTCACCTTTCGGCTATTAGATGGTTGCACTTAAGTTGGGGAATTTTATTTTACTGTTAGACTGATCTTTGGTTTTATTTTTTGGTTTTTTTAAGAATTGTCTTGTCTTTTTTTTCTTTTTTTTTTGGCAGAACACAGATAGGTTTATCAAACTTCTCTTACGAATGAATGCTTTTTAAACTGTTTCCAACAAAAAGGTCTCACCTTTCGGCTATCAGATGCTTGCACCTACATTACATATTCACAAACCCGAGCTCTGAAGATATTGTGTTTAAGGCAATTTGTACAAACCTAAGGCAGAGAAAATGGAAAAACTTGGACCAGTTCACTCAGAGTTTATCCAATACGATAGTGACACGTGTCCTTCGCGAGTTTCGGGATTCCCCTCAACTGGCTATGCAGTTCTTCAACCAGGTCGGCGAAAAAAACCCCGTATCTCAATCATTAGAGTCCTTTTGTATTGTGATTCACTTAATGGTCAACTCTTCAAGATATGACGATGCTTTGATTTTGTTGAAGAATTTGATGGTGAATAAGGGCCTTTGTCCTTCTGAGGTTCTAGAAGGGTTAATTGGAACTCATGAGGTGTCGATTTTGAGCACTTCTTCGTTTGATGTATTAGTTAGGGCTTGCACTCTAATGGGTAACACCGAAGGTGCTTATATGGTGATCGATAAGTTGAGATCAAATGGTAAATTTGTCTCAATCCATGCTTTGAACAATTTTCTCAATCACCTCGTGAAGTTGCATGAATTGGGACGGTTTTGGGAAGTATATAAGGAGGCCGTAGCTTATGGATATTCTGAAAATGTGTATACTTTTAACATACTTATATATGCTCATTGCAAGGAATGTAATACGTCTCTTGCACTAAAAGTGTTTTATCAGATGTTGAAAAAAGGGATATTTCCGAATATTGTTACCTTTAATATGATTATAGATGGAGCTTGTAGAATGGGTGACCTTGATTTCGCCTCAAAGCTTGTTAAGAATATGCGAGTTATGTCGTGTGATTTTATTCTACCTAATTCAGTCAGTTATAACTGCCTAATAAACGGGTATTGCAAAGTCGGAAGGCTTGAGAGTGCAGAAAAACTATTAAATGAGATGACTGAGGCCGGTTTAAATCCTAACGTCAGGACCTATGCGACTTTAATTGATGGTTTTTCGAGAAATGGGAATATGGAAGAAGCGTTTAGGTGGTGTAATGATATGGTGGAAAAGGGGCTATTTCCAAATTCGGTCATCTATAATTCACTAACCTATTTTCTTCTCATGGAAGGGGACGTGGAAGGAGCTTCGTCGCTTTTATCTGACATGAGTGATAAGCGTATACGTTCTGACCAATTCACCGATTCTATTTTGATAACGGGCCTTTGTAGAAGCGGACATGTAAATGAAGCTCTTCAGGTATATAAGTGGATTGTAGAAAATAACCTCGTGGGAGATCTTGTTGCGGGTAATATTCTCATTAATTATTTTTGTAAGCAAAAGAATATAGCTGGCGCTAAGCAATTGCTAGCAAGTATGTTTATACGCGGATTTATTCTTGATATAGCTACCTATGGTTCTTTAATAGATGGGTATTTGAAAGAAGGGAGAATACAAAGTGCATTCGAGATCTACGATGATATGATCCAAGTGGACAGAAGGCCCAATTTGGTAATCTACAATTCGATTCTTAGCGGTTTTTGCAAAGATGGATTAGTAGGCAAGGCTAGACTTCTGGTAGAGAAATTAGAGACCGAAAGTTTATGCGATTGCATAACCTATAACACATTGTTAAATTGTTACCTGATGAATGGGAAGATTAACGAGGCTTTAGATTTATTTGGGAAAATGCGGGAAAGTAATTTGTTGAACGTTGTTTCGTTTAATATCTTGATCAACTGTTTTTGCAAGTTCGGTTATATTCGACAAGCGAAAGAACTTGTGCAAAAGATGATTCAACAAAGGTTAGTTCCAGATTGTATTACGTATACTACTCTTATAACTAATGCGTGTAAAAGTTGCAGTAAAGAGGAGGTTATTGAGTTACATGATTTTATGGTACTTAAAGGAGTTAACCCTGATTGTGAAACATATGATGCCTTTGTTAAACCACTTTTGCCATGAGAAAGTTGTAACAATGGATTGTTTATATATGTCATACAATGTTAAGAGTTTATCACATTTCATCTGTAAGGTCTTTTTTCTCATTATTTCTCTTTCCTCTAATTATTGTTTCTCAATTCTGTGGCCACGTTATGCCCTGTATGGTTTTTGCTTTTAAGCTCTTTCTTTTTTGCTTGAAAGCTGGGCAGTTTTCTCTGATTAGCTTAAAATTGAACTGTTTTGTTCCTTGTACCTAAAGAAGCTTGAAATTTTTAACCCAGCATTTTCTTTTCATCTCCAAAAACCTAACTTTGCATAAATGTTGGAACAAACAATGATCTTATGCACTTCAGACTTCATAGCATCTGTTTGTGGAGGTTATAGCACTTTTTTTTTTGGCATGGTAAACTCTCCAATAAATCAGAAAAAAATTCAAGCGTAAATGCGGATAGTTTTCAAAACAGCTTTTGTGATTAAAACCATAGGTGAAAAGGTTGTCAGCCCCAAATATGTAAAAATACAGGGAATAGGATATGTAAGTAATTGGCCATATAGTTATTCAAGATAAATTAAATTCACTATGAGGAGGATATCGGACTATAGACGTGGTACTGATTTTCCTATGTGCTTAAGATTTAAATGTGCATTATAATTTGTCTGCAATTTAAATCAGAACTACACCTATACACCATCACTCAAGGTTTCAAAAGGCTAGGTCGGGTTTAGGCGGGAAGGAGTTACACATATGTATGTTTGCATATTAACAGAAGAAGAAAAAAGAAATACCCGAAAAACAAACTTCCCCAAGTGATGCTACACATATGTAACTATGGCTGTGTTTGGTTGCACATTTTTCAGTTTTTTTTTTTTTGCTCTAAAGTTGGACTGTATTTGGATGATCAGCTTGAAAGCTAATTTTCTTTTGTCTGGAAAATCTAGAACCTTTAAGTTATATGAACTAGCTTTTTTCTTGACCTTGAAAAATCCATCTTATTGGCTTAAAAGTTGCAAGAAAAAAGTGTAGTATGTATACTCTGTGAATGTTATTTAGAGGCGACGACTGCATGTTTGGGTGTAGTATGTATGTTTGCACTGGCTATATACAAATACAAGGGTACGTACGTATCTGATGTTTGTAATGGTGGTGGTGTGCCTTTCTGCAAACGGTGATAATGGTCATCACTGGGGATTTAATAGAAGGGTATAATTCAGGCTGGTATTGTTTTCCAAAAATGAAATCTGCAAAAGTGGGGATGCTCTTTATACATTTGTTTTCGCAAATTTTGTTTTTCTCTCATCTGTGCACCGCGGTTTTCATCGTCCCTTTCTATAAGATATGAAGATGCTTTGTTTGATACTCACGATGTGTCCCTTTTTTAAGTACCAGTAACCTTTCATAAAAATTCACCAAATTATAGTATAAGCTGAATATATCAATTTGTTTTGGTAAGAGTATCAATTATCAAACTAGTTGCATTAAATAGTACAAGATAATTAAAGGTTAGTGATGATAAGATGATGACACGAGTCATTAATGGATACTCTTGTTTTATACAAATAAGCAAACTGCTAATTAACTCTTGTTTTACAAGTCATAATATAATTACCAAGTAATGAATCACATAATACAGGTTTCATCGTTTTTAACAGTGTTCTGAAAATCAAGCGTACGCGGAAATTAGGCGCATCCTATCCAGGACGCGGAGCTTAAAACTCTAGCAGATTAGGCATGATGATTAGACGGAATTAGACATCCTTAGACGCTAACCAACCAATTTCCAACACGTCTTGCGTCTTTTATAACATTGTATTTACATATGCATAAAAGTATCTTATATAAAAATAATTATTATTATAATCCTTTTAGAAAGATGTCACAAGGAGTGAAGATCATTACTCTTCCCAATAATATGATCCACTAATTAAAATTGCTTAACTTTTTGTTGCCACCCATGCAACCAATATATAGAGGGAATTGGGGAAACATATATACCAAGTGGAGAGCCTTATACCACTAAGCTCCAATAAAAAAAAAAAGTGTGATTGCAAATGTTTATTCGACCCTACAACTCAATTATCATATGGCAAAAAAGGTGGATAAAGTTTGGTTGTGGACTTTGTATAAGGTGTTTAAAGTTTAAACTGTTAATTATCCATTTGACTTTAACCAAAAAAGGAAAAGGTGATCCAACCACAAATCACTAATGCATGTATTCCAGCCAATTGAGTGCTCTCTCTATTTCACCACCATCTCATTCTAGGCTCCCTTGAATATGTCATTTACTAAAACTACATTTAAAAAAAAAAAAAAAAAACGATCCTAAAACTTCCGCTATATATGCACGGGTCCGGGAAAGGGTATGACCACTTTGAGTTTAATGTGACAAGAGACTGTTTCCACGACTCGAACATTCGGCCTCAAGATCATATAAGTACTAACTCTATCATTATGTCAATACTCCCCTCTTACAAAGTACACTAGTAAGTACTGTAATAAAAAGTAACAAAAGGTAGCCACAAATTTTAAGATTATGTTCCACTTTTTTCTTTTTCCTTTTTTGATAAAGGTAACTTGAGGCACTAATGATCGATTCCACCTTGACAATCAGATAAATGCACTGAAACACTTGCTTCATTTCATTTATGCTAGTAAATATAAAAACAGATATGAAGCTCTATTGAGCATGATTTCCTAGTTTTATAAAGACCTCCTTTTGTATAGAAAATCATAAATATAAAACTAGAACTAAAATAGCTAAGCTAAGCCGTAGTTATAGATAATAAAGCATGTAGAATTCTACATTAGTACTGTTTGCTACCAAATCGGAATAGCACTTTAACAATGTTTAAAGCAACACCAGCGACTGAGGTTAAAGTTTGGAGGTATTGGATTTTCGTTTATGTGGCCGAGATGCACGAATGCCAAAAACAAAAGCAAAACGAGATGCATCTCGACGCCGGTGGATGAAAGTCGAACGAATTCAAACTTTTAACTGTTGAAACCAAAAATCGTATAGTATCCAAAATGACAGAAGTGCTTCTTTAATTATAATTCCTACAGATAACATTAGAACCATGTGATGATTTTGACGTTTTGTATATTCCAAACTTAAAGAGTAATGGAGAGAACTATTTTGGTCCTAAATAATGGACTCACAAACACGTGACACATGCACCACACCCTATGTTACCATCAAGTATTTTTTGATAGAACACAAAAATTAAACTCGAATGTATTTATTCGGGTATGAATCGACTCAAACACTACAGAAGGGTATCCAACGCTTGAATAATAGAATCCGGAGTATAACAGTACTTTCCCCACTCAAGGATAAAAACAATTATCCAATAAATATATTAGCCCAATTAGTAAAGGTCCACGGTGGAAAAACCCATGAGATGACGCATGAGATGGAGACACTTGTCAACATACTATGACGCATAAATGTCTATAAATAGTCAAGTACCTTCACTGGAAAAGAGACCAGAAAAATCAGAGAGAAAATAAGATAAAAGAAAGATACTTGTTAGAGCTTATCTCACTGGAAATCAAACCGAGAGAAGATTAAGACCGAGCATCAAGGACAAAGTTCAAGACCAAGATCAAGATTAAACTATTAGACCGAGCATAAGTGTAATAAAAAATTGTAATCCGAGCAAGTATATACAATTACGGATCAATAAGAAAGACTAACATGTCCAATATATATTTTCTTTAATTTATATTAATATCGTTGAAAAATATAACGCGACCATCAAATTTATTGCTTTATTAATATTATATAACAAGTATATATATCAAGTATCCATCAAGTCATGTATAAATTTTCAGTATGTTTATACCTTCAATGGGAAAACCTAATCCAATAAATAACAAAATACTGGGAATATTAATTAGGTTTGGAGTCGATGGAGTTGTTTAGGTTTGTGTTTGTCTATCAACCATGAACACATACGTTCGAAAGAAAATTGATAGTTGGTTATTGGCCGGAATCAGGTATATTGAGTTGGGGGCCGACCGGGCACCGATATTTGTTGAAGGTGTGCACAAAAAGGTCTGGACCAATGTGCATTTGTAGACTTGTCGTGTCCAGTGTATGCATATGCGGTAACTTTTTAGGGCATTTATCAGTTCTCGATTCGAAATCATTGTTGAAAATCCTTTGCTAATACATAATCTAGATATAAAAAACCACAGTTTTCAGTTTCCACTAGCGGTAGACATTATTTCTTACCCTCTTTTACTTGAGTTTAATTTATAACAAACTCATTATCTCAACCAAAAACAAGCTTTACGTTCGGTTGATATATCATACTAAATGTATATATCTTTTCAAAAAAAAAAATACTAAAATGTATATATATGTGTGGTACATTTTTGTCCATTTATCTCTGATGTTACAGGTGCCTTCAATTTATAAATGCCCTTGAAATAAGTGAATGTATTTGGAGTTTTGCAAAACTTTGTTACTGTGAATTTCAGAAAACCCTGTGTGGTCTTTTCCTCTTTATAGGTGGCTTCTTTTTATTGAAAGTTACTACTCAACTCTAATCCTTTACACAAAACACACACATATATTTACTCCATAATTTAATAATCTGAGTACATGCACAATTGCACACGCAACAAATTCAGGACCAGCTTTTCATAAAAATGATCCGAGTAATTGGTTGAAAACTTGAAATATACATAAAATACACATAAGAAAGACCAAAATCTATTTACTTCCATGAAATATACGTATGACGAATTCACTAGTAGAATCAAAGTTTCGTTAATGTGTTACAATAAGTCATAACCATGCATATCAATTTATATTCATTCACAATTTATAATCCTCTACAACACATGAAAGTTTTCACATACTTGGAACTCTGAAGAATATGGCGAACTAAGAAAAAAAAATCATATACGATGACAAATTGGTCTAAAAACTACGACGATGGCCGATTATACCACACGTCCTGAAGCACATATCGAACTGGCTAATAAAAGATCTCATATGCCAAAGAGCAACCATTCGATCAAAAATATATATACAGTACATGTTTTACATGTATGTTGTTGATTGTTGTGAAAGGAATTTCTAAGTAGAAAGAATTAAATCTTTTAAGCCCACCCAAAACTAGTACTCCCTCTGTCTCAGACGAGAGTATATGAAAATATGTCTAATTTTAATCGATAAATAACTCATATATAAGTTGTCAAAATTATTTTTTTAAAAAATTAATCACATAGTTCAAAATGTTAAACTATATAGACAATTTTTTAAAATTTACGTTTCAACAATTTAATAACAAGATATTTGTTAATCAAATATACACCTAAATACATAAATACATAGAGTCCTAAGGGAATGATTATAATTCTTTTTGGAGGTAAGATAAAGTAAGGTAATTGTAGATTCGTAATATGTTATTCTGTTGCACACTTTTTTCACATCAGCTCCCAAAAAAAGCAAAAAAAGGAAAAATAACTTTTGCCACTAACAAACAACCCCACCTTTCATTCTTATCTATAAATCTACTCTTGTTGTGTCTTTTGCTCTTGCTTGAACTCATAAAGGTTCTTCATCCCATATTTATTCATATCCAAAGAACAAAAACAAAATGTCAGGTCTTCAATGGGCTCTTGTGAATGATGAAAAAGGGTACCCATTGAAGAAAAATAGAGAGTATTACTTTCCTAATGGCTCTTCTTCTACTACAACTAGTTCTCCTAGGTCAATCCGGAGGGGTAAGAGCCCCGCAGATCGCGGGGATCAGTACCCTTCTACACCCGTAGAAGTTCCCGATTGGTCAAAAATCTACGGGAACAAAGGGGCAAATGTGGAAAACTATCAAGATGATGATATTGACGATGGCGTGGACGACGACCACAATGGTAAAATGATCCCTCCACATGACTACATTGCTAAGAGGCTTGCTAAGGTGAAGATCTCGTCGTTCTCAATGTGTGAAGGAAATGGGAGAACCCTAAAGGGAAGAGATCTTAGAAAAGTGAGGAATGAGGTCTTGACCAAGACTGGCTTCTTGGAATGAACTCATTTTTGCTATAGTCATTTATCATGCATCTTCATCATTTTCAAACCAAGCTAGCTAGGGTTCATGCCATCATGTTTTTTTTTTGAATGTTCCTTTTTGTTCAATTATTAAAATGTAGGATCATGGGGCTCCACGGTTCTGTTTTTAGTAAAATGCGAACGAAACCAATAAAAAATAATCGGTTCGGTTTTAACGTAAAAAAATCTCCGGAACCAAACCAATCATAATCGGTTTGGTTCAGTTTGAACTTTAACAAATAAAAAACACAATATTCAAAATTGCACTAATTTCGTAAAATTTTCGTTTATATTTCATTTGCAACTTTAAACCAAAAGTCGAATAACAAATAAATTTATAAATGATTTAACAAAATATATTATTAATAACTACAAATAGCAAGTTAAACATCATATCTCAACTTACTGATGTATATATATAAATAATTATATTATTTTATATATAAATAAAAATAATCGGTTCGGTTTGTTTCGGTCACTGAATCGGAAACCGAACCGATTAAATAAGTTTATCAAATTTCAAACAAAATAAAACTAATTAATAATCGAATTGGTTCGGTTTTTGATCGGTTCGGTTTATGATTTACGCATGCAGTGGTATATTAATAGTGGTGGATGTAGGGACTATTTTAGGGTTATGTTAAAGGGTTTGCCAGAGCTGTCCTTTTAGTGTTGTTTACTTGTTTGTAATGGATAAAAAAATAAAATTTAAAAATAATGCCTTCTGGGATTTTGTCAGGAAGTTCCATGCTTAGATGGAATATATTATAATGTGTATTGTATTTATCTAGTAATTTTTTATATAAAGTTTATAACTACTGCTGTACTGTAGTTTATTTTATCTACCTTTAATTATATATATATATATATGTTGTGGCTGCGGGCACAAGATCTTTTTATAGTGTCAATTTAATACAAGCAATTTGTTTATTACTTTAATTATACACTCTATATGTAGTTTTACTATATGAACCAAGAAAAATGTATAGTCTAGCTATATAGCTACTTGTAAAAGTTATACCCACGTTGCGTGTGAGACGCGTAATGATATAAATCTCGTAATTTATTTTATTTTATACATAATATTTAAATTTGGTATCATTTATTGTAGTTATGCAGGTTAAAACGAATTGTTAATTAATTTAGGCTACATTCGTAATTAGAAAAATATAGTGAGGACAAATTATTAATTAGTTAGATTATGTACGTTGGTAATTATTAAAATAGGGTGAGGGTATTTTCGGAAAAAATGGATAAAATTAGACAACTTCATTTTATTTAGATTGACTTATTATAATAGAACGAGAGTGTACCCAAAAAAAAAAAAAAATAAAGATAGAATACTACTCCTTGTTCATAATTTGTTGTTACTTGATGTAAGACACCAATAGAAAAGAAGAATAGACTAGTAGAGATAATATTACAAGTTTAGAATCTAACAAAATTATTTGTCTTCGCCCTAACTTGTTTCGATTTTTATTAAAATGAATCTGACTTTGCCAATTGCTCATTAACTAACACAAGAGGTACGTAATATAAACTGGCAAAATGACCTGTGTAAAAATGAAATGAACTTGGCTTATTTTGCTTTTCGTAAACAATAAACTGGAACCCCCAAGTCATTAACATTTGTTATTTACTGATCCGCATGACGGGACTTTTGGTAGTACAAAAGGAACTTGGGTCTACCGGACCGTTAGTTTGAACTTGAATAAGTTCTAATCTCATCATTATAACCACATTATGCTAAAAAGTTTCGTAGTGCGGGTATGCCATTTGTACGCAAAGTTGCAAACATATGCCGAATCAAGAACGCAATCTTAGTGAGCATTGATGTTAGTTTTATAATTTCTGTCTTTTTTTTGTTTGTTTTTTTTGCCAATTGGGAGTTTAGTAGTTCTGCAAAATCTGTACTTCTTTAGTTTAACGACATCGATCACTTTCAGATGGTGGTATATATATGGAAGCATCAGGCAGGGGCAAAAGTGGATGTTTTGTATAATGTTTGGGACAAAATTTAAGGATATTCGAGATTAGATGCTATTATATTCTTTTTCCATAGTTCAAACAATTTAAATAACTGTCACACTCTTTTCATATCAATTTACAAGTACAGTTGAGAAGTTCAATTTAAATATCTCTATCTTGTAGAAGAAACCAAATAAACTTTGAATGTTGTAATATTTTAGTTACTTGTTCTATGTAATTAATGTAACTTCTTGAATGTCTTTTTTCTCCAGCATTTGACCTGATAAGTTCATATATAGCTAACATGATTCTTTTTCGCAATGCCATAATGCCAATGAAGAAGGTAAGAATAAAATTGTAGCAGGAAATTCAATTTAGAAATCCAAATTTTGTAGAAGTTGGGTTGTTTATCTTCTCACTGCAAGTTCTTATGCTGGAACTTAATTTCTTCATTGGCAGTGGCAGCCTGCCGGGTAGCCTTTTCTAAATTTTCACATTTGAAAATTTTGTTCTTATTTCAAGAATGTTGGGTTTGTAGTTTATTTTGTTTTCGTCTCCTTAATAATATCTTTGGATCCTTTTAGTTTACAAATGCTTTGTACTCTGGCTTTTGTGAGTTTATCAACACTTCAGAACTGATATTTTGGGTTTCTTTGTTTATACTTTATACCAAATTGTTCCCAAACTTCAACTTCTAGAGCTACTTTTGCTTCCTGTGAAAATTACTTTGTATGTTCTATTGGATAAACATTTACGGATGCGAAAACGATGCAGACAATATAGGCATAGCTAGAAATATTGACCATGAATCAGACATGTCAAAAACAACATTTTTGCCTCGAACGTATTTTGTTTTAATAGGAATTGACTCAGGTTTTAGTAGCTAGGAGATGAGAAACTAGAAAATTATAAGAGAAATCTGGATGCTCAAAATACATGAGTTTCCAGATCCCTTTGTTATTCAATTTAATGTTGGTTTATTGAGTTCATAAATCGGGATTGTTTACATTTTTGTCACCACAAAGGAAAAAAAAAGGTAAGAACACGTTTATTTACAAAAAACACTTAACTATGATTAAATCAACTCTTTTATAAAGATTCAACATGTGAACTTTCTTAGGAAACTAGATGCTTGCTAATGTTATTAGACAGCTAAAACCATATAAATAAAGGAAAATATGCATAGTTTGTTAAGGCGCCTCTTCTTCGCTCATTGAGATCAACGACTTCTGGTGCTTATTGTTAAGTTTACGTATATCTCACCAAGAGAAACAAGTCTTTGAGCCCAGTTGACGTAATGAAAAGACTCAGGGAGCTCATGACCGTCCAACAAACTTAGAAGTATTGTTTTCTAAATCATACCACAGAAGCATCATAAACAGTAATACTTCATTACTACTCTCTGAATAGGCCAAAGGATCGGGGCTTAGTACATAGATATCTTTATCAGTTTCCAAACATAAAATAGTGAAGCAGTTTATAGTTGTGGTAACATGATAAACAACCACCTAATTTGACAGAAACAATATTTTGAATATCGCTATTAAAATCTGGTAGTGTAACTATGTTGTACTCCTTTGTCACGAAATCAAATGCGCGCACCATACTGATTTTAAGGATAATCAAACCCTGTTCCGTGTTTTGACACAATCCAGTATAGCACACCACATAGCAAAACGTGAAACAACGTGAAAATGGTAACACGGATGATGTAGAGTCAGGATCTTGGTTCTTCTTTGATCTCTTTAAAAGCTAACGATGACTTTGTTCCGAAAGCTATTGCACTTGGAACAAATACTTGAATTTATATACCAGCTGTTTACTTTGTAGATTAGATTCTTTGTAGGTTAAATTCTGAGTATATCGCCATAGGGTTTCGGTCAAGAATGCGGAAAAAAAAATGGCCACACTTGAAGAATTGATAAAATTTGTGTGTGTTTTTGGACTTATTTCACTAATGGTGATCGTATTAAGCACACTATGAGCAGTTTAGATTGTATTATGAGTTCATAGCTAGGATTTTATACTTTTAATTCTTGGTTTTTTTTGGATGAAATAATTCCCTTGTGTTTCAGGTTCTGCTTTGGCCCTATTAGTTTATTTGATGTGAATTTTTTTTAAACTTGTCACTCTTTGTTATTATAACTAATAAAGTTGGGAATAAAAAATAAAAAACAAAGTGAAAAAGTGGTTGTGCTTTCCTTTATATACTAATATATCTAAATTAATTAATTATATAGAGGTGATGGTGATTTATTGATTTGTTTGGTTAGTCTCTATCAAAAAGTTTGTGAAGGCAAATATTAAAGTTTGTGATTTAAAATACCGACATTTTACTAATGCGTAATAGCATAGAATATTAAAGTCGAATGTATATAGTTCCCGTGTAACTAATATTAGCATGTCGTTTCCATTTTGTTGACTTTTACATACCATTACATTTATTAGTTATAATAATAATATAAGTTTGATTTGGACACATATTGTGACAACACTATCACGCCCATACTTATTGAGACTACTAACCGCTAAATAGTTCAAATTTTGTCTCATTATACAAAATCAATTTTATTATAGAAAATAATATTCTTTTGCATAAATAAAATTCTCAAACAGAGCAAAGGTTTATTCTGATTTCATCCGACATAATCAAAATTGCAAAAAAAAAAAATAAAAAAAAATACACAACAAATAATAGATATTCTAAGTGTACTTGGAGGTCTACTTACACCGAAGGTTAACAATATTTAGTGAAGATTTATTTACATCAATTGTTCTCATTCACGTTTTTTTGTTCGTGTCCTATTTGATGTCAGTTTGATTTTAAAATACCGACATTTTACTAATGCGTAATAGCATAGGATATTGAAGTCGAATGTATATAGTTCCCGTGTAACTAATATTAACATGTCGTTTCCATTTTGTTGACTTTTACATACCATTACATTTATTAGTTATAATAATAATATATTATTTACCTGTTTTTATTTATTAAACTTATCCTAGTATATAAAATGTAAATAACCTCATGAAACTATGGGTCATTTGCAAATAACCCCTATAAACTATTAATTCTTGCAATTAATCCCCATAAACTATCAAAATTTTATAATTAACCCCCAAATTATCCTCAAAATGAATTAACTTTCTATTCACTTGTTCGTTTTACAAAAATTATTTGTTTGATATGTGTACAGTTTGTCGATACACATGAGTTAAGATAACAATATACTTCCTCCGTCTCATATCTATTGTCTCATTTGTTGAATATATGTGATGCATATTGTAATGAAAACGAACAATTGTTTTGGGATGGAGGGGTAACAAAGCCATCGGATTATGCTTCATATTAAAAAAAATTATTTTATTAAGAAAAACTATTTTTTTGTCGCTCCATAAAAAACTAATTATGCATGAATATCAAACAACTTATTATAATAAGATAAAAAAATCAACCATAGCGGATTATGGAACATAAAATTATATCATTTACAAGATGTAATTGAGGATTAATTACAAAAAATGAATAGCATATGGAGGTTAATTGTAGTTTATGGGGGTTATTTGCATTTTTACCCTTATATTTATACTCGTAATTAGTATGATAGTGAAATAAAATAAAAGCAAAATTAATTAGGTCTAAAATTAATAAAATCAAAATTCAAATAAATAAAGTTAGCTTGTAGAAAAGGGTAACCCGAATATATCTCTTTCCTCTCAATTTAATTCCGTGTTCAAATACAAAACCCTAATTACTTTCTCATCTTAAAATCCAATTTTTTTTTTTTTTTCTATATAAATAAATACAAACATATCTTTTTATCTTTCTCTCTCTCAATCAATCACAATCTTCAATACCCAAGTCTTATTTTCTTTTCTTGTTAGGTAAATATTACTTAACTTGTTCAATATTATTATTCATATATGATTTATGGTTTTATATATTATATTTTTTTATGTTCTTGAAAGAAGGTTGTGTAATTTTATATATATATAATTGATTATGTTTTTTTCATGTTTTAAATTTGCAGAGAGTAATAAGAAGAATCTCACAATGGCAAAAAGCTCCTTTAAATTCGAGCACCCTTTAGGTTTGTTTTTCTATTATTATATTAATATTATTAATTTTATGTTTTCTCACAATTTGCTTATTTGGGTTGCTGCAAGATTGTGTCTTGAATGTATATATTGTGGTTTTCTTGGGGGGACAATTTTTTTGTTGATTTGGGTTGATTAATATTTTTGGTGCAAAAACTGCAAAACCGTGTCTTGGATGAATATATTGTGTTCTATTATATTTTGTGGGAAATTTTATTTGTTGGTTTGGGCTGATTAGTATTGTTTCCGTGCAAAAACCTCTGTTATTGCTATTTCTTAGGCCCTCGGAATTGTGTTCGTTGATTATCTGTTTTTTTTCTGAAATTTTGCTAATTAGGGTTTTTGCAAAATTGGGTCTTGAATGATTATATTGTGTTTTATCGTATTTTAGGGACAATATTATATCTGGATTTGGGCTAATTAATATTCTCTGTGGTACAAAAATTGCAAGATTGTGTCTTGAATGAATATATTGCGTTTTTCTATAATATTTTGGGGACAATAATTTGTGGGCGAAAAACCTATGTCATTGCTTCTTCTTAGGCCCACATAATTGTGTTTGTTGATTATCTGTTTTTACTCAAATTTCGCTAATTAGAGTTGCTTCAAAATTGTGTCTTGAATGATTATATTGTGTTTTATTTTTTGTGGGACAATTTGATTTGTGGGTTTGAGGTGATTATTATTTTCTTTGGTGTAAAAACCTCTGTTGTTGCTATTTCCTAGGCCTTCATGATTGTGTTTGTTGATTATCTGTTTTTTCTCAAAATTTGCTAATTAGGGTTGCTTCAAAATTTTGTCTTGAATGATAGTATTGTGTTTTATCGTATTTTGGGGACAATATTATATGTGGATTTGGGCTAATTAATATTCTTTGTGGTGCAAAAACTGCAAGATTGTGTCTTGAATGAATATATTTTGTTTTATCATATTTTGGGGACAATTTAATTTGTGTGTTTGGGCTGATTCATATTCTTTGTGGTGGTGCAATAATCTCTGTTATTGCTAATTTTTAGGCCCTCATAACGGTGTTTGTTGATTATCTGTTTTTTCTCACGTTTTGCTAATTAGGGTTGCTCCAAAATTGTGTCTTGAATAGTTTTGTTGTGTTTTATCATATTTTGAGAACAATCTTATTTGTGGGTTTGGGCTGATTAATATTCTTTGTGGTGCAAAAACTTCAAGATTGTGTCTTAAATGAATATATCGTGTCTTATTATATTTTGGGGACAATCTTATTTGTTGGTTTGGGCTGATTAGTATTTTTTGTGGCGCAAAAACCTCTTGTTATTGCTATTTTCTTAGACCTTCATAATTCTGTTTGTTGGTGGATGTCCCCGGAGGGACATAATTCTGTTTGTTGATTATCTGTTTTTTGTCACATTTTTCTAATTAGGGTTGCTGCAAGATTGTGTCTTGAATGAATATATATTGTTTTATCATATTTTGAGGATAATTTTATATGTGGATTTGGACTGATTTATATTCTTTGTGGTGCAAAAAACCTCTGTTGGCTATTTCTTAGGTCGTCATTATGAATACTGATGCGATTGGTTAAATTTTTATGAATACTGTTGATATTGCAATGGAAAATTGCTGTATTTGGGTTTGGAGATCATCAACTATGTAAACAGATTTGTTTTAGATAAGTGCCAAGTCCAAATAGGCTGTCTTACAAATTTAATTTCATCAACCATGCCAAAAAGAGCGGGTTTTTTGCGTTATTGGTGATGCCAGAAGAGTTGTTTTACAAACAGGGTTCCATCGATCGAGGGATCTGAAGTAATCCAAATTTCCTATTTGCCTTATCTCAGACCTTAACTTTTGCTAATTATGTAATTTTGTGGATAATCTTCTAGTGCTTTATGACTATGCTGTTGGTATAAGCTTTAGGCCACTTCATTTTACATTCTCCTGTTGATGGAGAATGAAAAGCTTATGCGTTCGGCATTAGGCTTGGTTGATGGATAGAGAAAAGTGCGAAATTTTCTTTTGACTTGTAAAGGCGTGTTTGTGCAGGACCAAAAAGTCTACCTATTTAGTTTTTTATACTAAGATGACTCAACCAAACAAACACATCTTATGTTTACCCTTGTTGTCATTCATTTGATTTCTTCTTCGTGGCCTACCATTAGTGTTGCTTGTTTATTGTAGTATTGTAAATTTGAGTTACTAATTTTCGACTTATCAGAGAAGAGGCAGGCAGAGTCTAATCGCATCAGGGAGAAGTATCCTGATAGAATTCCTGTAAGTTATATACTCCTTCTTGTGTAAAGATTAAAAAATTCAACATCGTTTACCTCTCTCATGGAAAGCGTGAATCGAAACATCTTAGGGGCAGAAGATCTTATCAGAAAGCTTTAGTTTGATACGTTTTGTTTTTTACCTCATCAAATATTTGTTTCTTGGTAGGTTGTTGTGGAGAAGGCTGAAAGGAGCGACATTCCTGACATCGACAAGAAAAAGTATTTTTCATTTGTTATCTTTACTTTTGGTTGTTTAATTTGGCATTTTGGTGTATGTCGATATACAGAGGCCTCATTCTTTATCTCTATGAAATTGTGCTGCGTTTTATATCAGTTGTCCATATGTTAACAAGTATGGAGTACAAGTAGACAATTCATAGTAATGAAATTAGGGGCCTGTGCATTTCATACATCTAGGATTTTACTGAATAAATGTGAAACAAATTTATCTTTCAAAGGTGCCTTTATTTGTTCCACGTATATTTATTTCTGCCTTTTGTGTTGCGAAACAGGTATCTTGTTCCTGCTGATTTGACTGTCGGTCAATTTGTTTATGTCGTCCGAAAGAGGATCAATCTCAGTGCTGAAAAGGCTATTTTCATCTTTGTGAAGAACACTCTACCTCCGACCGGTGAGAAATTATCCATGAGTTTCGCTTATTTATCTTTTATCTTCTTATATCTGTGTGTGTGTGTGCGTGTGCATTTGCTATATATTTTTAACAATATGGATATTGGTCTTCTTTGCTTTTGTTTACAGCGGCTTTGATGTCTGCTATTTACGAAGAAAACAAGGACGATGATGGCTTTCTCTACATGACCTTCAGTGGGGAAAACACCTTTGGGCTCCTCGAGTGCTGAAATTTAATTATGTGAATTAATTGTCCCAATTGTAAATCCGTACTCTTTGCTTTCAATTTCCACTGAATCAAGTATCCGAAATTATATCTGACTTCGTTTCTAGCTCGGTTCATGTCATGCTTGACAATTTATCAAGTACAATAACTACTTTGTGTTGGTAAAATTTGATCTTCCTTGTTCCTAGTTGATTTACTTTTCATTTGTTTTGTGGTTTGGTGCTAATTATACTATGGTTGGTTGGGCTTTTTTCTTGAACGACCGACTTATGTTGTTTTTGGCTTTAAGCAAATAAGTTGTTTAACACCGAGTTTGTTGCACAGCAGCTTTTAAGCTCAACTCTTTTTCTTTTTCGTTAAAGGTAGTTTGCAATTGGTTTATCATCTTAAAACTTGCATTTTCCTAGTAGTTTGGAGAACTCTTTTCTTTTTTCTGATCCACATCGAACTTAATTGTTTAAAAATCGGCAGCAAACAAGCCTTGTATCTGTCATACAGCTAGTCTATAACCTTGATTGGTCTGGGCAGTTTGTAGAAAGTAGAACCACACATTTTTATTTCAAAACTGCAAAACGTCTTATGAAAAAAATAAGAATCAATACAAAAAAATTAGTGATCATTTGCAACTGGTGCGGGTTTTTTCTTGTTGCACTGGTTCTTAATCCATTTAAACCCCGTTGTTGTTCCACCTTTGATCTTCTGTGCACCTGCCATGGCTACCGCCTTGGCCTTACCCAACCCTGCCGAATTAGGTTTCTTCTTGTTTTCCTCCTCTTTCTTCACATTATCGGTTTCTCCCATCGCTCCAATGCCACCTGTTCCCCATTGATCTGCCCAACTTGGTGCATCGCTCGCCATTGTTCCTTATATTTGTGTTTTTTTTCCCTGAAGAGAGCAAAATTTAGTGTCTTTTCAATTTTGTTTTGGTTGCAAATTATTAGCCAGGGAAGGCAGATTTTCTTTGTCAAAACCAGACAAAGTTTAGTATATCAAGCAAAGATTTAGTATCTAGATCTTGTTACCTGATAAAAACAGAAAACATCAGGTTTAAAACCTCTAGATAGGTAAATGGATTGCAGAAGTGAGAAAAATATAGTATTAGTTAAGCAGTTAAACAAACTCTAATATATCAGAATACCATAATTACATCAAATAAAACCAATTATATGAAATCTTTATACATAAAGAGAAATTGAGGAAACCTGGTGATATGTGTATGGATCAACTTTGATGGATAGCTAATAAGCTTATGGAAATGATTTCTCTAAATAAGTAAATAATGAAAACAGAACAAAACAGAACAGCTTCCTAGAAATTTTATTGACAACTATATACAACTAATCCCAACAATCATTCCTCTAGTTTTATTTAGACTTCTGTTTGGTCCTAAAACTTTCAATTGGAAATTAAAGCTTTACCTCTAAATTTAACAGAGTTGCATATTTTTATAGTAATTGTGGATGGGAATACTTGAGAGTACTACTTTTTTTGGGTGCAATTTTATACTTTTGGATATGGCTGGGTCAGTCCGGTTCGGTTCGGTTTTTGGCAAAACCGAAACCGAGCAGATTCGGTTTTCGGTCTTTTTATTTTTTGGACCGAACCGGTTTGTTTCGGTCCAGTTCGGTCTTTTCGGTTTTATTTTCGGCTTTTCGGTCTTTTTCGGTTTTTTCCGGTTTTTCGGTTTTTTTCGGTCCGTTTTTATTGTAAACCAAAACCAACCCAAAAAAGTTTCGGTTTTCCGGTTTCGGTCTTTTTCGGTTCGGTTTTTTTGGGTTTTCACCCAATCCTACTTTTGGATAGTCATTTCTATGTGAACTGGAAATTACTGACAAAAAAAAAATTATTGTTTCAATTAGGGTGAAAATCCGTCTTTTATTCCTAAGATTTGGAGACCTTAATTGTTTTCTAATGGAAAAGCATAGGAAATAACAGTGTATTTGATCCAAACTATTGTATAAAAGAAAAGATTTTGTACAAGTGGGATAGGTTGTCTTTTCCTTTTTCTCATAAAACATTCCCACCCACTATTTGTTACCGACATGTGAAGCAAAGTGGTTTTCTTAACTTTCCTTTTTTTCTTTTTTTAATGCTAAATACTTCAATAAAACAACTTTAGTCACTAGTTTCTCATAATTCAGGTAGGTTAGTTGTTATCATTGTTCTAAAAGTCAGTAATACGGACTTTAGGTAAAATTGACCGTTTATCGTCTGATCACCGTCTAGTTTGCGTCTACTTTGCCTAATCTCTTAGGCTTCTAGACTTTGCCTACCGCTTAGGCGCCACTTAATTTACGCTTAGGCGTTCCTTTTAGAACACTGGTTGTTACCCAAACACGAAAAATGAAAGCCAATTTTCAATTTGGGGAGAAATTGTTTTAATACTCCATAATTAACTTGTATCATTGAATGTGCTGTCGAATCTCACCATATAAATCTAAGATAACTTAGGTTTATTATAGGGGTATATACTACTACTCTTTAAGATACCATTATAATGCTCATTGTATTAGCAACTAGATTAGCAAATTGGAGTAGGTGATATTTAACTAAAGCAGATCCACTTATTTGAAATATATTTATTAAGAAAACAACCTAGCACCGGCATATGTACTTATTTTTTGTGAGTAGTGGACATAGTTTTTCTAAGCCAACTGGCAAAATAATGAATTATTATACAGGATATTATCAGCTGGCATTAGCTGCTAATAACAATGATAAAAAAAAAGTTTAGTTAGGGAGATAAACAACTAAACATAACATTTTCCACATATTTTCCCTTGTCACAACAGGTAAACTAGAACTTTATATGTTTTTGTTGTACCAACGTGTAGTTTCGAAAGGGAAAAAGGAACTCATTTCTGTCAAGATCGCTTTTCTGATATTTTTACTAACAATCAACAATACAATCAAATGAACCATTTCATTTCCTCTGCGAATGAAACTGGTTTATGATGAACAAAAAAGCACAAATACAACTACTCGACTAACTATCTACAACAAGACCTACATACTAATTCTTCATTTTCTCTTCATAAACTCGGCTACCTCTTCACTGTAGACTTCGGTTTCTTCACTTTCCGATTCATTTCACCAAAATTACTCCAACTATATCCTGTGGGTATAGCAAATGGATCCGATTCTTGAGCCTCGGCACAATGCTGCTGCTGAAACTGTAATTTGCTGGCAGAGCTGTGACGGGTGGAGCTCCGTCTGTGCCATGTCATCAACGGAACTGGAGAGGATGCTGCTGAAGATGATTTTCTTGAGTTATGAGTTTGCTCTGGTTCTTCTTCTTCTTCAATATCATTGCTATCGAGGAGATGGCTTGGGCTTGAAAGTGGTGTGAAGAACTGTTCGGTGGGTGGGAGCTCTACGAACTTCGTGAAGGTGATCACCACCCTAACTGTCGGCACCACGGGAATCGCCAGCTGGTCAAATAAACAAAACAATATCCAAGCTTGTATAAGTTTGAGTAACGGTGATGTATTAAAATGTAACAGGACTATATAAGATAATGATAGACTCTGGATCTGCAAGTTAAAAATGAAAACAAACAAATTCCACTAATTAGGGAAAATAGATTTTGGAATTGGATGAGAGCAAAACGACTGTTAAGAAAGATCATGCAGTTTTCCTTCCTCAACAATAGATTGTTAAACACGACGAAGCCAAAGAGTTGGACAAGTGAAGAAAGAAAGAGAATGGGGGCATCCGAGGAATAAAGCAAATGATGACTGCATTACTCCTTAAAAAGGCTATAAAAAAGATGATACACATGATTGAACTTTTACTAATGGTGAAACGTAGACCTCTATATCTTAATCAGCATCTCATCTCCCAATTAACATGAAGTTGCACTCAATCTCAGACAAAGAGGTTTACTGAATGTTTAGAAACACTGAAGATGCAACTTAATTGCAAATAAATAGATTTGCTTAAGAGACGACACCTTCGGCAAGCATCTAGACTAGCATCAAACCGGAATACTAGGGGAAAGCCCATTTGGCCCTGCCGCATTATCCTCCCTTACCATCAATTTCAGTAGACCGTAACTATTAAAAAAAAGTCATTTCTATTCCGTCTTATTCTTAGTACAAGTCAGGCGTAATTTACATGCAATTTTAAGAAAGTATACTAATTTATATGAGGCTAAGAAAACTGGTTCATCCAGGTTATATTTGATACTTGAAAAAGTTATGATTAATTACTCTCATAAAATGGCAAAAAAAGGCGCAGAAGGTACCAACACTACTCACATAATAAGAGTATACAAAGAGGAGCACAGGGCCTTATTAGCCAAAGTCAATTTCTAAGTTTGGGTTCTAAATCATGAGATCTATCATTCTTTACTGTCTTGGAATCAGTATTCAAGATTTACAAAGGACCCACCAAACATATTCTAAGACTATTTTATATCAATCAAGGGACCCAATAAACTCTCCAATCCAACCCTTTTTTGGACCCACCAAAGCTTCTTCTTAGACTGTTTGTCCACGAGACAAGGACTCTGCCTTATTGCATCAAAAGCAGGAAAAGCGAAAAGAAATACTAGTAGGGTCTACTTTAATTGTTTTGTAATTGTTTATACACGAGTATTTTATAGGATAACAGATACTACTAGTATTACTAAATTCATACTGGCCTAGCCTATATACAATATTATAAACTTTACTTTCCCATTTTAACCCACACTTTAACCGGAATTCTCTCAGAGGGGAAGAATGTCCCAAATTTGAAACCGAAATCTTTTACATAAACAAAGGCACTAAAACAGGAAAAGTAGACCCTACAGAATACACTCATTATATGTAAATATATTTGGTAAAAGATGCTTCTTGACACAAAAACATGTTTTAAAAAACCCAAGTGTAATTTTCCCTTCAGATCATGTTTTCTGGCTTTATTGCTTGTCAAGTATCACCGGTCAGTAAATATATACATAAATAGAAGTTTCGGTTTAGTCCCTAACCTTTACAGGGAATGTTCCAGGTGGAAACTTAGCAGTGAGCAGCTCCCGCATCCTCCTAACGGCCTTTACTTTATTTGCCAAAATATCTAACAACGGCAAAAGTTCCTCCGTCTTTAACGGAAACTGCTCCGTTAACCAAACTGATGGCCTGAGGCTCTTGACGTATTCCTTCTCCTTGGTGAGTGGAGGTGGTGCTACAGGGAGAGGCGGCCTGTGGCGGCGGTTGACAGGTGGCAGGCCAAATGAGGGGACATCGACGCTCGTTCTAGAGAGATGGACTGTTTCTCTCTCCTCGCGGACAAAGCTGCTGTGGCGACGGCTGCGGTGGTTGGATGAGAGGCTGAGACGGGGATTTTCTGCTACTAGGAAGCCTTCCTCGGCGTCCTCCTCTAGCTCTAATGGTAGAATCTGCTCACTACCTGAAATGTATGGCAGCAAATGGAGATGATGAATTACTATAACTAGATTACTAACAGCAAATAAAAAAAAAACACTTTAAATCTTGTAAAAAAGCACTGAGATAACTTCAAAAAACTCGTAAGCTAGCGATTTTATTTTGCCAAGTTACAGAAACACTGAGCTAAGTTCAAAACCTGTAAAAGGAACACTGAGCTAACTCTAACACTTATAAGAAGAACACTTGGATAACTTGTAAAAAGCATTGAGCTGAATTTGATTATTGCACTAAACAACAAATAATTATTGACACCACACTGTTAACACATAAAGTTGGATTCTAGGAGGAAAATGAAGTCCGTGACTTTAAGAAAGTCGGAAACTGCACGAGTTTTTTTATCAGTTAAGACCCGTTCAAAAGAAGTTCCAAACAAATCCTCAAATATCTGAAATCTGAATTACAAAACGACAACAGTAAGCAAGAGAAATCGTACCTGCAACGTCAGAATCCCCGGTAATTATTTTCCGAGACCGGTAACTAAACACCACATTATGCACCTCGTAAACCTTAGCTTTCCACTCTCCAACACTCTCCATCTTCTCCTGCCTTCTCCAATTCGTCCTCCCGACCAACTCAGCCTGTGTTACATCCATTCCGGGCCTATGAACACTCGTCTGGTTACAGAACCCGGCCACGTCAGCATCACTCAGAGGTGCCCCCGCATTCTCAAAAGCATCGAATATCTTTTTCTCATCTCTATTTAGTATAAGTAAAGAGCCGGAGGGGATACTGAGAGAGGGTTCACCGTCGCCGAAGAAGAAATAGCTTTGGTCAGCCCGTTGGACTTTCATCCCATCGAATCCGGCCAGTGATGTATCGGCTCGGAGGTTTCCGTCTCTCTTCCATATCCTGTAAATGACCCCTAACTTTTAAATATTTATTCTACGACCCCATTAATTGCACTGCATTACTGGGTAGTACATTTTACAAACTCACACTGATGTTCTTTCTTGGTTGGATACATTAATTTTTCTCAAAAGGAGAACAGTGGTAGAAAATATTATGTGGACCAAATAAAGAATAGATTTTTTTATCCTCTCATACTATGGGAGACTAAATATATAATTTGTTCAAACTATACGACAATTTCAATAAAACCAACGGTTATCAACATTAAAGACACCCAGTATTTCAAATTTGAGGGGACAAAAGTTCTTCTTTTGGAAATTAATATGGGGATAAAAGTTGTTGAAACTGAAATCTAGCAACAAAAGAACTCACTGTATTTCAAATATGAATCTTGATATCCGTTCAAAATAAATTTATAATAATATGAAATGCAAGAAAAATATGTAATTAAATTTCAGTTGATGTACCATTTATATCCAGGAAAAATATTCAAGTAACTAATTTCCTTTCAACTAGAAACCAAAAGATGAAAGTAAAGTCATCTCCTAATTCAGAATATACAAGTTTCATTTTTATTTCCTTTCGACCCCCTGTCATCAAAATCATGGCTAAACAACTACCTGTACGTATCGGAAGGTGCGATTTTGCCAACAAAAGGAACAATGGAGCTCTCGAAATGGAACGAAATCTCCATATAGAAGTCTCTCATTCTCCTCATCCCAGCAACGACACGTGGCAGCCTCCTACGCCACTTCAACCACGCTGCCCGATGCTGATGCTGCAAAAGAGTTTCCGCTACAGCACTCCTCCGTAACAACGCCTCCTGTAATGGATTCCATCCTGCAGCATTCTGTAACCAGAATAACAGTCGTTAAGTTTCCATTTTATTTCATTTACGACTATGCTAACTACCTTCAAATTTAGGACATTGAAAAAAGGTTGTGATTCAGTTACCAAATTTAATTATGAGCAAGTATCAAAAATTTTGGTCAAGCAGAAGCCAATAATTCCATATGATCCGTAACTTTCATTTCAAAATCAATTTTTCCGAGCAGAAACCAAATAAGTACTCTGGTCTTTACTAAAATTCGTCTACCAAATTTTAAATCTAAACAAATATTCCAGTCAATAGTCTTTCAAACTAAACCATAAGTTTCCATTATTATCAATTTGAACCCCGGAAGCAAAATTACTACATGAAAATTACCTGAAATTTTGACAAGTTGAAAGGATTTAACTAAATTCAGCTACCAAATCCTAACTTTAAGCATAAATACAAGCAACTAGCTAGTTTTTCTAACTGATTGGTAAGTTTCAATTTATACCAAAATTAGGACTCTTCAACTACCTGAAACTTAGTACATCAAAACGATGTTGCAATTCAGTACCAAATTTAACACTCAGCAAATATGCAAAAAATTAGTTTTTCAAACGGGTCCATAAGTTTCATTTCATATCAATTTGACCCCCTGGCAACAAAACTATGACACTTCAAATACCTAAAAATTCACAACATTGCATATTCCAGCTACCAAAACTTAACAGTTGCTAAGCAAAAATATGCAAGTAACTAATTTTCCAGCCAACAACTAACGAAATCTGTTTAAATAGATCCAAAACGAAAAACTATATTGTTTAGAATATTCTCTTTTTCATCTTTATTACTATAATCCTACAAATTAATTCCCCAGATTTATTCCAGTAGCTATTTAAATTTTAAGAATATAAACAATATATTAGGTTCCGAGATTTACTCCAGTAGTTATTTAAAATTTAAAAATAGTGGTTGATTAATAATAAATTCTAAAAAACAGTAGTTTATCATTTAGGAAAACATTATAATATTACTAAAATTAAACACACACACACACACACACACACATATATATATATATAAATAGTAGTAGTTTATATTAAAAATATAAATAACTATGAACTACAATGAGAGTATAGCAACTAACTATGAACTACAAAACCGGTCCCTCAACTTTCAAACAATACCACTCCCATCCAACCAAACCAAAAAACGACACTTAAAACCCAAACAAACCTGCAACGAGACGTCCGTCCCAGCCCCAGTAATCACTATCCGCCGCAACCACATCGCCACATTGAATCGGAAACGGGTCGGGTTAAGAAATAGTAGTAGTTTATATATCCAAATAATAAATAAATACTCGTAAATTACAATGAGAGCAGCCGCACATAAGTTTTTTTCGGACCGAATTACAAAACTGGTCCATAAGTTTCAAAACACATCATTCCGGTCCCCGTAATTAAAAAAAACTACACTTAAAACCCAACCCGCAACGAGATTTGCTCCAGTAGCTAATACTGTAGAATTTTAAGAATAATGCTTTGGAAAAAGTAATAAAGTTTTATTATTTAGTAAACATTATATATAGTGTATAACTAACTAACTATGGACTATCCATTTAAGAATTACAAAACCGGTCCTTAAGTTTGAAGACCATATCATTTCCACCCCAGGAAAACAAAACAACTACACTTAACACCCAAAAAATTCTAAAAATTCTAAAAAAAACATACAGTAATATTACCAAAAGGAGTAACTAACTATCCAACTACGAATTACAAAGCCAGTCCTTCAAGTTTCAAACTACATTGACTCGCACCCACCGAAAACCCAGAAAACGAGAGATTACCTGCAAGGAGATATCGGCACCAGCTCCGGCAAGCTTATCGGCCGCAACCACATCGCCCATCCTTACCGCCAAATGTAACGGGGTCTCTCGTCTGGGATTAATACGGAGGTCGATAACGGAGGAGATACGATCGGAGATAGTTTCCTGGGTAATTGAATCGGATTCTGTTCGGATACGGGTCGGGTCAGATAGTCGGGGCAAAACAGATAGGAGTCGGGTTAAGGTGACGTGGTCTGTTTTTGCAACCGAGTGATGGATTGGGCTGTGTTTGTATTCTTCTGGGTTTATTTGGTTCGCCATTTTTAGAGAGAGAAATACAGAGTTTGGGTTTTGGTTTTGGTTTTGTTTTTGGGAGAGAGAGAGAGGTTTTCTTTTCCTCTTTTCTACCGAGTGACTGCTGGTTTGGTTCATTTTTAGCAAAACCGAAACTCATCATCTTTTTCGGTTTTGATCTTTTTATTTTCAAGACCGAACCGAATCAGTTTTTTTCGGTCCAGTTTCATCTTTTGGTTTTGGTTTTGGAGAGAGAGAGAGGTTTTCTTTTGCTCTTCTACTGAGTGCTAGTTTGGTTGCAAAACCCAAACCGACTATATTTTTTGGTTTCGGTCTTTTTATTTTCAAAACCAAACCGTATCTGTTTTTTTCGGTCCAGTTTCGGGTTTTTTCGGTTTTTTTTTGTTTTGGTCTTTTTCGGGTCGATTTTATTGAAAACCGAAACCGATCCGAATTTTTTTCGATTTTTCGGTTATCGGTTTTTCGGTTCGGTTATCGGTTCGGTTCGGTTTTTCGTTGGGTTTGTATTTTTATTAAAATAAAGAAGATAGATATACCCCCAACGAAGTTTCACCTTTTTTTAATTGACACCACTATGTTCGTTTATTGACTTGTTTTGTTAGCTCTGCTTTTTTGATTTTTTTAATTATTTTTAAAAAAAATATGTGGGTGTTTGAAAATTCGAGTTATTTAGCTTTTAAAAATCAGATTTTTTGGTTAAAATAAAACGTCTGCATTTTGAATGGATTCTATTAAGAGATTTAATTTTTAACCAAAAAATATGTTGTCAAACATAAAGGATGAAGCTATATCGGGTTCATATGGGCCTTGAATTTATATAATTAATCAATCATATTAAGTAGAAAACATATGGTCAAACATTAGAAAAAAAAATCTATATGCATGGGACGGATTCGTATATAAAATTAAAAAAATGAGAAAGTGTTCATTAAGTCACTTAATGTGTGTAACTAATCAATCAAAAATCAGATCGAATACAACAATACTAAAGAAAAACGGATCATCGAGCAGAAATTTAAAGATAATTTAAAGTTTGGTATGGGGTAATCTGCAAAAGTTAGAAAACTAATTAATTGAAATAATTTTTACTAAAAGCGCGACTTTTTTTAGCAATTCTTCAAATGTGCTTCTTTATTTTGGCACTGTTCTGCATTATTGCTTCTATTTTGTCCTTTTTCTTTTTCTCTTTTTTTGGTAAACTAACAATGAAAAAAAAACACATTTACATCAATTCATTTTTTACTTCTACTTTGCTTTGCTTTGTCATGTCTTTACTTTAATTATTACTACAAACTATTTAAATAAAATTACTGATCATATGGAAAAACAATGAATATATTAATTATTATGCATAACAGCACAAGGTTTTCTGTTCTTATATTTCAACAATAGTATTCTTCTACTGTGGTGTTTTCTTATATTTTTTAAGTACATTTAATATACTATGGTCGATGGGGTTTATAATATTTGTTCTCATTTTGTTATAGTCGTTTCATTTTTCTGTTATTTTTTGCAAAATCATTTCTCGCAAACAGTAAAAGGTTTATATATATATATATATGGGTGCATGCATGGAACCAATCTTTTGGCTTGCTATATATTTTATCAGGAAAATCTAATAGACTAGATATAGTATATAGATATATTTATGAATTGACAGCTCACTTTTTCGTAAAAACGCTCCAAATCAATATTTGGTTAATGCAAATCTCCATGGTTTCACGACGGGGAACACAAATATGCGTCTCGTTTTTTTTCCGACATGTATAATGACATGTTTTCGAAATTATGGTAAAATTTAAAATTTCAAAACATATCATTATACATCTTAGAAAAAGAAACAAGACGCATATTTGTGTTCCCGTCGTGAAACCGTGGAGATTTCTATTAATCAAATATTGATTTGGAGCGTTTTTACGAAAAACTGTCTATTTGGGTGTTTTTTTATGATGTTCATATATTCTCCATATATATATATATATTTACTAAGAGTTGTCTAGGGTTACATTTATGTACCATGTTGGATCAATTCTTGAAAGTGACTAAACGTGAATACTAGCTATAACACTATAGATGAATTAACTTTCTTTTAGCAATATCACACTATAGTAAATGTTAGTTTTTTTGTAGCTACATTGGACATGTTGGATAATGGACGAGCAAAGTAGAAACAATTTTAGCAACTGCACAAAATTTCATTCTTTTAACCACAAGTTAATAGTACGAAATGAATCATTTAAGTTTTAACCCATTAGGTGAAAAATTGCAAGGTGGTCTACCAGTTTACCCTGTAAGTACGAAAATTGTACAATTACTCATGTAGTTAACTAGATGTATCAGTACGATTTGTTAACATCAATATTTAATGCAAAACGGTTGTATGTGTACATGAGAGGCTGTCCAATAGTACAAAATTAAATGATCATGTATTCATGTGTCAACACAAACGGTGTAACATCATACTAACCTCTACTACTTTCATAATATATGATAAAAATTAATTCAGTTTTATATCATATATATATATATATATATACGTTTGACATATGTGTCAACACAAACGGGGTAACATATACTTACGTACGTAACTTAATTACCAGTAGTAATAATATATATTGTCTATGATAATATATAATTTTGCATGCTAAAAGTTTACATGGGAGCACGTAGTGGCACGATATAGTATAGTTTTACAATTAGAAAAAGCGGTCAATAAATTAAGTTAAAGGGGTATAATAAATAAAAGAATATGATAAGTATTGAGGAAAATTATGATACAGAAAAAGAAAGTGTTAGTTTGAAGAATAAAAGTAAAGGAAATTGGTAGGAACAGTAATGGGGAAAAGGAAAAAAGAGCAACCTAGCTAATAATCTATTATTCTTTATAGTGATGAATAAAAACTCTTTTTAATGTATAAGGGAATTAAGATGTTAAAATTTAGTATCAGTGTTAGCTAGGGTTGGATTTGTACCAACCGATCGATTTTCGAACCGAACCAAACAAGTTGGTATCGAAAGTTCGGTATACCGACTTTTCGATACGGTACAACCGAACCAAACTTTAAAAGTCGGTTCGGTTTCGGTATCCATTTCGTATGTTTGGTACAATACCGAACCGAATCAAACCAAACATTAAAATTATAAAATATATAGAAATGTTCACATAGTTATAACTTACAAATAAATTATCTTATAGTTTATTTTAATATTCTTACGACTTACTTTCCTATTTACGAAGCCAAATACAATAATTTCGTGTTTCTCCATTTTCTTGTCTAATATTTTAAAAGAATTTTTATTTTATAAGTGTTTACTATTTTAATCAAATTCACAATAAATGTAGCAAATATAAGAATAGTTGTATACATTTTACTTTTTACAAACTTTTTTACTATTTTATTGTTATCAAGAATTATCTTTTAATAATAATAATATTTCGGTATAAAACAGAAAACCGAACCGTACCGACTTTTTCGGTTCGATTATGGTATAATTTTTTTTCAAACCAAACAAGTTCGGTTCGGTATTGATACATGGTCAAAAAAATCGGTATCGTAGCGTCACGGCTAGTGTTAGCTGATAGTTGTAACCTTTCATCTTAAATTCTTAGTAATTAATTAACCTTGCCCTTTGTTATGATATATGCCAACCATATATATATAATTCGTATTTGTTGCAATTGATGATCATATACATCACTCATTTTTTTCCCAAAACAATGGATTAACCTAGCAGTTGTATGTTTTAATCAAGACCAGCATATTGATCAAACGGATTTCGATATGTATATTTAGGAGAGATCGATGGCGAGCCTGATTTTCTTCCCAAGCTCGGCTTAATCAATTCGCGTTGGCTCCGATCTTCCGAGGCGTCCGAAGTGGATATGTCTCCTTCAATGACGAGGTGTTCTTCTATCCTGCACAAGAAACGAACAGGGGCCCGGGGTTGGTACCGGGTTTTCCCTCTCCAACGATCAAGTCAGTATCGGTATAGACTGAAGGTAGGAATATAGTTAAGGGTGAGGGATCGGGCCGGTTACGAGTCGTGGTGTCAGGTGTCACGATTGGAATTCTAGTGGTCCGGGTTGTTTAACATTTATCTCTCCTCTCTGCCTTTTTCTGTCCCCTCCTCCTAATTGGTATTAGTGGGGGTATTTATAGTGTGATCAGAGGTGTATTAGCCCTTGAATCACTGCACTGTCTAATGTTGATCCAACGGCTTCAGGTCATTTATGACTTTGACAAGGGTACTGTCCTTTCCCGGGGCCCACAAGGGCTGGCCTGTGATTGGGCCACGTCGATGAAACACATAAAGGGTCCCCCAAGGGAGCAGCAACATTAATTGGGGAAGTGTACTTAACAAGCTTCTTGAGTCCGACCCAGACACAGCCCGGTATCTACAGATCCGGGGTGATATGTCACTCAGGGTAGACAGCCCCGGATAACTTACTGTTGCGGTGATACTGGGCCGGACGAGGGGGTGTCGACATTCCCTCGCCAATCGATGCTACCTATATGATGAATTGATATGATCGATCATAATTAAGCTTCACGTCGACACCCCTCGTTTTTTTTTATCTATATATCTTATGTATAATTTAAATTTATTGAAAATTATGTTTCAACACTACATAATTACTTTACTTGATGTTTTTTTTGTAAATTTTGGCACTCCATGAATAACGGCCGGATTAAGCTGGTCTGTTTGTGAATATTACCTGCCCAATTTATAAGATAGCAAAAAGAGAAACCTCGTATATAATAAAATAAATAAATATGCCATCATATATATACTCCTATTAATAAATTTATATGTTTTAAGTGCGTAGTCTATGTTAGTAAATGAACAATAAATGACTTTTTGAACATGGAAAGACAGAAAACATGGTCCCCATTAAGATTTTTTTTGAAGATTTAAAGAACACTGTATTGAAGTTTGGAATAATATTATGATCACTTTAATTTGTTGTCTCCTTGCTTTTGGAGTTTTGAACCATAACTTTTTATAACAGTGTGCAACCAAGGTAAATAACTGGAGATACTTGGATAAAATACATGAGCCAGTGTGAATCTTTTACTCTCCGATCTTCCGCATCACCTATCTCTACCATTTATTCAAACCTAACACATTTTATACATTTTAATAAATTATTTATATTTACACAAAATTACAGCTTCCTTATTACTTTCCTTATAATAACTCTGCATTATTTTTTTATTATATTTTAATAATCATAATAATATTACAACCACAAAAATATGGATCTCATGATAGTTTATTACTATTATACTCCCTCCGTCCCTAAACAAATACCCCATACGAAAATACATGCAACTTTTACCATCAAAATTTCCATATCCAAATTACCGAAATGAAAATTTTGAAATTTTCATCATATAGTTCTAACCATAAACTACGTGATTAACTTTTGAAATAATTTTTTCCGGCAATCTAAATATGAAAAAATTATCGGTCAAAATTGTACGTATTTTCGTATGAGACATTTGTTTAGGAACGGAGTAAGTATTAATCTATGGAATCATATGCATTCCTCATATATGAGGTGAATTTTGTGTTTCCTTAAATTTAGGGAATTTATAAGGTTCCTGATGCATGTCACTTTTTATACCATAATCATTAAATTTTAGGAAAATATGTTTTGAGAAACCAGAAGCGTATAAATTGCTAGCTTTTCATTATATACATATAGATAGATAGATAGATAGATAGATAGATAAATATCGCCTGATCGTTGTTTCTAAATTAATTAAAATAATTAACCAACTATATCTAAATCAAAATTAAGTAGTTCATATTTGTTTTGTAATGAATGTTATCTCTATAAACATGTATTTCCTGTCAACTATACACTATAAAAAATATCAGTTTATCATCAGAGTGTGTGTTGTTAAACTAATGGTAAAATGAATGTCGCTAAATTTAATAACAATTTAGTAACAATTTTTATTGCTAAACTGTTACTAAAATTTAACAACACTCATTTTACCATTAATTTTTAAAAAGTAAACTGTTGTTATATCATTACATAAATTATTAAACATGGAAGAAAGAGGATAAAAGATGATGGAAGTCTTATATATATTTTGATTATGTACTGTGAAATGGTCCAATCAAATGTGGAAATGGTTGTGATGTCTATTGGACTATAGCATGGGTATAGGAGTAGCCTACGTCTTATACTCTATTTTTCTGTCTCTTTTCGTGCCTTCTTGTTTATTTTATCAAAAAAAAATTCTAAAAAACTTGAAAAAAATTATACAATTACTATAATACATGTATCAATACATTCCAATAATTATTTTTAAAAGAAAATCCACACAAATTTTATTTTGGAATAAATGTGTAAATTAGTGTAAATTAAACATTGAATATTAAAAAAATTGTTTAAAACAATATTATGTTCAAATGTTTTAAAATTTGAATACAATATAATATAAAAGTTTATAAAATTGCGTTATAAGTTGTAAAAATTTAAAATTTGAGTGAAAATAAGTAAGGGGGCATGGAAGGAATAGAGTGGGGTAAAATATTTGGACTAAGGTGGTGACAGATCCCATAAAGATCTAAAGTTATTAATTAAATTCAGTAAATTTATAGAAAGAATAAAAAAGGAAGAGATTTGAAATTAAAGGTTAAAGAAGACTTAAATGTAAATCTTCAGGTTTTAAAACATGAATTTTATGAGAAATGGACTACTAATTCGGCATCACAAGTATCAATAAAGGTGAATTATTGCAATACAAACAACTACTGTGAGTCTGTGACTATTTCTGTTTCAATAAAGCTTTAAAGATTCTCGTTTTATATATTCTAGTGGTTTTCTTTTCAGAAAATAAAGAAGGATTTTATTAATATTCTGCTTAGTGTGTATGGTGCTAATTTTGAGAAATTAGAACAAGTTAAAATGCTTAATTTGTAACTTTGCCGTTCGATCTCCGAGCATATTTACATATGATCTATGCTTTAGATAGCAACGTGTGCTACTTGAAGCTTATTATTTTCTGACTTCGTTTTACGATAGTTTTCTTGAATGCCAGGAAAACAAACTCTCGAAACAAAAATGTGGCTCAAGTTTGCCTAAACAGTCTTAAGCGTTATACATTTGTAGGAGTGTTGGGGGTATATGTGACAGATCTGTAACATGAAACTACATATTTTTAATTTATTTTATGTGGAAAAAAGGTTAAAGCGAGTGTTGGCCAATGAAGAAATATCATCTTCTGTTTTTTTTTTAAAACAATAATTAAAATACAAAAAAAAAAATAGTATTACCCCTCCTCTTTCCGCTCACATTGTTTTTCATTCCACCTTCCATTATGCGGAATAATATTTTCCTCACAATGGGCATGCATCTTCGCAATCTTCTTTCCACCTTCAATTGGGGGCAACGCGAATTTCGACACAAATAATCTGATCAATCTCGCCCGTTAAGGTTGTTTTTCTCTATATTATACCAACAAAGCCTCTTATTATCATTTAGCAAGATGACTTCGCCTCCCTTACGTGAATTAGCAACATGGTGATAGAATATACATTAAAATTTCAGTTTGGAAACCCTAAACATTTTCATCCATGATTGATGATTCTTTGTACTGATCTAAATTAACATCAACATGACTGGAGCAATAGTCACACACCACATATGTATATAAATGACCTCATGTTCGACAAATGACATCGATTGATCAACCAACTCCGGGATATTTAGTATTTTTAAACTCCGTGTCTACAGCGTTCAAATGAGCTACTAGGCTAAAATTGTTTGTATTAAGATTAAAAGTGGCAAAGCGAATAGAAGAACCATGAACAAGCTAGGGGTCTTATATATATGAAGACTTGCATATGCAAGTAGATAATCTTTAAGGCCTTTTGTCTTTGCAGTTTTGAAGCAGTAAGTGAGATGTTTTTGAAATTGGTAAATTTTGTTTGTTTTTATGTCGTTATAAATGTTTCAGAAACCTAATTTCTCAGTTTTGAGCTGATGAATCAAATACTATGAAATTTCTAACTAACAAGATGAATAATAACGCAGGAATATTGGACTTGTAAGGCTATTGTAATGCTATATATTGGACTTGATATAAGTGGTGAACTAAATTTTATTGAAATTAAGAGAGATTAATAACAAACACAGCGGATATTATATTGTCAAGAAGTAAAAAACGATATATATTTTTGATGGGTCCTCACTAGCTAGCTATACCTCCACAAGTTAATTTATGGTTCGTATTAATTTGTGGAAGAAAATGGGGTTGTGTTATTTTAGAAAAAAGATGGATTAAATTAAATCCTGCTAACAAAATATATACATATATGTAGTTCCTTTTGAGTAAATGTAGTTTAATATGTTCTAGCATCTTTTGTGTTTGGTGACTATGTATGTAAAAATAAGTTTCACGTTTGATGTTTGGTTAATGTCCCTATCAACGTGAATAATTAGGACCATACTTTAAATTTTACAATTATGAACTAAAGTTTTGTCAAACATTACAGGGAATAATTTAATGTGTACAATATTATATTATTGTAAACTACGAGTAACTCTTTTTGTTTGTCCATGCATGACATTGTCTACGCATTATAAGATTTTGCAACATCTTTTTACATGTATTTTTTGCTGGAAAAATGATCGCCTAAAATTTGCCTAACATACATTAACTTTTTAAAAAGATAGTACAATGAATTAATACATGAACAATAAATAAACACATAGTGATCTTCTACGTACATTAAAAAGCACCTAGCGATAAGGCCTACTATAATTTATATTTTCCATATTTTAAATTGAAGTGAAAGAAAAAAAAAGAGATTAAGAAACGATCATCATTAATCGATTTGAGAACGAAAGAGATCAACGAAAGCAAATGGTCTAATAAAATATCCGTGTTTATTTCGATTATGCAAACAGAACTTGATTTATTTGGAAGATAAAAAATTCCAAGAAAAATTTGCTTTCACTCTAAACTGTAGTAGTTTTTTTTTTTGATAATCTAGATACTGTATATAGTAGTTTGTTAATCAACTTTGTGACTAGTTTTTAAGATTTTAATTAAAAACTCAATTCTTCAAACAAGTTTATATAAATAAAATATGATGAAGATAAAGCATTGAAGATAAAGTCCCAAATAGCCCACTCTAATTGGTATATATGGTCCTTGCCTTCATCATAATTCTGACTGTTGGAGTGTGTGCCCCATCATCCACATATCCAACATTAATTTTATGTTACTTATCAATATTTTTAACTAACATTCTTTTTATAAACCATTTTTTACTTACATTATATAAAAATATATCAATCAGTGACGACCAAATTTGTTACCAATCTGTCGCTAAATGACAATATATGTCAATAAAACTGAAATCCGTAGTCATGTCATTCCTAATTAGGACGTTAGAAAGCAAATCTGTCACTATTTTCGTATGCGATTTGAACTTTTTTGGTTGTGTTAACTGTTAAGTCACTTTAATATTTTAGATCTTGTGTAAGCTGAAAACTCGAACATGTATTTGAATCTAGACACACCTGCATTTTTAACCGGCCAATACATTTTATTAAAATAATCAAAATGCAAAAATTTTAAAGCTAATCATATAGTTATGTTGTTGAATTAAGGTGTGTCTGTATATATACCTCAATTGTAGATGTGCTATGCGGGTATTAATAAAACTTATGAAATTATATTTATTAAAAAAAATTGAAAATCAATTTTTTTTAAAACACTCTTATTAAAATGTTAGCAATAATTGATTTTTATTGTTGTTCTAGAAGTAGTGGATGATTAGTAAGCCTGAATTAACTATTTAATATTTCATGATACAGATAGCCAACCATATAATAGTAATTAAATAAGCAATTAATAATTAATTTTCAATTAAATACAACTTTCCAAAAGTACAAAATTTCCAAATTCATACAATATAATAGAAAGAAACACACGTACACACACACACACATATATATATATATATATATAAAAATATAGATAGATAGATACATACAAATAATAAGTCATACACTTTCACCTAACCAACTCTGACAATGTCGGTTTAACTCTCTCTCTCTCTCTCTATATATATATATTTATTTATTTTATATATCTTTCATGAGCTCAAATTGGGTCTAAACATGGTTTTGAAGACAATTCCAATCTGGGTTTGTCCCAATTTTGTATCTTCTCAACTGGGTACTCAACATTTTGGTCAAAATAGGTGTAATTTGAGGTTAGATCTTCTTGTTAAACCTCCAAAATGGGTTTGTTTTCGGGTTTTAACTCTAATGGCAAAAACTTCCTCTGTTGAAGATGTGACACGTGGCGATGATGAGACCACTGCTGAGATTATTCAGAATAAGGGATTTCATAAAGATTTGAATTCTTTGCCAAGTCAGTTTTTTGTTTTTAGTTTTTGTTTTGGTGATTTTTAAGTGTTTTGTGTTATGTACCAATTTTTTTTTTCATGAAAATGTGTTATTGGCTTTGAGTTGATGTGAATTATTATGTCAGTATTATATATTTTAGTTTACTTTGAGTGTTAGCAATTAGAAGGTAACTTGTACTTGTAGAACGATCGTGCTTTTAGTTTTAATCGGGGGAAGCTAGGAGGGGCTAATAGGGGCTATGACCGCCACATATTATTAAAAAGACGATCGGCTAGTGTATATTTTACATATAATTTTATAGAAATAGTAAATCAGCACCCTCGTATATTATGTTGGAATTCCAGCGCCCCATTTTCGTATGCTAGCTCCGCCACTGTTGTGAATTGTATATAGTATCATATTGTATATAGTAGTTTAAGTGTTAGTAATTATAAGGTAACTTGTAGAAAGATGGTGTCTTTAGTTTTCACCAAGGAATTAGATGGTGATTCTAATTTTAGTCTAATGTTTGAGAAGTGCAAATGCAGCTAATACGTATGCTTTATCGGTTTAAGAAACGTGAATGCGAGTTTTTTTTTCCTCCAGCATTTCTAAGCTTTAAATTGAACCCCATAACAACCTTTGAGTCGAGCTTTTTCGTTTTAAAGCGAGCTTTTTACAACAGTGCGTTTACTAAAACTTGTATGACAAGCACAAAAAAGAATTATCTTTTTGCATATGAGTTTAGAATTAGTAAAATTTGGAGCTGTTAAAAAATGTCATTTTTAGAACTTTGGTTCACAGGGCATAATTTAATTGTACATATCCTCTTTATTTTCTGCTGAAGTAGGTAAAGGTATATTTTTTGACCTTTATGTAATTTTAAGATGCAACCAAACAATTAAGACGTAAGCCTCTTATCTGCTTCTTTGGTGATAAGTTAATATCTAACTACAGCTTTAACACTTCACAAAAAAAAAATGGCTTTATATATCGTAATATAGTTAATACTATGTGACTGTCTAAAGGTGTGGTTATTGTTACTAAATTGAGCTTCAATTCATCCTAATGCTGTATATTTTACGCTTGAAGATACAATTCTGACTTCACCTTCAATTCACATTTGTTAGCTTTTGATGGAACAAAATGTTTTCCTCTATTTTCGGAAGCTAGGGTAAGATCATGTACAATGAACACTTCTGGGTCGTTTCTCAAAGTGGACATTTGTCATCGTAAGAGAAAGTTATTGACCTTGTCGATGGCGATCTGTATTTTACTTATTTGGACATTATTCATTGTAATTTAAACATCATATTTGAGGAATCAGCGCACAGTATCAAATCCGACATCTAAATGCTATCCAGTTAAGGGTATTGTTATGCATTCAATATCCTTTTTCTTGGACCTTATGCCGAAATCATTTCCTTTTATGAAAAAAACTAAACTTAATGGACGCATTCACTTTAGACACGTCTAACATAGAATGTATGAACTTTTCTTTTTACTCCTTTATGAATAAATTATGCGCCATGCCAGCAACTTTAATACATCTTATGTCCGCTATCTCACTCATGTGTAGTAAAAACAAATGCATTAATTACAGGACCCTTAACTGCAACCGATCTCTTCTCTCTTCCTAGTGATGGTGCCAATGTTCGGGTTGCCTATCAGGTAACAAATTCAAAACAAGAATTATGATATTTTTTCTCTTGCCTTGGTCGTAATTTAGATCAATTGATAAATATGCAGGGGGTGCCAGGAGCTTATAGCGAGGCAGCTGCACTTAAAGCATATCCAAAGTGCGAGACGGTTCCATGTGACCAGTTTGAAGCTGCATTTAAGGTGCCATCCCTTATCACTTATATTCTTTACAAGTCTTTAGTGAAAGGCAATTAGGTAATTCTGCATATGAACATCGCTAATTTTATTTGATGTTGGAGGTTGGTGCGTTCTATGTTAAACAATACGGAGTCGGCCAGACCACATTCTTCATCATTTCGCAGTGGTTGATGAGAATTTGAATAGTTTGTTTTTTGTCAAGTTTTGGGACTACATTGCCCATATTCTTGTGACGTGGTGTGTAACCGTGTGCCCCATAGAAGATATTTTAGGCTTCTTGCTCTCTAGCTTATTATTCCCATTTATGGATTTCATATATTTTCTCTGGTGCGTTTGGTAGGGTAGGTGTATGTGGCTCACACTCTTTAGTTGTGGTTTTCTTTCTACGTTGATTACCTTGCTTCGTAAATTACTTATTATTGAATGTTGGACGGTCTGGTGCTTTGTGAAAAAGTCTGTAGATGAAAATGAACTCAAAGACCCTAAAAATAAAGTTATTCTGCCTTTCTGAACTTAAGATGCTAATTATTTCAACGACACCAATGTTTTGGTCCTGAATGTTATCTTATGTTTTGAATGTTTGCTAATGAAGATTTAAAAAAAAAATGTTTTTTCTTATGCAGGCAGTTGAATTGTGGCTAGTAGATAAAGCAGTACTTCCTATAGAGAACTCAGTGGGTGGAAGCATACACCGAAATTACGATTTGCTCCTTCGCCATAGACTTCATATTGTGGGTGAGGTCCAGTTGGTTGTCAACCACTGCCTTTTAGGTTTACCAGGAGTGAGAAAAGAAGATCTAAAACGTGTTCTGAGCCACCCTCAGGTTTCACTTGCTTTTGATTCTATGTTTGTTGGAAAATTACCCTTAGTTGGACTTTATTCCACAGCTGCATGAAAACATGTGTTTAGTGGTATTTGTACTTCGATAAATTAACCATTTCAATAGACTGAAATTTGAATTGTTTACTGTTTTATAAAATAATATCATTTTTGATGGGCATACACGTCAATAATATTATTTTCCATTGACATATTTTGCAATAAATCTATTTTGGATATGTGTGAATAATTTTCAGTTCCGCTAAATGGGAAGAATAGTTTCTTCTAAAACTTGAAGGATAATAAGTCCAAAATATATCACTTAATGATATGTTCCCTTTATTTATTAATATGTTAGCGGTTCTTTTGGTCGCCCTGGTCTTTGAGTTGCCACGGCTAGTTGACACGTAAAACCTAAGATCTTGATGAATATTTTTTCCCTTAGTCCTTTCCACCCTGAGGTGAGCTTTTTAGCTTTATTTTCTTCAGATATAGATGTCAAAAGGTTAACATATTAAACAACTAGTGAAGAGGCAATACATGATGCTTGTGTATAATATAATTTTTCAAAATCCATTTGTGGAACAACAAATCTAGTTTTAAAAATTGAGGTAAAAGAACCACTAGGAGTCTTGAAAGAAAATTAGCACATTAAGATACAAAACTGAATTATCCATGAATGCTGTTGCTGGTATGAAATTTGAGAAATCAGAATTTGGAGTTGTTGGATTTGTATCGGACCTGTTGTTGACATATGCGTAAGAGAAGTAGAAGCTGTGTAAAGGAGGTGGTTCTAGGTTTTACCTTTTACCTTTTACAATTCAATAATTCATTTCATAACCAATTTCTATATGAGTTGAAGGATGTAATTTGAAGATTTTGTGAATAGTAATTTTAGAAACTGAAAGCCTATTCGGCTTCGTAAACCTAATTGCTTCTTTTCTTTTGTAAAGAATATTAATATAATCTTTTGTTGCCTGCAGGCACTTGCTCAGTGTGAGATGACTCTAAACAAGTTAGGAGTTATGAAAGTTAATTTTGATGATACAGCTGGTGCTGCTCAGGTGAGTAGTGTGTCCTCTTTTTGATTTCTTTGAATATTTTTAGCTACCGTATCTGTTTATGTTGAGGATTATTATACAGTTTGTGGCATCTGATGGTGTAAGAGACACTGGAGCAGTTGCTAGTACTCGTGCTGCTGAAATTTATGGGCTCAACATTCTCCAAGAAAGAATTCAGGTAAATCTTTTACTTGTTTTTCCTATAATTTAACATTTATTTCTAAGGCTGTTTATATATGTTGGTGCGCTTAGATTAGTATTTCAAAGAAAATATGAAGGGGCACCTGATTATTTAAACATGTGATAATGTGGTGGTGGTGATGGCACTCTTGTAAGTTTAAATGGCAAAACTGTAATTTAGTGGCAGTTTCATGATTAGTGAGGCACTTCCGTGTTTATCTGTTTAGAATAAGTGGACGAGAACGAGAAGCCAAAATTATGTTCACACGTGATTTTGTTTGTCTATCATCTCATCTATTATCGTTTTCAAAATCTTATTAAAGAGGATCAAAGGCACCTACCCTTTATAGGACTCGAACCCTGAGAGCTGGGGGTTCTGGTCCACTAAGCTTGCCCTAGTGGGTTTCTCATCTATTATCTTACACCCTCTGACTAGTTGTAGTTTTATTATCTTACTTCTTTTAAGTAAGATTTCTTGTATTTTCCGCACAACAAGGTTCCAAAGTTACTGGCCTCCAAAGAAAAGTTACAAAGCTTTTGAAATAGGACAATAGGTTCCTCTGACTAGTGTAGACTACATGCCGATATACAATATTAGAATATAAAGAATGCGACTTAGTTGATGTGGAAAGTTAATTGTTTTAGCCTGTATTTTATGCTTTCTCTTCCAAGTACATGCACATTACTCAATATAGTGAGAAGGATGTTTCTGCGAGCGCTAAAATAATACATTTTTGGATCGAATTATTATATGAATATATGATTGATTTGGATTAATTCCCTTACCCTTTTTAGGATGATTGTGAGAACGTCACTCGCTTTTTGATACTTGCTAGAGAACCTCTAATCCCAGGATTAACCAGACCCCATAAGGTTTAGTATCTCTTAACTACAACTATATTGATAATATTATAGGTTTTCTTTATTTGTTTAAATAATGAGATCATGCTTGATTTCAGACAAGCATCGTTTTCACCCTAGACGAAGGCCCTGGGATACTATTCAAAGCTTTGGCAGTGTTTGCCTTGCGGGATATTAATTTGACAAAGGTACGATTTAACTTCGTTTTCCTTTGTCCCCTATTGGTATTCACAAATAAGTCTTGTACTAATTAATCTTCCTATTGGTATTCACAAATAAATCTTGTACTAATTAATCTAAAAATTGCAAGTTCAGATTGAGAGCCGGCCACAGAGAAAGAAGCCTTTAAGAGTTGTCGATGACTCCAACAAAGGCAGTGCAAAGTAAGCCTATATCTCTTTGAATTTTGAAACAGTTGATTGCAGTTTTTTTAAAAACAAATTGATGGATTTTTAGAGCTTGGGGAAAAAGCTAGGTTCATTTAGATCAAAAATTCTAGATAAAAGAAACCTACAACTTGAAGAAATAAAATGAAATTAAATTCATAAACTAAAATACAGAATTTAGATAAAAGTAATAAGCATCACATCCTTTTTCCCTAATTATAGCAGCCTTGGACATTCAACTTATAGTACGTTGCTGATGACTTCTTAGATTGCAAAAGGGTCCCTCTTAGTTTTCAAAAATGTTGCATTAAACTCACACGGTTTCTAATTGAACAAACTTGACCCTCACTCTTTTACTTTTCCGAAACATCAACCACTCTCCTTTTCTCCTCTGTCCGGACACATTTCACTTTCTCAGGCAGAAAAAGAAAGAGAAAAGTTGAGCTTTTAAGCTGATCAACCAAACACGGTTCAGCTTTTAAAAGCAAACTCTAAAGTTGCGACCAAAGGAGAGGCAATACCACTTATATATCACTTTCTAGGATGCAGATGTAACTGCATAAACCCGAGTTTTAAGAAAACCGGCAGAAACATTCCATTTCTATTCTTACAATGCTTATAAAGCGTATTGTAGTGTTTCCCTTGCAAAATTTCTATTCTTTAATGGTCGTATTATATATTATTATATCTTTTATATCACGGTTGTTGACGACAGGTACTTTGATTACCTCTTTTACATTGATTTCGAAGCTTCTATGGCTGAACCCCGCGCTCAGAATGCTCTTGGACATCTTCAGGTCAGTTACCTGGCTATGATACATTATAAAATGAAACATTTATAAATTTCTTCAAAGTGCTTCTTTAGTTTCTTCTTAGTGTTTGTAATTTATATACAATCCTATTATGGCAAAATCCTCAAACTCTTCCCAACTGAAAGTTTCCTTAAGTCATTGAATTAACATGCGACTTACCAAGTATTAAGATATTATGTTGATAACTTTGCGGTTCTCAATTTGTGGGAAAGTGTTAATTTTAATTGTTTAATGCAGGAATTTGCAAGATTTATCCGTGTCCTTGGTTGTTACCCCATGGATGAAACTCTATAGATATCGAAAGATTATTACATCGTGAAAGTTGAGGAAATTACAAACAAATTTGTCAGTTTTGTACATACATTCAATCTCGAAAAAATGAGGTGGTGGAAGAAAAATTGGCCAAGAATGTAGTGAGAATAGCCAGCCCAGCAAGAACATAAAAAATCCATCTCGGAGGAAGTTGATTTCAAATTTTTTCCTATTATTCTTTTATACCGGAGCTCTCTTTTTCTGAAATATGGAAAGGTTGTCTTTCGGATTTTGGCATGGTATTATTTATATTACTTATATTGTAAGTTACTGTTTGTGAATTGTGATTATAGACATAATGTTATACTTTGGCCTATGTTCGAGACGATATCTCGGTTTAGAGTTTTCATTTTAAGCAATCGTATGAGATGATTTGTTTTATTTTTATGACTTCTAAATATAAATAAACTTTGATGCTACTTAATTGAAGGATTTTTTATACACAACTTTTGACTTAAAAGCTTTAAAAGTTTGAACTTTTAATTTTGATGCCCCCATATTTTTTTAAAAGCTTTAATACATTTTTTTTAAAATAAGCAAGCTTTCGTTTAACAACTCTTGACATTAGAAGAAATTGAGCGGATTTTGTAAACAATATAGAATACTGGTTCTGAACCAAATCTTATTGTAAAACTGGAATTCATATAGCATTATAACACATAACCGACAAGTTAACAAGTTAAAATTTGGACTACACCCCGTTAGACTACGCATATGTAAATATGATTCTGAACAAATGAATTTAAAATTTTAAAAAAAATAAAAAAATGATGGAATGAATATAATAAATTAATAATCGTATAAAAAGAGTAATAATGTTTTATTGTTATAGAAGTATAGTTTGTGAGATGAATTGATGTGTGAAAAATAACATATTTATTTAGTTATTTATGTATTTCAATTGCATCATGATATATGAGTAATTAGTAAATTAGAATAAGAACATTTTTGGAAAAAATATATGGAAAAACGTTAATCTGTGAGGGTAATTTTGTCATTCTGTACCAAAATATATCATACTAGAAAAACGTTTTCTCCAATTTCACACATAACAAAAATCAGTACATAGTCTAAATTTGAGAGGAAACGTTATTCGTGAATAATATATTTTGATGCAGAATAATAAAATTATCCTATTACGTTTAACTTTATCAAAAACGTATTGTTATGTATGCGACCCATAGCAAAGCGGAGAAGTCCCACTTTTAAGTCCTTAGTTTGAATCCTCTTGTTTTCTTTTTTTTGTAACTTCTTTTCGAATATACATCCTACATGTGTTTTCTTTCACAAATATTCTTACTTAATAGTTAATATATAACTCTTCCATTTAATATTCATTATTGTTTTTGGAAACATTCAATTTTTTCCTGTGTTGCATTTTGGTTTTGATCTTCTTAAATAAGGTATATATGTGTAGTTTTATTAATAAAATTTATAGTTACAATAAATCGCCCTACCATAATATTCATAGTTATTTTACTTAATTTTAACATATACTTGATCCCGAATTTGATATCCTATTATAAAAATGAAACAATGTATTAAATGATTTTTTAACTAAGTGACATCCTATTTAGATCTGATCACAATACACATGGGTCTTTTTTAAGGCGATTAAAGAGCTAAAATTAACTGGTTATTCATACTTATATATATACTTTATATTTTTTGCTCCCATTGGTTCAGAATCAGGATCCGACCCTACCTAAATTGGTAAAGTTAGATATTCAAATATTGTTTAACCGAAATAAAAAGTGATACTAAGAAATGTGTACCTAAGATGTCTCTATGTACATACCCGAAACGAAACAACATATTATACGCGAGATGATTTTTCCGAAATATCAATTTTTTTTCTAATGGCCAAATTTTTTCCCATGCAAGATGATTTTTCCCAATAGTCGGTATAACAACTTGTCTATTTGCCGTTTATATAGAAAAATATACAAAATATGTCCCAACAGTCTATACTAACCTGTGTTCATGTTGCACATGTCTATTTTTTTTTAAAATTTTATGTCCATATTTAGACAAATATTGTGGACATATACAACACTTTTATTTAGATATGCCCCCCACACATACAAAATGATTAAAAAAAAATTCGTCTCATTTCCCAATTTACTCTCTCTCTCTCTATCTACATTAGATTTGAGGTTTTACTCGAAGATGAGGACGTCATCGAGGTGGTGGAGGGTTCTTGGTGGAGGTGGAGGTTAGAGACAGTAAAGTAGGCGGGGGAGATTTCATCGAGAGAAAGAGAGGAGAAAATTTAAAAATATATACATAAATGAAAAAAAGAAACTATTGTTTTATTTAAGCGTATCAAGTTTGTGTATCAACCGTTAAGCAACTCGGTTAGTTTATATAAAACACCTTATATATATATCCAAACTTATGACTTAGTATCAAATTTTAAGTCTAACAGTTGAGAGGAAGCAGAGTACTCGACTCTGAGTCAGGGTTACTCTGCTTTCCACAGCCATTGGATCTGCTACAATTTAAATTTAATAACAGATCCAATGGCTGTGTAAGCAGAGTAACCCTGACTCAGAGTCCGCTACTCTGCTTTCCAATTGAGAATGGTCTAATGGCCAACTATATTCAATATCACGTTCACCATCACGGTTCAAATTATATAAACACATAGTTAGTTACCTCATATAATAAAAACAAAATCAAATAATACAAAAGTTATGCAAAGAAACTAATTAAATTGGAAATTGCATAAAAGAAACACAACCGAGTGGAACAACGATGTGTCTCACGTTGACACAACAACCACTTTTGATGAAATCGGGTCTCCATTTTGTACGGTTATTGAGTTAGACTGTATAACGTATAGTCATTTTTATCCAATCACAACCTGGCACGTAAGCATGTACTAAATCTCATGTTAGTTACTGTATATATATATAATAATAATAATAATAATAATAATATATATAATAATAATAACACGTGTATGTCCACGTTCAATGAACCAAAATTCCATGGTCTATTATTTAACAAAAATAGCTTTCATTTTAAATTGCATATTTATCAAATACAAAAATAATAATAATTAAACAGAGCTTATTTTTTAACAGAGAAAATTAAAAACTGGTAATGGCACTTGCTTTTATTTCATCCTCTTCAATTTCCTCTCGTTTTAGTTCTTCTCATGAGCAACTCAAAGGTAACTTTTTATTTTTATTTTATTTTTTAATTTGGTAATTTTTAGTATATTATAATTAACAAAAAACCAGACTCAGTTTTGTGCCTAAAAGTGTTTTTTTCAGCAGTTTTGATGTGGGTTTTATTTATTGTGCTAAAATGTTACAAATTACAGTGTTTTTGGTATTTCATTTATTGAATTTTAATTTCTTTAATTTCACCATATTCATGTGCATGTGAATTAGTTAAAATTGAAAATTTCAAGTTACATTTTATGTGTAAAATGTGACATTTTCAGTTAATTGTGATATGAGTTAGAAGATTTGGTGCAAATGTGATGTTTCTTGTCTTTATAATCTGTTTCAGTCAAGTTTTAATAAATTAAAATAGAGGTTGTGTGGAAAATGTGATCTTTTCAGTTATTTTGATATGGGTTAAAAGAGTTTGTGCAAATGTGCTCTTTTTTTGTATCTAATCCAGTGCTTTTCAGTTTATTAAGCTTTACAATCAAATTTGAAAAAAAATTAAACTAGAGGTTGTGTGAAAAAAGTGATATTTTTAGTTATGATATCGGTTAGATGTGCGAAAGTGGTTGCAAAGTTTGATGAACTGAAATTCGGTCAATTATGCAGCTACATTAGTCGGTTCACATGAGCTGTTGGATCGGCTAAATCTGCAATCAAGTGCCGTGATTTATCCACGGAGAAAGAGCTTTGTAAAGCCCCTAAATGCCGACCCAAAAAGGAGCGATTCAGTGGTTCCGCTCGCAGCGACTGTTGCTGCTCCTGGTACTACATTCAAATGTCGTTTTCGGCATACTACTATACACCAATTTGAGTATATTGTTTGTTATTTGTGTATTTGATGGAATTGGTATGGTGTAATTGTAGAAGTGATTGAGAAAGTTGAGGTAGAGGACTATGAGAAAATGGCTAAGGAGCTAGAAAATGCTTCACCACTTGAGATTATGGACAAGGCCCTTGAGAAATTCGGAAACGATATCGCAATTGCTTTCAGGTGCTTTCTTTTTCTCTAAACAGATAAACTATTATTGATGATGGTTCTTAGATAGATGCTTATTCTATTCAATCATGTAATGGTTGTGAAATTTTTATTTGAGATTTTGTAGGAATGTCAATTTATATGGTTGGAGCTTTTAAGTTAACTCATTATTGGCTATTATTTTTTATCAAACTAGGCCCCGCTTTGTTGTAGCTTTTATGTTGGATGTTTTGTTGCTTAAAAGCTAATCTATTTTGAACTTTTGGTCTGAATTGGATGACCTTTTTTTTTTTTTTTTTTTTTTCTGTTACTCAAACTATCTAGCTTATTTGCTTAAGATCTGCAACCGAGCAATCCCCTAGGTGACTTGAAAGCTAGATTTCTTATTACTTAGCTGAATTAATTGAACTTTCCTCAAATGTTTTTCTGCCTAATAAACCACTTTATTATAGTTAAAAAAACAATGTAGCCAAACATGTACTCATGTCATGATCCTCTCGAATGAAGGTGTTTATTTTTTGCTTGGAAATGATTGATGTTGCATCTTGGACTTGGTATTAGCATATATCAACTGACTTGGTTTAGTTGAGCTATGAGTATTCTCGAGAATGGACGTTATAAATAAGATAATTAGATAAGACTAGTAGCTACTAATGTATCATAATTGGAATTTCTTTTCTGCGAGTGGTTGCAAACAGACTTAGCATAACTATTACGGACTCTTAGTTATGTTTAGCTGAGAATATTATTTAGAAAGGACTTTAAATTTTGTCAAGTCTAGTGGCAAATAATACATATCGTAATTATACAGTTTTTTTAGAAACAGTTGTAATTAAGCTCTTAACATAAGATTCTGGAGAAAAACTTATAGCATAGCATGACTAAATGTCTGTTACAACTTATCCGGAAAAAAAATTCTATTGTAGTACCTGATTTTCATTTGAGTTTTTTGCTAGCAATCATTGAGTTGAACAAATTTCGAAGGGTTTGATAAACCTTTCACAGTGTTGTATAAACGAAATAAACTTTTGTTCATGAGATTGATTGAAATTTATGTCTAAAATTGTTCATTTTATACTGCAGTGGTGCTGAAGATGTTGCCTTGATCGAGTATGCCAAGTTAACAGGCCGGCCATTCAGAGTATTCTCCCTCGATACTGGAAGGCTAAATCCAGAAACTTACAAATTCTTCGATACGGTCGAAAAACAATACGATATACGTATAGAATACATGTTCCCCGACGCCGTAGAAGTCCAGGGGTTAGTACGTACGAAAGGGCTATTCTCTTTCTATGAGGACGGCCACCAAGAGTGTTGCCGAGTGAGAAAAGTACGACCCTTAAGAAGGGCGTTAAAGGGATTACGTGCGTGGATTACAGGGCAAAGAAAGGACCAATCTCCCGGGACGAGATCGGAAATTCCCGTAGTCCAGGTGGACTCCGTTTTTGAAGGATTAGAAGGTGGCGTTGGGAGTTTGGTTAAGTTTAACCCTGTAGCGAATGTGGATAGTGGCGACATTTGGAAGTTTCTTAGAGCTATGAATGTGCCTGTTAATGATTTGCATGTTCAAGGGTATGTTTCCATCGGGTGTGAGCCTTGCACGAGGCCGGTGTTGCCAGGTCAGCATGAGAGGGAAGGGAGGTGGTGGTGGGAGGATGCTAAGGCTAAGGAGTGTGGTTTACATAAGGGGAATATTAAGGAGGAAAGTCCGAATGGTAATGGAAATGGGGTGCCTCATGTCAATGGGACCGTTATCCCGGATATATTTGATACGGATAATGTTGTGAATTTGAGTAGGAGTGGCATTGAAAATCTGTTGAAGCTTGAGAACCGGAGGGATTCCTGGATCGTCGTTCTATACGCTCCTTGGTGCCCTTTTTGCCAGGTAGACTAAATTTTTCATACATGTCAAATACTTTGTATTGATTATATTATGAATCATTTTGTCAGGTGCTAGGAGAGAAAACATGATGAGAGGATATTAAACTGATATAATTGTTAATTCTTGGTCTTATACAGCATTTTCCACACATATTTTGCTAACACTGTTGGGTTATACAACATAATAAACAGGCTAAGGAAGGATCCTAACAAAAAATGCCTTTTAAAATACTTGTGTTGATTCTCTATCCATATTTAACTGATGGATTGACGAAATTGGATGAATATGTTGGTCTAGAGGCACTGAGCTGTAAAATGCCAATACAACGTCATGGTACAAGGTTATAAAACCATGATAAACTCGAGAACTAGCATTCAAAATACAACTAACACATTGTTTTTGAATATTTGAACAGGCAATGGAAGGATCGTATATTGAACTAGCTGAGAAACTGGCTGGTAGTGGTGTCAAAGTGGCAAAATTTAGAGCCGATGGTGATCATAAAACGTTTGCACAACAAGAACTGCAATTAGGGAGCTTCCCTACAATATTGTTCTTCCCAAAACACTCTGCTCGGCCCATTAAGTATCCGTCTGAGAATAGAGATGTCGAGTCTCTACTGGCTTACGTCAATGCTCTTAGATGATATGTTAGAGAATCCGTCGAAATGAAAGTACGAAATATGCAAGAGAAGTAATGGTAACAGACGAATTGGTCAATTTCCTGCCAAGTGTTTCGAACAAGTTTTTATGTATATATTGTTGATTTTCTCTTCTGTTTGGTCAAGGTAGTATGTACCATCTACCATTTTCGGGTGTTTTGTGGAAAAGTTTTGTAAGGTTTGTGAAATGGACAGTGTGTTATTGTCCATTTATGAGTTTCATGAATAAAATTTTGGTTTGGTTGTCTGTTTTCAATATCTTAATTTCTCAAAGATTCGGAATATGGACTTTGTATAATTTTAGTGTAAGATGCTTTGGTAGTTGGTAAATTATTCATGAGAGTCGTGACCAAATCAGATTCAAATTTATATGATTGTAAGCTTTACCTAGAAAAATTAAGTCCAAAACTGACAGTATTCTTATTTCTTAGCACTTCTCAAGCTGTAAAGTATGTCACACATGAAATTGCGGTTTTTGAATCCGGATGGATAATTTAGTTTCGACGTCCTCGTTTGTTTTTCTACTTCTTCTCTATTGTTTGTAAAAATATAAGTTCAGTGTCCAGACTCCAAAGAAGATAACTAGTTGAGTTGTAAAAGGATCGAAAATCAAATCATGAAAACATCAACAAACTTCGGAATGTCAACAAATTATGAAACATCAACAAACTTTTGCTTCGTTTCGCATTTTACTGTACAGTCATTAAATGATATTTTGGATTCATAAAGTTGTCTATTTATAATAATTTGCGGTTCTCTGCTAAGCAGTGTCACTAGCGAAGGAAAAGTAAAATAAATTTGATTAACAATTTATATAAACATTATTGTTAGTACTTAGTAGATTGTATATAAAAAACATCTAAGCAGAGATGTGAAAGAGTCATTTAGGCAAATGAAGGTATGTTAAACGTTAACAAGTCAAACTTTAAAGGGGCAGTTATTGTACATTTTATAAATAAAATAAAAAATGAAATTTTAAAAAAAATAAAAAATGAAATTTTAAAAAAAATGAAAAATAAAATAAAAAATAAAGAATGCGGTGAAGGTGGATCGAACACCTGACCTTCAGATCTTCAGTCTGACGCTCTCCCAACTGAGCTATCCCCGCTTTTATTATTTTATTTCACATGATAATTTTAATATCTTTAAATAATATTAGTAAATCAAATAAAGCTATATCAAAAATAAAAACAGAACAGATATCACTAATTTAATATTAGTAGTACCAAACTACGAATTAGCTTAAAAAAAAATGGTAAAAATATGAAAAATGGACTAAATGAAAATAAGATTATGTCTCGCTAAATTAGCTTGAACGCTAACATCGATCGTTGGCCATTTGACCTCCTAATCGAATGCTAAATAATTTTCAAACCTTGGCCTTAGTTTGGCTCATATATGTGACATGAAGTGACTATCCTTATTGCAAGGTTACTTTGTTCGAAACTATTTATACTGCTTTCATTACTAATATTATTATCTCTGATTTAACCTAAAAATAATTATTTCTTAGTAGGTTTTGATCGACTCTATTTTTTTAATGTATTCGTAATTCATTTCCTGAATGAAACGAAACCAGTATTTCGAAAGCCGATAGGGATCCTGATCAACTTAATTGTGTTGGTTTCCATAGCTAACGATGTATAATTTCTCAGACTCGACTTTAACGATCCCGAACGGAGTGGCTGATCCCGTTTTATTACCGTCTTAGCTAGCTAGTCTTGAAAACAATAATGACTAGTAATTGATCATAAGTTCGTAATACATTGTCACGTACGGTCACCATCTTATATTTGTCGGTGATCCCACCATTTTGTATTTCAAATGATAGTTTCTTTTTTTTTTGAAAATATTTTTCAATAGTTGATTTTGGATTCAATATATTAATTTTAAAGTATAAAAAATAGTAGCACTAAATAAGCGGCAAGATTATCGCTCACCGGCATTGACCATCACTTGTCTAGCAATCATTTCCCATACTTATATTATTATTGTCATTAATATTTGCTATTTTTTTTTGTTTCCTTTTACTTTTAGCATGAAAGGAGAAAGTTTACTAACTAGATCCAATAATGAAGTTAGGAATTTTATATCAGGCTCGTCTGATAATATTTAATATCCTATTTTGCTAACAATAATGTTTTTTGGGAAAAGGTATTATATAGTTAAGCAATCAAACAAGCTTTTTCAATTACTTTTATTAATGTCTGCCTTTGAGTTTGGAGGCTTATTAGAGCGTATGTTTTATTAAAAGGACAAGAACATTATTATACTTATAAGTTTAAGTTCAAAACTGGGAAAAAAATGGTTTTGTAACCCAACTAACATACATTAACAAAATGGTGAACAAACTAATGACATTAACAAAAAAAAATTTAGTTTTTTCAAAAAAGTCATTTTTTTTTAAAGTTGGTTTTTTCAAAAAATAAGTTACTTTTTTTAAAAATATTTTTTTTTGGGTTAAAAATGTAAAATTATAAATTTTTCGGGTTAAATTCATATGTTTTATAAAATTTGTTACTGGAATATAATTTAAACTTAACTTTCGTCAAATTAAATTGACGGAGGTTCCCAGTTTAATAAAAAAAATATATAGTTCATTGACTAAATTGTTAATGTTAGTAGTTTGGTCCATATTTTGTTAATCTATAGTAGTTGAGGTAATTAAACCAATTTTTTTTCAGTTTGGTAGCTATGACGATGAAAATGGCAAAATGTCACATTATTTCTGAATCTTGTTTTAGTTATTTTTTTTGGTCAGCCTAGCTAACATTACCAATAATTGATAGGCATCTTATATTGAGTTTACAAATAAGACATGCATAGTCGTGTTAAATTCATTTGGTACGTAGCATAAAACCAATAGACAAAATTATAAGACCCTTTAAAATTTCAAATGAAATTATAGTCTTTAAGATATGGAAGAACAATTTAATTTGCATAATAAAATAAACTGAATTTTCTTTGCCATAATGACTACAAAATTTGTATGTTTTTCTCAATCTTGTCAATCGTCATTGTGTATTTAACAGTTTAATTAGAAAGAAAAACAAACAGCTGCTACAACATAAAAATTAGACCCGAATATTCTATTCGCGTAGCAATCGAGCCACACTTCATAAATGGGTATTCAATGCTTGATGGGTCATCACATGGATGAAGATATTAATAAAAGCCCAAACCCACTTAACTAGGGACCTATATCTAAAAACCCCCTAAGATGGAGACACTTGTAAACATCCAAGGAGGCGTAGTTGACTATAAATAGCCAACTAGCCTCCTAGAAACGTCCCTGAGAAAATCTATTCAAAAATTATAGAGAGAAGTTGAGAAAAGAGAAAAACTAGTCAAAGCTTATCCAACTAAGAAACAAACGGAACAGAGAAAAAGCCGAGCATCGAATAAGAAGAAGAACGATCAAGATAAGAGTTTAAATAGTCAAATCGAGCGCAATTGTAGTAAATTAATAATAATCCGATCAAGTGTAATAATCCGATCAAGTGTAACAATCCGAACAAGTGTAATGACCCGATCAATAATAAAGACCAAGAAGTGTTCATTACCTACGTCTAATTTATCATTATTTTATTGTTGAAAAGTCTAACGCGACCGACCAAAGTTATGGCTTTATCGGCTACAACAATTTATGAAGATTTATAGCTGACTATCTAAAAAACAAAATAAAGTAAATAATTTGATTGAAAACAAAATAAACTAATAAAGTGGGATCACAAACTAGTACTAGCGGCCGAAAAACCGAAAAAACCGAACCGAAAAAAACCGAAACCGAAAAACCGAAAAAAATTCGGGTCGGTTTCGGTTTTCAGTAAAACTGAACCGAAAAAGACCGAAACCGAAAAAGACCAAAACAAACCGAAAAAAACCGAAAAAACCAAAAAAGACCGAAAAATAAAAAAATAAAACCGAAAAATAACCGAAAAAAACCGAAATTGGACCGAAAAAACCGGTCCGGTTCGGTCCAAAAAATAAAAAGACCGAAACCGAAAGAAACCGAACCGAAAAATATGCCGGTTTCGGTTTTGTCAAAAACCAAACCGGATCGGACCGAATCCGACCCTAACTAGTACAGTAAAAATAAAATCGGAGAGAGGTAGTAAAAAAAACTAGTCCAGTAAATTAAAATCCAATATTTGTTACACTTAATTGACTCTATGCCTGTGCTTCCCATTTCTGACAAATCACATGCTCCTCAATTTGTTTGTCTATATACTAGTAGTATACAACTCATTATTATGGAGTATATATATATATATATATGTTATCTACATTTATAACCCTGCCTTTATATTGTGTCTGTGTTAGAAAAGAAAGAAAAATAAAATATGGGAGAGCTAAAATCTCTCTATTTCTTCTTCACTATCATATTTCTCATTTTTAACAGCATTGTTATAAATGGTGAAAATCCCTACCGTTTTTATACTTGGAAGATCACTTATGGTTTCATTTATCCTCTTGGTGTTAAACAACGGGTAATTATGTTTGTTTTTTTACTACCGTTAAATTAGTTCTTTCGCGACACTTGGTTTACTAACAATTTTAAAATATGTTTAGTAAAGTTGATATACCCTTGTAAGTGTAAATAATACTTGGTACATAATCTTTTTTTTTTTTGTCAAGTTTTGTTTGATGAAATTATTGAGCATTGTGATTATATTATAAGTGAACTACTATTAATAATGTGCAGGGAATATTGATAAATGGGCAGTTCCCAGGGCCACAAATCGATTGTGTGACAAATGATAACTTAATAATTAGTGTGCACAATTACTTGAACGAGCCTTTTCTTCTATCCTGGTAAGTGTCCATCGTGTTAATAATTTGTTTTTTTTTTCCTTCTTATCAAAGTCCTTATTTGTGTGGATATATTAAAGTAATAAAGTTCATTATAAAGGTTTCTAAATTAGTTTATGTAGTATTAACTATAAGACACATGGATGTAAACTAGATCTACTTTTGATTCTTTTGTTGTAAATTACCCAACTTACCCTTACAACTTTTAATAACATATGGTCTTTGATTGATGATCATGATAATTTTATTCACAAGGTTAAAACTTTAAAATACTAAAGTTAGTATGGTACTTTTCACTGTTGATAATAACATATGGTCTTTTGTTCTTTTTGTGTACAGAGATGACATCTTTGGAATCTTTATTTTTTGTTTATAATAATATGTTTAGTGTTGTGAGATTATTGGACTCTTGGGCTTATACTTTATGGGCCCAAGTTGGGCTTGTAACCCTACCCCTCTATCTATATAAAGAGGGCTAGGAGTCTTGTATTTTACATTCATTCACATATTCATTCATAATAAAGACTATACCGTTCTCCCCTCTCTCTACTTCTGTCTCCCTATATACGTAGCTAATAGTGTATTACAACACGTTATCGGCACTTTGCTCGCGGAGACTAGGATATACGCTCGTGGGTATTGGAGATTTTGGGTAAACGCACGGATATTGAATATCTATAAACCTTGAGGTTTAACCGGGTTTTATCGGATTATTGTTATATCGACCTTCACCAATATATCATGAAAACGGTACATAAAATCCTATTTTTTACTTAAAAAAAAAAAAAAACAGAGTTGTTGCTAGCAATATAAGTACACGTTACATGTTTGACCGTAGGCTTAATAACATATGTTTGATTGCTGCTTGTTATCTCCCGTAACAATATATATGCATGCTAGTAACAAGACTGCATGATTTTTATTTGATACAAATTGTTAGTAACTCCCAGAATTGAAAAAATCCAGTGATGTATATGTAACTTAGCAATATGATCTTCTTTAAAATATGTCCAGTAGTACATAATCGAAGAATTAGCTAAATAAATCCTACATGTGTATATCAATGAGTTACTATAATTAATTAGACCTTGATAATCAATACTGTATTCACGAATCTGGGTAAATATTTGGCAAATACATGTGAACGTGGAACTTGCAAGTGTAAAATTGGTATTACCAAATAATTAAAATTTAACCTACTTGCATGTTAAAATATTTTTTTTACCATATATAGAATTGATTGGTAATTAAAAATATATTGTTTACTTACATGTTAAAACTACCGTGTATAGAATTATTCATATGGCGATAAACATAGATAATTGATTGATATCTTGTTAGGATAATCCTATCTTTTGATATTACCATATATATAAATATCACATATAGCAGTTAATTATTAGATTAGATCTAATTGATTTGATTTGATTTGGTATGATATAATCTTTGTGATTGATAATCCTGAATTGATTTGTTTATAACACCAAATCTACTGCATGATTAGATAAATCCTAAAATATATTTACTGCCTGTTTATATATATGTGGTTAATCTAGATAGATATTGTCTATATTGTTAATATTATTGCCATATATAAAATGCGAAAATCATATATATTCACATTTAAGTTGGAAAAATTATGAACCTTCCCCAACTAGGCTCACCTATTTGGATACGATGTCTAGGAAAGATATAGGCGGAAGTCGATATCCTAATGAGGTCGGGTTTTAAGTGGCATTCGTGCCCTCCACCCTCACCGTCTTTCCTGGTCGTTTTTCAAGTAGAGCTACCGAAAGGGGTTGACTAAATAATAATTTCCCCGAATGTGTTTATATAGTGATGTATGTTTCGCCGAATTGGTGTCTCAGTATCGACCCGTCGTTCGATCAATGAGAACCAATTCACATTAAAAGCAAAACTATTTTCGAACCTGTCGTTTCGAAATTAAAGTTTGTGCTTGTGCAAACCATAAACATATAAACCAGTCGTTTTATATGAAAAATAATCCAGAACTCCCAACACATGTTGGATGCCATCTATGATGAGAAAAATCGCAAAACATACTTGCGAAATGACTGTTTAGACGTTGATGTTATTCCGTCACCACATGTTAGTCACCCTGATGTGTGAGCATGTGATACCCAAATTATTTGGATGTCATCTTTGATGAGTAAAACACGAGTTTGTTGTTACCCTCGAGATGAATGCTAAGGCGTTGATTTTATTTCGCCGCCACATTTGAGACGTGATGACGTCTATGGTGAACAAATGTCTGAAATTGACATATTGGAGCAATCCTTCACCAAAATACTAGCTTGGAAATTGCATTCCATAAGCAGTATCGTGAATTTATATTCACCATGTTCCTTTATCGCCCATCTGTTATTGGATAAGAAAATTACCCCGGTGAGTAGTTTTAATCCTATTGGGTCAATGGCGAATTGTTTGCCTGATATTAATGCTCTTCGTGTACATTTTTTTTTCCACGAATCGAGAACCGAGAAAAGTGTTATTTGTCTCGAACTGTCGCGATCCCGATGAATCGCCTAGCCAAGGGAGATTTTAGACAATCGTCAAAATCGAAAACTTGTGGCTCCAAGACAGTAATTGAAAGGAACAATATGGGCCGTTGTCACAAAGTAAGAGATGATGCTCAAGGAGCCAACTCTATGCTATAAAGACAACGGTCATGCACGGTTACTCCTTAAATAGTTCACAACTATTATAAAGGTGGAAAAACCGATGCTAATGTGGTTAAAGCTAATTGAAAGGAAACTCTTGAGACCCCCGATTTTGTGGCTCAAATGAGTTTGACACCTTTCTTTATTGATTTTGATAAATCATTGAGCCATTTTTTCGATCATCTGGATTATATTTTTCCATTTGGATTATTATTTTTCCATTTGGACATACTTTTGGATTATGGTTTGCCTGTTTATGAAATTTCTCGAAATAATTTAAAGTGTTTTTTGAGCAAATTCCTTTGACAAATGTGACCAAACTTTAAATTATGAAATTTTAGGCAATACTTGTGGTGTAGTTGGTTTTTTGGAAATAGTGGGTAACAGTGTACCATATAATTTCACCAACTACTTGCCTAAAAGAGCACTCAGTGACAACGATTCTGGACCTGTCGTTCCAAAATCGAAATCTTTGGTAAAGCCAAATTGATTTGTCAAATATGAGGCGTTATACTCATGCAGGTCCTGTCGTACCTTGTTGAGTTATAAAATATTCGAGAAAACCAGTGTTATCTGGTAATAGCTCATGAAAGAAATGAAATTTCTTTACATAGCCTCCACTCAAAAACGTATTTTAGAGGAGTTGAAATGTCTTTCAAGTGGTTGCTACCACATTCTTTAAAGCATTCAAAGTTACCTTATCATTTCGCCTGTCGTCGAATGATAAATGATTTAGATGCTAAGACATGATTGTCTGTACTATCATTCGCCTGTCGTCGATTGATAAGAGCATTTTGATATTATGGCATTGACCGGATGAGATATTCCCGGGTCAAAAGACGATGCTTGATTTATAATCGCATAGCATTTGGATTCTCTCTGAGAATATATTTCGCGATTAATCCGAAATTCATGCCACTAATGCTCACTTTGAAAGACTAGTATGTGTAAAGATCACGAAATGAACTCGTAGAATTCTGGTAAAGAATTGAAGGAGTTATTGTGGACTTATCCAACCATAAAACGGACCATAAATATAAATGGTTATGGTTGATGCATCGACAATAAGGTCACATTTTATTGTTGTCCACAGAAATGCAGCATTTCCCAAACTTTTAGCCCTATCATTAAGTTGATGGCTCATGATCCGGATTATCCTGAAAAGTCTAGTCGACTTGATAATTCCGAAGAGTAATAATCGAAATTTCGATTTGAATTACTTGAGTTTGGAAATTCAAATTGAACATCCTGTCGATTATGTTCAGACCCAAATGGACTCACGGAAAGTTTGTTGATGCGACTGCAAATGATTGCACGCACATCTTGGTCTTGCGCACCAAGATTTATATTTCCGTGTGGGTTATGCTATTTTGCTGCATTGGTCCGTTATGAGGCCCATAGACACTCAAACACCATATGCGTACCAGCTGGTTACTGGTTATGAGCCAGAAGTCTCATATTAACGCGTGTTTAAAGTGATTAATTAATATTTTGATTGAGCCGCTCTAGCGTTCAAAATATGGACCTCTGAAGGGGACATAAGTCGATTATGAATCTCCTGCCTATCATTTGATAGAGTAACCTTGGCAAGCGATCTCTTTACCGCATGATATGCGAAAGTGACATCGCTAAGACTGTTCTCCCCGTCGTTAGGGGGAGATTTGCACGTTACCGTTGATAAGGAACGACGTGAAGTAACGTGGCATAACCCACTCAGTCTTAGCTTGATCCCCAAAACTGCACTTAGTGATAAGTAAGTGCATAGACTCCCTCAAGTCTAACTAAATGCCAGACGCATTTAATGACTTTATGAGATGTCACGAGATCATTTATACCAGCTGCAAAATGCTTGCAAGGATAGACGTCCCTGTCGGACGCCGTGTTCCTGTCGTAACACGTTGCTTTGGCCGAACCCGCCAAGCAAAGGACGCTGCCGTCGGCCGTCAGTCTGTCGTCCTTCCTAAGATATGAGGAAGTTGACCGGTTCTTAATTCGTTCAGCCCCAGAGGTGGTGAACTGAAACTCGTTTGTCGCACGAGATTATAAAGGATCAAGGAGATGTGTGATTTCCTCCTCATCCTAAGAATCTCGAAATATCTGTCGATCATGATATCTTAGACGATATTGAAGCGAAACGAGACTGTCATTGATTACTTGTTCATATATTCGGTGACGACTGATAATATGAACAAATTATGATAGGGAACCATGTACCGTTGCCTGAAGTCAACGTAGAATAGACTGTACTAATGGAAACTTGCAATCCAAGTAGACTCCTTAGCGAAAGTGTGTTCGGACCTGTAGCTCCAACGCCACCAATGTTAAACTAGTTTGTTTATTTGGTTATTCGTAAGGAAAAGTGATGAGAATAATGAGATTGTAGAATGCTCGCCTAGTAGCGCAAGGCTTCTCTCACATCTTGGAATTGGTTACGAGATGGGTTATTTCCTCGTAATGGACGTTATAACGGTCCCCTACTTTATCAGTTTAGTAGTTTCCCAAAAACTGATTATGCAGCATGTGATTGTGGTCACTGTTTTATCTCTATGGGGATTTAGACAAAGAGATATAGATGAAGGTCCCTGTGTGACTTCATGTGCTTAAATCAAGTAGTTTCTGACCATGGAACACGATCTCAATTGACTGAGACGTTCACTATATGGATTAATATAATCCGAGCGGATGTGGTATACCGCCTAAGTGAGTACTTGATTAGCTTGGGATACTTGAACAAGTATTATGCCCTTGCGTGTTTTATTACGCGATCCATTTTTGGATTTGCCTTCGAGATGAAGGATCTTGGGAAGAAACGGTAGTGACTCGGCCTGATGATCGACTCCCGTAAAGATTGAATCTAAGTCCATGATTCAGACTACACCCAGAAGGTGTTATGACGTTGTATTCATCATGACGCTAAGTCGTCAGATTCTCCCATGATCGTTCGATCACTAGACATTGATATAGACCCATTCCGTCCCTGATGTGACGATGAAGAGATATTGAACCATGATGTTCATATCTAAGTACAATAAGCGCATTATTATACTTGGTCTAATGTGCTAGGACGAACATCTCGTCTGCTGTGAATGGTATAGCTCGACACAGCATCGCGCTAACACGCTGCCATCGAAATGGCATAAAAGACATTTTCCCATTACCTTAAGGTAACTGTGGATGAGGGCTTGTCTTATCCCATTTGCGTCATCGAGTGTACCTACCCCCTTCGGTACTCGAATTAACGCAACCCTTTTTCGGTTATACCGATGCCGGTTACTTATCAGACCCGCATAAGGGATATTCCTAACATGGTATGTCTTTACCATTAGGAATAAGGCGACATCTTGGAGGTCTTGGAATGACTCCAAGTGAATCACTCTGATCTATTCGTGCTCTATGAGACGACTAGAGAGTGTATATGACTTCGAGCTAGTATTAGTCATATTTGAATTACATATGTTCTGTCTCACGATCTAGATAAAACACTTGTCATAGAAGACAACTTGTTGTTATTGATCAAGAGAGACATGACTACATTATGCTATTTAGCATTTCTCGCCGAAATTAATCTTCACAAATGAAGTTTAAGAGCATCCAGTTGAATGCTCGTTCTATTCCACGTTAGATTTTCTTGCATCCAGTCGTATGTAAGTAAATGAGGCATCCAGTCGAATGCTCGTACTCTTTCTTGGAATATGAAATCCTTGCACCCAGTCGTGTGCAAGTGAGGGGGAGCATCCAGGTGAATGATTATTGCACTAATTACTACTTAGTCGAAATCTTCGCACCCTGTCGTGTGCAAGTGAGGGGGAGCATCCAGTCGTATGCTCGTGTACTCTTTTTGTCCTTAGACCAAGGTTTTTTCCCACTGGGTTTTCCTTGGCAAGGTTTTTAGCGAGACACGTTCCTATCATATCTCACTTAAGATTGCCGAAATTAGGGGGAGTATCCTGTTGTATACTTCTTACCACTGTGTACTCTTTTGTCCTTCGACTAGAGGTTTTTTCCCACTGGGTTTACTCTAGCAAGGTTTTGATGAGGCACCTGTTTTGTGGTTGATCCCCTACTACTACCACTGTTGCACTCTTTTTCCTTCGATCAGAGATTTTCCCATTGGGTTTGCTCTGGCAAGGTTTTGATGAGGCACACTGTTTTGTGGTTAGTTACTTACATGATATTTCGGCATATATCATTCGGCTACACAGTTTCTCCTAGGTACCGGTTTTGTCCCACACTGGGTTTTCCGGCCCTAAGGTTTTTATGTGTTTAGCACTGCGAATGAACTCGACTCAGATCGACTGCATGAAGACGAAGAATTCAAGACGTCCAAAGGGGGAGTGTTGTGAGATTATTGGACTCTTGGGCTTATACTTTATGGGCCCAAGTTGGGCTTGTAACCCTACCCCTCTATCTATATAAAGAGGGCTAGGAGTCTTGTATTTTACATTCATTCACATATTCATTCATAATAAAGACTATACCGTTCTCCCCTCTCTCTACTTCTGTCTCCCTATATACGTAGCTAATAGTGTATTACAACATTTAGGATAATTTAGTTTTTGCTCTAACTTTAATTCTCACCTAAATACAAAGTTACATTTAGTAACTTTACACTGATTGCCATATCATCTTTCCTATATAAAAGGGTGTCATCTGTCATTAGCAAATCAATTAGTAGTAATTTTTTTGTAATTTTTTTTTGGGTTTGAACTCTAAAGAGGTATGTATCTTAGGCAGAAGATAGATAAGAGTATTTTTTTAGGCAAGTGAATGAAGAAGATGTTGATAACGAGTAAAATTATTATTACATTGAAGTGAGGAGTTTGTAAAAAAGTATCCAACTTTAGAAAGAAGTGAATAAATTGAAGAATTTGAGTATACCAATGAATGCTACTGCACCACAGCCTGGCCAATACTGTACTATTATTTTAAATTTTTGGTTTAATAAAAATGCTTTGGTATTTTTGTATTGAATTTGTCAGTTGATAACATGTCACATGAGAGCAGATCTGAAATTCACGAGTATTTGTACTCTTGTACATTTCTCTCTGTCATATTGGGGGGGTTTGACATAAATGCATATTCATGTTGTGTTCCATAATCCAATAAATTACAAGCTAAAGTTTAATCTTAATTACTTTTATAAGTTTATTAATTAGTCTCTGGGTACTCTGTAACTTTTTTAATATGCTAGTCAACTCTTTAGTTAGTTTTATACCCCCTTTAATTATTTGTCCAATTTGTTCTAATGTAAATGTCAATATATATTTTGGCACTCCTTGTCACATTTTGGATCTTTTTTTAAAAAAAAATGTTGCAAAATTTTCCAATGGCCCTTCACCAGTTCTATGTCTTAGCAAGTAAAACAAGATGCCATAATTAAACAAACTTATAGTCAGTCATGCACACTGTACAAGAGTTGTGAGAACTAGAATATGAAGGTTGAAGGAAGAACCAAGCTAATGTTTGAATTTGATCTATAATAAGTAGAGACCACAGTGAAAATATATGATTATATATCTGGGTATCAGTATTTGTGCCTTTGAGTAATGTGAATTTCTTAATACACGTTCAACCCTGCGAATTTTATTTTCAGGAACGGGTTACAACAGAGGAGAAACTCGTGGCAAGACGGAGTAGCAGGCACAAATTGTCCCATCCCACCTCGTAGAAACTTTACATACATATTACAAGCGAAGGACCAAATTGGAAGCTATTTTTATTTCCCTTCTCTTGGTCTCCACAAGGCTGCTGGGGGTATAGGAGCAATACGTATCTATAGTCGTCCTCAAATTCCAGTCCCTTTCCCGCCCCCAACTCGTGATTTCACCGTGCTAGCCGGTGACTGGTTCAAATTCGGCCACAGAGTAATTTTCTTCAACATTTGCTTATTTTGGGCTAATTTAGTGAATTAGTTGTATCTTAAATGCACGTGTACTTTTATGTCTCATGTTTAAAAAGAATTTGACTTTTGAACAATGAAAAAATGTGTTTGGTGAAAAAGAAGGAAATAAATAAGCTTTTTTGCGATGAGCGCAAGGTGAAATAGGGTAAATTTTAGGAAAAAAGCATTGTGCCATTTCAGATAAATAATTTCCCCTCAAAAGTACTACTTTTATGATTTTATCTTAAGAGAAAAGTATATTTCTGGAGGGAACACCAATTCGACATTATTTGTTTTCGTAAGTAAAAACAATAGGCTACCAAAATGGCCCAATATGACAATATCTATATAAAAGTATAAACAGACAGTAGGGACAAACATATTGGTTGTGATTATGTTTACATGATTTTTCCAGCTCTTTTAAGGGTATTTTTCCCTAACAATGCATGAAAACATATTTTAAAACATGATTCTTTTCCAGCTCCTAACGCGGTTTTTGGAGGCTGGTCATGATCTCCCCTTCCCCCATGGCCTTCTTATCAATGGACGTGGCTGGAATGGGTATACTTTTCCGGTCAATCAAGGTAAGGTGTTCATCCCCCCAAACCATTCACGTTTAGTTCTAGTTCTAAATGTTCATTCTGTACTACTTTTTTGTGGTTAAATCTTCCTAAATCATAAAATATAAATATTTAGCCAAGTCTAAAGTACATAAACCAAACTTGATACGAAATATATCATTCTTTGTCAAACATCAGCTATATGAAACATATATCCGACATTTAAGCTGACGTAAAATATATTTGAAATTGTGTTTTCCTGAAAAATACGGGCACCTAAACAAGCAGTATTTGAATATTACGCATTCTCATCAACCCCTTTAGTATAAGTATTGGACAGAAAAACAAAAGACACAAGAGCAGCCTGAAAATGTAGGATGCCAGTTGTTACTTAAGAGTCGCATTAAGGTTTATAGTTAAGCACTTATTTATGATTAGAGTAAATACTTTGAATTTGCAGGTAAAACATATAGGTTCAGGATATCAAATATTGGGATAGCAACCTCAATAAACTTCAGAATACAAGGGCACAAAATGAAGCTAGTAGAAGTTGAAGGCTCACATACGCTACAAACGACTTACACCTCTCTTGATATTCATTTGGGCCAGTCCTACTCTGTACTCGTGACGGCAGACCAGGCTCCAAAGGACTACTATGTTGTTATCTCTTCTAGGTTCACCACGAAAGTACTGCAGACTACCGCGGTTTTACATTATACTAATTCGTATAGCAAAGTCTCTGGGCCTATTCCCGGCGGACCCACAACTCAGATTGATTGGTCCCTCCGCCAAGCCCGGTCTATTAGGTATTTGTCTATATGGTCCATTTTTTAGAGCCTAAAGTTATGAAGTCTATATGTTGTTGAGTGTTTGGGTAATTCACACTGTATGTATATAAACTAGTATATAGAGAGAGGGGTCTCTGACAAACTGAGGTGTTACCTATTTTTGGCTTTCGAAAGTGCTTGTGTTTTAGAAGCAGGCCTTATATATAAACTTTATATCGATCGGCCATATATAACGTTGTATATAAACTTTAGGCGTCACTGAGTATTGTTAATATTGCGTCATAGATTGTGGTTATTATACTAATGCCATATATATTGTTATCTTTTGCTGTTGTGATTAGAGTATTAACTATTAACTTGGTAACCCTTCTTCATGCAGATCTTGAGATCGAAATTCAAATATTGTTAGTAATATAGTTAAAAATATATCTAGAAGGGAGTACAGTTATTCACTTATTCCCTGTTAATTTTTTTGTTTACTTTTGAGTTGTTAGAAAGTGCATTATTCTTTCCTTTATATTCACATTGTTGTTCATAATTTGCTTGGCTGCCAATATGAATTCAGAGTTTCAAGTCTTGGATAAACCAATTGGAATTTCAAATCAATTCTGTTTTGTGTTAAAATGAGTTTCATAAGTGAAATAGTACTTCTGCTAAATTCTAGGTTCTGCATACAATGTAGAGTGTCGACTCCATTTCTTAATAGCCTATGGTTTCAAAAAATAATGATGAAACAAGAATATGTACCATGAGTCCATGACTACGGCGTAATGACAGCTATACTTATGTTTCAGAATAGATAAGTTTATTATATCTGACACTTGTCTAAACTGCTATGTTAACTAGGTGGAATTTGACTGCAAGTGGGCCTCGCCCAAACCCGCAAGGTTCATACCACTACGGAGAGATAAAAACACAAAGAACAATCATACTCGCCAACTCAGCACCCTTCATCAACGGTAAAAAACGTTATGCTATAAACAGCGTATCTTACGTGCAAGGAGACACCCCTTTGAAGCTTGCTGATTATTTTAACATTGGTGGAGTTTATAATCTTGGGAGCATTTCCGATAGGCCTACCAATGGTAACGGGTACCTCGCCACGTCAGTGATGTCAGCTAATTTTAGATCTTATATTGAAATCGTGTTTCAGAATTGGGAAACTACAGTGCAGTCTTACCACATTGATGGATATTCTTTCTTTGTTGTTGGGTGAGTTTCTCAACACCTAAAATATTACCTCATTAAATTTATAAGGATAGTTGAAAAGCTAGACTGTATTTGGTTGACCAACTGAAAAAGCAATTTAGTTAGTTTTTGCCTGGGAAAGCAATAAGTCGATGAATCCGCTTTTTTCTCAAACCGAAAAATCCAACTTAGTACTTACTTAAAAAGATGCAGCCAAACTGCCTCATAAGTTATGCTTTTAGATCCTTTTCATCAACTTGTTTTAAGTTTTTGTAATAAAATGGGCATTGGTTTAATTAACACAAGAAGGCCTAATCCCAAAATCATGACAAAAACACAGTTATTTATGTTTTTCAAGTTACAAAAACTTGAGTTTGTTCTTCTTCTTTTGTTCGTGTAGGATGGACGGCGGGGCGTGGTCTCAGGCAAGCAGGTTGAACTACAATTTGAAAGACACGGTTGCTCGCTGCACTGTTCAGGTAAAGGCCTACACAATATTCCGTATAAAAAAGTTATTTTTCAGGGTTTGAAGGTCTGTTACCCCAAGAGTAATTATATCCTAATAAATCATTGAAAATGCGATGTTTATATTGCAGGTCTATCCCAGGTCATGGACTGCGATATATATGGCGTTAGACAATGTGGGAATGTGGAACATTAGGTCCGAGAATTGGGCGAGACAATATTTGGGACAACAACTCTATCTCCGAGTTTATTCGCCTGCACATTCATGGAGAGATGAGCTTCCGATTCCCAAAAATGCCCTTTTATGTGGCAAAGCAGCAGGGCGTCGTACGAGACCTTGAAAGAACCGTGAGGGGAATTTTGGTCACGAGTGGGTGACTGAGATTTAGGTATATGACTACGAAAATACTTAATTATGTTTTGGCCAAATTCTACTTTGATCAGTTGGATTTTTGCTTCTAAACAGTTCTCATTCCTTTTGTATCTTTAGAGGAGAGTTCTTAATTCCATCAGTTTAAATGATTAATAATTATCAGATCAGTTTTACATTCGAGTTCTTTTTGGCCTATTCATATGATTCATCAATATAAGTTCAATTCAAAAAGTATGTACTCACAAAGACGGAAATCGCGTTTACTCATTGTGTGCTAGACTTGATCTCAATGTGAAAGCTCAACTCATTTTTTTGTACAATATATATAGTATTATTTCTTAAGTTTGCTTCTGAAATTAATTAACCTTTGCCCAAGCTTAGAAGGATTCAGAGAGGGATGTTGCCTAAGATTGTGATAACATTTCAAATACTAAAATCAAAACTTTCTTTCCAATTATTCTTGTTGCATAGCATTGTTTTCGATTACGAAACATATTAGTCTAACATGGGAAACGAATCAATGGTTGTGATAAAACATAAACTTTGGTAGGTTAAATTATGGTCGTCAACAGTTATAATTAATATGATCGACTATAATAAATTGGACAATATTATCTTTCTTTATTGATCGGGTAAATTATAATGCTTTATTACAAATATATTTGATATTCTGATGCTCGGTGAACTTTCTCGGGTTTATGACTTTTGATTGTAGTTGACCTGTACTTCTTTAGTGAGATAAGCTCTGAAAAGTCCTTGTACTAATCTCTCTGACAAGTGTCGCTGTCATCTGTCAACTCATATTCATGGACTTTTTGAGTGTTGGGTCTCTGTTAATTGGACTTTTAATTTCAATGGATAATTACTCTCATATCTATTAAAGTAAAAGACCATTATGTTCTTATCCCAACTATATTTACCTTGGGTATCAAATAAACAGTCAGGTTACTAAGTTTTGGCCTACTAAGTTTTTGGTTAAAGCTTACTGAGTTTAACTATTGCAATATAACAGACCTATTTATTATGTATAAGTATAGTGTCATTAATGTAATATAATAATATAATAGAATAGTAGTGCATATATCACTACTTTTTAATATATAGTAACAGAATACATCAAATCACTCTCATTTAGTCTTTTGCTCATATTAATATCATTAAACATATACTTGTGCATGATCATGTGACCATCTCATAGTCAAATCATAATAATCTTAGTACTCCTGTTATATCGAACTATATATATCCATACCACATGATAGTATAATTAGTAATTAATCTTAATTTTAGTTTGGCAATGTCCAAGACTTTTTTTTAGGAGTGTAATGCCCAAGATCGTTCACTCTGAATAATTCTTAATACATTACAAAAAAAAATAAAAAAAATACTCAAATAACGATAGGGTTAGTGATGATATTTTTTGTTATGAGCTTATTAGCGACGGTTTTTATGACGGATTTGTGACAGTTTTGTCAATTTACGACAGATTTGTGACAGCTTTTTAAATTAGCGACATGCTTGTAACAACTTTTAACTCTCACTAAATCAAACATTATTTTAGAATGGCCCGCGCAGATTTTTGGTATTCCAACTTTATTCGCATAGAAACAAAATGTTTGTTGGGAGCAATAAATTTGAAACAATTTCCACAAAAGTGACCTTGCCACCAGGTTACCCGGTAAAAAGTGGGAACGGATATTTGTGACAATTTGTATTCGAATTTATTTAAATGAGTTTATCTAATATTAGCATCATAGTTTTATCATTTATGTCATCTCATTCTACTAGTCCACATTATTTTGTTTTCTTCTGACTTTTTTTCATTCTTGCTTACATGTTACATGTTCGCCTTTTTCAATGTGCTTACCCCCAACCATATTTTTTTTCTTAAACTTGAAACTTCTATGGATATTTTACCTTTTCTTTTCCTTGATAATGTCAACAAAAATAATTTGACAAGAACAACCTATAAAAAAAAATAGGTTCTTAAAGCCCACCAACGTGTAAATTGTAATATATATTATATTCCCTTTTGGTACATAATACTGTACCTATATTGTCCATTTTTGTAAAAAATAATGTGGGGGTATATATATATATATATTAGTGAAAGTGAAAAAATACTTTTCGAAATGAGGGAGTACTAATACGAATTATATTTTACCTCATTTGAATATTATATATGCATACTAGCTAGATACGCGACAAAAAAAGTATTTGTAAGCGGTTCATATGACATATAAGGCCATGTCCCGACATTAAGAGTTAGTTTCGCTCATTTTGGCTTGATTGAGAACGAGTCATTCTCAATGCATAATCTAATATAAACTACCATTTCAAAAAAAAATGCCAGTGGAAACATTTCTACCTTAGATATATAATTGGTTGCATTTCAGTCCGTCCTTAATTTAGGAAGTGCAGTGCAATATAGGTATATATAATTTCGTGACATGACCATGATATATATTCAAGAGGGGAGTTAAACTTAATGTGTTTTTTTTTTGGTATTATGAGGAGAAATGTTGTAATTCATGCCAATCTTGCCTAATTAAAATACATATATGGTTATAAAAGTGAAATTTTTTTTAATATGAGGGGCTCGACATACATCTCTATGTAATCCCTCCTATAATCTCAAGGTAAGTTCGGGTGCATTAAACAATTTTCTTATTAACTTTGGATTTTTTTAATATATAATTAGTGAAGAAAATTAACAGTTTTATAGATTACTTAATTGGTAAAATAAAAATGTTGATGAAAAACCTTACAAAAACAAAACAAAGTAATCAAAGTGCTAAAAAAGGAAAATAGTTACAAACGGAAATATTATATAACTTGAGTTATAAACAGCTAGCTAGCTTATATCGTTTTTTTTTACCTTTTTAGTTTACTAGTTTAGTACTGTTTTTAAGGTTTATACATTCGTAATCACATGTACATATGTTTTCCGAAGACTATTGCAATTAAATTTGCAATATTATATTTTTGGTCACTCATTCCCCTATTTAATCTTCAATAGTTTAATTTATATAATTCAATACAATATGTACGTACCTAAATAAGTTATTGCATCTGTCACATTTGGAGGAAATTTGGACATGCGAAGAGTACGTGTTATTCGTGTATCACCATGGGATTGGCTCTTTAGTATTTTATTTAAAAACAAGTCATCAATTTCTTACACTTTTTATCATATTTAATATAATTATCATTATTTTTATATTTTTAGAGTAACAGTATAACTTTATACATTTTTCAGCTTTTCTATCAAATTTATTATTATAACTAAATATTACTATATTTTAATATACTTCTATCAATTTTTTTCAACCCAAATTAATTTACTAGAACAAACCATGTTAAACAACTTACAAGTTTTCTCGTATTTAAATTAAAAAATACACTTTTACAACTTATAAGTAAACGTTTTGGTTTATACAAATTATCAGTTTTTTTTTATCAATTTCTCTATTAAAACTATACAACTCATTTTTTTGTTATTTTATTAATTTATATTTGAAATGTACAAATAAATGAGAGAGAATAAGAGAAACACTACAAAAAAAATACTCAAATAACGACGGGATTAGTGACGGTATTTTTTGTTACGAGCTTATTAACGACGGTTTTTGTGACGGCTTTGTGGCAGTTTAGTCAATTTGCGACAGATTTTTAAATTAACGACAAACTTTTGAAATCTTTTGACTCTCACTAAATCAAACATCATTTTGTAGTGAAAATTAAGAGAGAGAAATTATTATTTTAATTATAAGGGAACATCTTGATTCTTTATATTTGAGATATATTTGAGTTCATGTAAATTTAATATAATGGATAAGGAAACTGATTCGTATACAATTTTACAACAATTTTCTCATATTTAAGGTAAATGAGTCATATAAGTGAACTGCGAGTGATATAATTAACATAACAATCTAGAAACCCAAAAAAAAGTATAACAAAATAAATAAATAAATAAATAAATAGGAATTGTTTGTTGAGAATGTATATGTCATGCCGGAATAAAAGGGGGTCTCCAGGGTTGAATACTTGAATATTATATCAATCAATATTCTTTTAAGAATTTTGGTATGTTTCCTTAAAGACATGCACCACATACGTCACCCTTATTTTGGAATTACAACTTTCCATATTTTGTAGTTATTATCATAATATTATTGTTTTATTTTATTAGTTTCTTTAACTTTTCTTCTCTTTTTCGTATGTGTTAAGTTCTTTTAAATATAATCGGTTTTGATAACGTGTGTGCACCGACGTTAAAGCAGTATTTCCAAAATCAAATAGTAGTTTTATTTATAAGCTAGCAAAGTTGAAATACTATTAAACAGAATAATCTTTTTGTATTATTACAACAAACTTGTCTATATATATATATAATCTCTTGAGTAAATTAATTAATGAAATACATTACTACTCCTATCAAAATTGATAAAATCAAATATTGCCTTCTTTCCCTTTAAATAATAACTAATATAATATATAGCCTATGTAAGTAAATAATAAAATGCGGTGGTGTCATGAATAAGAGGACTAAAAAATGAATTTGATTAAATGAATCAAATTAATCAATTAAAGCCAAACAATTAATCGATTAAATGAATGGACTCTTTCAAAGCATAATTACGGGACTATTGCCATATTTTTTTTTTTTATGAACTGTGAGAAAAAACATAAGCACCAAGCTTGGGAACTTAAAAAAAAAAACAACAGCTTTTTAATTAAATCAGTTGTTTTTCCATTATTAGAGCTTGGAAATGTTGGTGATTCATTAACATCCTTGAAAATATAATTTATTACTTACTTTGTGACTTAATTAATTATCAAAAATAAATTATTATTAATTTCAATAAGTGTACATATTAATTTCAATAAGTGTACATATCAATTAGGGGTGTAAATGATTCGGATTTGAACGTATTATCGTCGATCCTAAACCAAACAATTAATAACAGATTGTGAAATTTTGGATCCAAACCAAACCATTTATTTTTTCAATCCAAACCAACAGATCGGATCGGTTTGGGTTGTTTTTATGGATCCAATGGTTTCATTGCGAATTCGGATCAGATTTGGGTTTTAATAATGTTTGTTATTCGTTCTTTAATCTAAATTAATACATATTTTGGTGATAAATATTTACAAACAAAAATAATATGAAAAATAATTTCAAACAATATATAACCCACACTAATAAGTACAAATATATTTCATATACCCTCCTCAACCACGCAGACAATGCATAATAACATACTAATTCGGTTGAAAAATAAAAAAATATGACTCATATAAGTAGCAGTGAAAGAATATAAAAGTTAAGACATTTGAAATCTGTCGCACAATTATTATTGTTCATTAGATTAAAGAGTATGTATATACTCGTTTATTATTACTTATATATATTAAAGGAGTTTTAGGGTTTTTTTTCATAAGTAGAGTAAATAATAATGCTTGTTTTTAATAAGTATAACGGATTGAGTTTACTTGTTTGGATTGTATTCAATGGTTTGGATCAGATTGGTCTAGTTCGGATTAATAAAATTGAAACCTAAACCAAACCATTAACGACGGATTTGAAATTTTTGAATACAAAACAAAACCATTAGTATTCAAAACATAAACCTAACCAAACCAGCTGTTCGGATCAGATTCACGGATTCACAGATTTTAGTTACAGGTCTAATATCAATGCAACATTACTGAATATAAAGCGTAAAAAGAGGTAGATTCATTAACTCTATCTATACCGAAATTTAAAAGGCATTTTGAGAACAAGTTTTTTTTTTTATAATTGAGTCTCTCAAGATGACTAATTTTCCTAATATCCTCAACTAAACTCACATGCAAATTCTTCAATTTGTAACTGACCTCTCTATCCCATGCTAAGTACAAAAAGTTTGTTTCCTATTTTTGGTATTTTGTGCTTAAATACTTGTTTTGAAGGCTATTTTATCTTTTTGTAAATTTCTCTTTGAGAACCACTATTGATCATGTTTTATCTTTTCCCTATTAAATTTTAAATTCTTTTTGAAGATTTATTATAAATCACCTTTCTATTTTGAAACAAAACAAAGGAAAATAAAAGGCTTGATAGATCTAGATGTTCTTCTAGGTGACTGACTGTAAACCTAAAAGAAAAAAAAATAGAATAAATGGAAATTAAGGATGTAGCTCGAATTAGAAATAAATATCACTATTCTTAGGCCAAAGACTTTATAATAAGGATTTAAGAAAGGATTAATTATAAATGTAAATAAACAATTAAAGATGGGAATGTTTTTGATATGACAAAGCTAGGAAAAGAAAGTCTAAAAATGTAAAATCACACTGAGCATCTATTTTTTCTTGAAATATTTTTAAAGTCAATAACACTGGTGCTCCACTTAGTTTGTACCAAGATTCTCTGCCTACTCATTCCAAAAATCCTCAAAATCTCTAAAAATATTAGTATGATTCAGTCTTTTTTATAGCTAGACTTATTATAGTTTCAATTGATTCTTATCGTGCTCTTAGTAATTATAAAAAATCATTCCAAAAAGGAATTTAGTACCACATTTTATATAAAAAAAACACTTTATTGATAAAATTTGGGAGAATTGATTATAAAAAATTGAATTTACTCCGAATGCCCACATATGAGCAGCTAATTTGATTTTCCAACATTGCATGGATCAAATTAATTTATCATTATTTCAAAGCTGGGAAATTAATTATTAAATAAGATATTTAAATTAAATAATAAGTATATATTTTTTTTTTATCTAAATCAATAGGTTTCATGATAATTAATCATACATTATAATTTCATATACATATGTACTTATTAATAAAGAACTTCAATTGAGACTACACACCAAAAAGGTAGTAAACATAACGATTATTCGTGACGGAAGAGGTAGTATAGGGATGAAAAAGAAGTTTTAATTGAAGTGAGGGGGTAATTTCTACAATCAAACAAATACTTTACAAACTTTTTGAGTTTTATTTTCACCTAATCATGAGAGCATATTTGAAACTTTTACCCCAATTCTGAAATTCCGTGTAGAAATTTTCATCTATATACTCATAACTTAAAGACTAAATTAACCTCATTTTTTAAAAGGCTGCATACAAGTGGACAAAACACACAATCACACTCATATTTATTCCAAAAAAAGAAAAAAAAAACTACTCAATACTTATTCCCCTATTAATTCTCCTTTTACTCTCTTTTCCTTATCACTAGAATGAAGAGGTTCGAGTCTGATAGCTCCCACAAGGGCTCATCATCATCCTCATCAACTCCTTCGGTGTTATCATCTGATCGTATGAGGCTTGTTAGGTCGAGAAATGACGATAATAATCCTATCGATATCGGGTTCAAGACAGGGGTGAGGCCTTATATTCGGTCGAAAATGCCAAGGCTAAGGTGGACTCATGATCTTCATCAATGTTTTGTTCATGCTATTGAAAGGCTTGGTGGAGAAGACAGTAAGTTATAAAATTTTAGTAAAAATAAAACCGAAATTTGGACACTTAATATTTATTGCATAAACATGCAGTAGATAGCCTGAACAAACAGAAGTATATAAACTGTAATGTAAAATCAAATTGAAATTTATGAACAGTCAAAACATGACTATTTTTTTGTACTTAATTATGGTTTTTCTTTTTCCATTTTTTTTTTAATGTTTTTACAATTTTGGCAGGAGCAACTCCAAAGATGGTATTGCAGTTAATGAATGTGAATGGGCTCACAATATCTCATGTCAAGAGTCATCTTCAGGTTTTGATACAATTTTCTGAATAATTTTCTATAAATTAAGATAAATCTAATTTGATAAGTAGATTGGATTTTCTTTAGTTTCTTAATTGTATTATCATATATAATTTTATCTTTTTTCAAGTGCAGATGTATAGGAGCATGAGACATGAGCAGATGGTACAAGGTATATATGATATACTATAAATAATATAACCACACGCATGCATGTATTATGTATTTATATATTATATACAATACCAACAAAATTTAGAATAATTTGACCGTTCAAGGATATTTTTAAACTTTTATGTTAATATATAAGTTTATGCACAGAATGTAGATTCTATATTCTTACGTTTTTTTATTTTATAATATAACTTTTATGTTCATTTCAACAAGAAATTCTCGTGGTAGAACAAACAGAATGTAGATTCATATATTTTTTCGTTTTTTAATTTTTTCAACTTGCTGAAGAATCTTCACTGTACTAATTATATAATTCTTGCTACATCTAAAGAAAAAAAGTAATACTACATCTTAAATCTGCCTTTCAAAATATTTCTACATCATCTTCATTAGGAAATTTACTTATCTGATGGATATAATACCAACAAAATTGAGCTTAAATGACCATTTTGGAACTATTACTTTTTTTCTGTCCAAACAAACTTCTTTTTTTTCTTTTTATGTACTTGCAATTGAATGCTTTCCGGATGAAAACAATGTTAACATTATGGCACATATGGCTTATTTGAACTCTCAATTCATTGTAATCTTATATTAGTGTTTGGTAAATGTTGTAATTAATTTTAATCGGTGAAGTTATTCGAAAACGACAAATAACCTGTACGTATCCTTGCGTTATGAATGCGGAAATAATTTCATCAACGACTAACACGGTTGCCTTGTTTTTGACGCCCGTATTTGATTTTCTGACTTTTTATCTTAACTTGACTTATTTTAATATTACTATTGTTTAACTATTCAACGAAGTTAAATATGCACAGATATGTCGCACACACTTTACACTCACATATATTACAAATTGTACCATGCATCTCGTTCACGGTGATACACAAGTTATACTACAATCACTTGTGAAGACGCTTTAGCATTTTAAATTAAACATTAGAATTTTATGATGTTTGCCAATTGAAAGGGTGACTTTATGCATTTCTTAACCTTTTTTTTTGGCTTGAAGGATTAACGGGGTAAACTTGCAAGCAGAAGTATATCAGTATAAAAATACTCATTTTCTGATTTTCTTTTATTAGACCTTTGAAACATCAAAATTTAGATTCCCATGCTTTGAAAATAAACCTGCAGTAGGAAAATTAAGCGATTTCTAGTATGCCGAAGGCATTGTATAAAACATAGAGTATTAGAGGCTCCTGATTCGAATGCATAGCTGAAATGATTTATATACCAAGGTTTCTAACCCGTAATTAATATTAGAATTTTTAACTTAGAAGTCAAATTATGTGACAATTTTATATAAAAAAAAAAACAGAATTTCATACAGATTGCAAAGCAACGAGTCGAAAACTGAAAGACAAATTCACTGCTGTAAGCACAGTTCTCTTTTCCAAAAAATAAATAAATCATGTTAGCTTATTTTAATATAATCCTCTTTTTCTGGCAGATGGAGAAGCTGAAATTGGAGCCAGTGAGAACCCTAAGGTGGCAAGAATTGCTCCATATAATAATACGTGTAACTTCTCGCCAAAATCAGTCCCTATGTGCTATGCCAATCAAGTTGCTAACTACTATTTTCAAGACCATACCCGAAACACTTATGCCACTTCGTCGGCGATAAGGTCCATTCTTATTTTCTTTATTTGAGGAAAAATCTGAAAATTGTTTGTTTAACATGTATTTTGGGCTATTGTTTTGATTATTTCCATACTTTTATGATTATTTGTAGCGATGAGATGCAAGAGACATTTGGGAATAAAATAAAACGAAATGAAGATTCGTCATACCTGGAAGTGAATGATACCATAAACTTCATAGATTTTCTGAGCAGAAATATACTGAAGGTAATTCCCTATCCAATTCTCAGCTAAGTTTGTTTTCTAAAGTAGAACATAATCCCATTTTCTCTAGAAGGGCTTGCTACCTGACCTCCATATAATATGCATTCTACGTCATTTTTCAAGTTAGGTTGATTGAATGGAAGATTTAGTGACTTAATTACATTTCGACTATGTTCCTAGGCTTAAATATATGTCAAATCTATTTTACTTTATTTTGGAAATAAAATATATTTTATTAAGGATGGTTGGGAAGAAAATTGGAGTGAAAGATTTAGGACATAGTGATCCGGGGCTTTTCATGACCAGATTCAAGTTTAAGCTCAATTTAATTGATTTTCACTTAGAAACTACACTTGTGTAGTATGTTGCTTGTGTCACATCCATATAATATTATACACTTATTGATTAAGCTTATTGTTTATGGAGAGTGATCTTCATTCTCATTGATTCTCCCTTAAGAAGGCGTAAGTACCAATTAGTATGTGTAGCTTTAGTAAATTGAACTGCTCAAAACCTGAAGTGGTGTCTCGGGTTCAAATTTAATACGGTTAAGCTATAGATTTTAAGCTGCGTAAAATTAGCCCGATCCAATTATGTAAATTAAAGTGGTTTCACTTAAACAAAATAATACGATAAAACAACAAAATATGAACATTCAGACAGACTAGCTAGGGGGAGAGCAAAAAGAAATGACGGATATTAGTTAATTAAAATTATTTCATTTCTCAACACCGGACAAAAATCCCCTCGTAAAAAGCTTCACCAAAAATTGTTTGTTATTTTGAGTTTCCGAGTCCATGACTTAAGATTGTGCTCCAACACGTTCTTACTACTTAATGCTTAATTTTTTTAGATTTTTTAGCAAATAAGATCCTAAGCTAGCTAATATTTTTTTTTCTTATCAGGAGAATGATCAGAACAAGAAAGGAGAAACAGGTGGTGATCAAAACATAACGTCAATGAATTCATCCAATTCCAATGATTGTGAACTAACCGGAGAAAATGATATCTCTCTTGAACTAACCCTAGGCTAAATGAGTATTTAGTCATGCGCAATAATAAAAAAATTGTCTTCTATAATTGTAAGCAACATCAGTGCAAAATGTGGATAGTTGTTATGTACCTTCTATGTAGAATGTTATGAGACATGACTACCAATGCACCTTGTTTTGTTTCATGAAATTATTAAAACTTAAATGGTAATGTTCATTGTAGAAAATTTTGGGCATCAATTGCCTGACTCTGAATGTAATTAATTCAAGGAGCTTTCTTTTATGAAAATCTGAATGTTATCGAATTAGTACTTGATTTTGGTTCAAAGGGGAGATACTTCCTTATTATATTTTTGTTATGTTCCCGAAAGGTTGCGATTGAAAGGAATCACTAACGGGAAATCACACACCTTAGTTTGGTTTTATCATAGATTCTTATAGAGTTACTCTGACAACACCCTTATAAAGGAATCAAAGTTTGCTTAGCACATTTTTTCCCCGAGTCCAGTAGAACATATTAGAGTACACAAATATGAAACTAGTTAATTACCTTATGTGCATGATATATCTGCATAAGCTAATTAGGTTAATCATCAATATGATGCTTTGTTTTGTAGAATGGAAATACTTAGTTGACTTCTAAGTTGTATAAACTGATAAAACATAATTGATGCTAAGATGAAGTAATACTTTACCAAACTTTCACTTACTTTCATAACTTACTCACTATAAAATCCTCTCTTGAGTAGCTCATTTCTCATCACTCACCACAAATTAACTCTTCATATACACTTTAAAAAAATTATGGGAACAAAGTTTGTCATCCTAGCTCTTCTTTGTGCACTTGTTTTCACTACCTCAAACTCTATGATGCCCGGAATGAAGAAAATTGGTTCACCTTTGGTTCCCAAGAAAATTTGGCACCATTTCCCATATTTCGGTGGTGGATTTGGCAAGGGGGTTGATTTAGGCCACCAACCTGGTGGTGCAAGGTTCAATGGCGGTGCTCGTGGTGCTGGCGGCGATAATGAGGGTGGAGAAGGGTTTGTTGGTGGCAATGGTGAAGGAGAAGGGTTCGCTGGCGACAATGGGGGTGGTGATATTGGACGTGACGGAAAGGGGGAAGTGGTTAATCATGGAGGAGAAGAGGGTGGTGTACCTTGATAATATTGGTGGGAAATTAAGTGGGATTACTAGCTAGTATTAGTAGTTCCAAATTGTGTAATGTGCTGATTTCTTTAGTGTCACGACTAAAGGGAAAATAAATGTGTTTGTACTTTTTTTTTTATAAAGTTTTTGGTATTGTTGTTTGACATTGTGCTATCTAGCATTTCTATGAAAATGTACTTCTTTAAGAACTTGGAATAAAAGTTAGTTGTATTTTGTTTCTTTAATCCGGCAATCTTTGTAGTTTCACGACCAACAATTATTTCTTTTTTCTATATCCTTTCAACTTTAACTTTCAAAATTAAGCGAATATGTTTTTTTTGGGTATGAGCCTTAATTATTCGTACAAATATATTGTAACACTAATATAACAATAAGTCTACGACTCCAACGACTAAATTTGGCTTAGGCATGGTCGTAACAATTAACAAAGATGTTAATTAAGTTCAAGATTTATTTTGTTAGAGATTATTAATCATACTATTGATCTAGTTATTCCAACAATAAATGATGACTAGCATATATATGTGCAAAGTCACTTCTGAGATAACATTTTAGAGAATTTTAGTGAATGCAATAGATTGCTCATAGTTAATTTTAGATAAATCTTATACTAGCTATAGAAAGTATAAATGTTATCGAGGTGTGATCATAATAAAAAACCAAAATCATTCTATATATTCAAACTTGATCAATAGAAGTGATACTTACCTGTTAATCTGTATCTATATATTAAACTTGTCTATTTAAAATGTTTCCGGACTTTTGATCGATTATTTTACATCAATTGCTTTTGAATAAGTTGGGATATTAGAACAACATAGCTAAATATGTCAAATCATAGTAATAAGTTTTTTCTTAGAAAAGTATGCTTATTTTTTTTACGGCGGTATAAATCCAACCACTTCAATCACAATTAAAAAGCAACAAATAATTAACATCTTATTTTTTTACGGCGGTATAAATCCAACAACTTCAATCACAATTAAAAAGCAACAAATAATTAACATTATTGAGTGATTTTGTAAAAATGACTTAATCATAAATATGTTTCGGAGCTGTCATAAATCATAAATAATTTTTTTGTGGCACCTTGTATGTAAAACATTTTTTATGCTAGATTCGTTTTTGTGAAAGAAAAAAAATATGAATTCGGTGGAAGAATATATTGAAATATATAATGATATTTTACAAATTTAAAGAAAAAAAGTAAATAAGTAAGAGTACTAACTTTTATTACCATTTTCTAATTGGTTGGCTGTGAGATTAACTTGATCCATCTCGATTTATCTGTTACCATTCGGGTCCAACATTGGCTAGATAATCGGGCTTTCGAAAATTGTGGTGACACTCGTAATCGAAAGACGGTTTAGACCTCGTCGAGAATTTTACATCGACCACAAAGTGTGTCGGGGTTGAGGACAACATCGATACACCAATTTCGAAGGTGTGAGCCATAGTTTGAGGATTTTGAATACTCTCCGCTCTCATAACAAATTCAAACCCATCAAACTTAAAAATTTCTGAATATATATGCACCGTAGAGAAACGCACAAGTTTAGTAGTTTTATTAACCGCAATAACAAATCACACGATAAAAAATAAAATACTTAAAAACTCAATTTAGCCGCTATGGTTTTTTTTATTGAGCATGAAACCATAATTTATCTCTCTAGTTTTTTCAAACCTCAAGTTGATTAAAGATCAGATTTCTATTAGTTTATGTTGAGATTTACTCCCGATAAATTTATGGTCTTTTAGTACAGTAGGTTTTGGAGCTTGGTTTTGGCAGTTTTTTTGTTTTATCGGTTTTACTTGTTTGCCTAAATTTTATGTTAATTAATAAGTTATAGAGATGCTTAGTGTTAACGAGGGTCGTTTGGCGACGACTTTGAAAAAGAAATCAACTTATTGCTCAGAATTAGAACGGTTTATTAACCGCATTAACAAATAACACGATAATAAATGAATATGATAATGATAGAATTAAAATTATAGAAGTTACATTACAAATAGTATAATTGTTCAGCCGAAATCGATATCTACTTAGCTAACTCATGCGACCGACCGGGTCTAATGAAGCCAAATAAATGAAACAAAATTGCCTTGTGAATTAAAAAAAAAAGTTACAATTATTGATTTAGTTCTGCCAGACGTCATCATAAACTATGTTGTACCATGGTCACTCGGAAAACAAATAACCTGGAAAAACAATAGAATTAAGTATCCTTTGAACATAAATTTTGAAAAACGTTATTTCCAAACTAAACCAAATTTGTTTATATTTAACACATTTCTTGGTGGGATTAAAAAGAAAAGTTTGTGCACATTAATAACAAATACGGACTTAAGGCCCTATAACAAATACGAGCTCAATTAAACAAAATAAACTTTCGATTTTCCTTTCATCTTCTCTCACTCTATATTTTAATAAAACCAACACTTTATTGATATCTATATTTTAATAAAACCAACACTTTATTGATATAAGATTGAGACCTAACCTAGTTAAATCAACAAAAACTAGCTAAAAAGAAAACAGAAAAATACAAAAGATGCTTATAACACAAGATTTACAACACTTATACTTAACACAAACTTGCTAAAACGACCTAATTAAACTAAAGATGGCTATCAAAACAAAGTAGCCAAGAAAGCTACTCTACAAAACAGACCATTTCGAGCCAAATTTTCAGAAAAAAGATCAAGCTACAAACCCACGTCATTTGAATCTCCAAAACAACACCTTGACGAAACATGTTGTGCGCAGAACTTACATAACCCAAATTTTTATTTCTTTAAACTGCAGAAACTGATACCAGTATACCCCTTTAAGAGAATAGGAACGAAGCTGACTCGTGGGGATGCTGAATTTACATGATCAATCTTTTTACGGAGCAGACCATGAAGAAACTCTAAAGCCATTAATCAAACTCCTCGTAAAAACTTCTAAGAATACAACAGTACTGATCCACCCAACTGAACTATGACCAGAAGGTCGTCTGGGTAAACTAACAGGTCATGTGGGTAAACCCATAGGCGGCGGACTAAGCAGCGTCACTGTTGCTGTCGTGCCTATAAACATCATAGTAATTCAAGATTAAAGTTAGGGTTTGTTTAGATGAACCATATGCAACGCATGCAGAAACAATGACCTTGACCCGTATATGTGTAAAGAAACGAGGTAGATCATCTCCATAAAGGACTTGATCAACCTGTACCACGACAGCAGCGTCACTGCTGCTGTCGTGCCTATAAACATCATTGTTTTGCTGTCCCGCAAGGACTCTTACTTCGATTTCCCTCTTTACATTAGCAATAAGATTTTTTAGGGCTGCAAAACACGCATAGATATACACACACATATACACACACACAATCCGACGCCTACAACTATGGCAGACGAGAAACACTTATATGAACCGGATCTAAATTTTTTAAGGGTGTGGCAACGAATAGAATAATTTAGTTTGAATTTTAAATTAAATTTATGGTAGTTATTTTTGGTTTCACATGTATGTGTTGGGTTTTTAGTGGTTGACATACCCATATTTTTAGTAGATCCGGTCTATAACAGTGTTACGCATGGCAGACACACTACAATACCGAATCAAGCTCTTAGTTAAATAATGGGCCTAAGGCCCAATAACAAGTACGATCTCAATTAATTAAGCCTTTGATTCTCGTTTCATATTCTCAATGGAAACCCTTACAAGGATCTTAAAGTGATACTGGTCTCCAGTTTTCTATGATCCGAGAAAATTCATAAAGTCTTGTGTAGAAACAAATTTCCTCTTATTAATAGTTGGACTCCTATCGAATCGACCTCGGGGACTAATGCCCAATAACAAATATGGGCCTCACTTAAATAACATTATAACACACTATACAATCAATCAAAAAAACATTCTCTCATCTTTTCTCTTAATTACACATACATAAATACATACATTCATACATATACTTATATAAACACACCATACAACGGCCGTGATGGTTTTTAAAAAGTAGAATGGAGTGGCACGGAATGCTATTTTTTAAATATTTTGATCACAATACATAATTTTTTTTTTATCAAAATAGGAAAAATGCGACCTACGCACGGCTCCAACTAGTTTCTTACATGAATTTGAACTGCCTCGAGCAGGTAATTTTGTTGGCCGGTGCAGTTTTTTTATCTTTTATTAAGTGTAGCTCCAAAAAATACAACTTATTTAAAATTTAATCCAAAAATAAAAATAAAATAAAACATTAAAATTTGTATTTATACGAGTCAATAATCTATATTTTAAATGTACAGGTTTATTTTAACGTGAAAGGTACATTTTAGACGTGAAATACGTTTACTATAAGTCAATAATTTATAATTTAAAACACATATAAAAAGTATAAAAGTAGATGAAAATCATCAATTTTTTATTTGACATGTAAGTATAAATGAAATAAATTTCTTAAAAAATGGGCTTAAATTTGGCCCAATAACAAAAACCCTTTGTATTTTATTTTCATCTTCATCTTCTCTCTCTATACACAAACAAACACATTATATTATAGATACAAAGATATATATATATATATATATATATAGAGAGAGAGAGAGTTTTTCCGGCGGCGGCAAGAATGGCGGAGACAGTGCAATACCGAATGGAGAAAATGTCAACTGAGTTAGACGAACTTGAAGAACGTGGATTATTCACTCGTCTTGAAATTTCTCAAATTGTTAAACAAAGACGCAATTTCGAATTTAAATTAAAAAGACCTAGCCCCCTTTTATTTGATTTCTTATCTTATATCGATTACGAAATAAGCATCGATAAACTCAGATTGTTGCGTAAGAAGTTGGCTATTAATATTAATATTAATAATAATGGTTAGAATTATATTCTCTCTCTCTCTCTCTCTCTTTTTATTCTTTCTTTCATTTTCACCCCTTTTTTTGGATTTTTAACACATTATCCCATCTTGTTATCCATTTTACCATATTGTTCACTTGGCTCTAAATATACATTTGGAGATAGTTAAACACAGATGCAATTTTGGATTTTTTTAATTATAAACACCTTATAGATGATTATTATTATTTTAATCTTATACCGAGTACGAAAAAAGACTCGATAACCTCAGGTTGTTGCGTAAGAAGTTGGTTAATAATATTAAAATTAATAATAATGGTGAGAATAATATTCCCTATGTTTCCCTAAATAAGTGTCCACTTTACTTTTTTACTAATTTTTCTCCTTTTTGTTTTTTTTATCCTATATCGAGACCCGACAAGCTTAGGTTGTTGCGTTAGAAGATTGGTAGTAATAATAATAATAATCATGCCTAATGGTGAGAATAATAATAAGTGTCCGCTTTCATTTTTTTTAATAATTTGTCTCCTTTTTCTTTTTTAAAATATCTCTTTTTGATGGTTAAAACTTATCAAATTTATACTTCAAACCTCACATTTGAAGTTAAAAAGTAGTTTTTTTTATGCTTTTTTTGGTAAGTTTTAAGTGAAATTGTTTCAAATCCTTAAATACACAGTTTTTGAAGCAGGTCACAAAGGGAGTATTGAAATGGAGAAAGGTATTAAAAAGAAGAAGAATAAAAAGATGGGATCGGATTATGCGGGGGTGAGGAGGATATTGGATATATATGGGAGGGCTACTAAGAGGTTTAAGGGAGATGTTGCTTTGTGGTTTCGGTATTTGGATTATTGTAGGGAGAAAAAAAATGGGCTCATGAACAAGGTATTAATTACTACTTTTTATGTATATATGTATGTGTATCGGGCCCTCGCATTTAAACTTCTTTCTTTAGTCCCTGTGTATGCATGTTTGTATGTATAGAAAGAAAAATTGACTAATGAACAAGGTACCCTATATGTGTATGTGTATAGAGTAGTATTACGGTGATTCAATAAAACTGGTTAGTGGGGTTTTCTAGGGAAAATTGCTAGTTATTGTTATTTCAGGTTTCTCGATTTTTGTAGGGACAAGAAAAATGGACTTATGAACAAGGTACTTACTAATTTCATGTGTACATGTGTATGTATATGTGCTTACTTATTAGCAGTTAACCTGTTACTAACTGCTAATTATTGTTATTCGATTAAAAATGGTACTAGTTTTTGGAGTTTTGTAGGGATAAGAAAAATGGATTCATGAACAAGGTACCTTGTGTGTTTATCTATATGTGTATGTATAGAGTAGTGCTGTGCTATGAATTTGAGATACTTTGTAGGGAGAAGAAAAATGCACTCATGAACAAGGTACTTACTTTTTTTGTGCTTATATTTATGTCCGTGGGTGTGTGTGTATGCATAAATAGAGTAGTATTAGTGTCATTCACTTTTGCTGCTGCTCTTGCTAAAAAACTGGACTCATGAACAAGGTACCCTATCTATAAGTTTATCTGTGTATGTATCATGTATTTGTAGTGGTGTGTTATGAATTTGATATATTTTGTCCTGGTTCAAATGTGTAATTTAATTTTTCTGCTGCTTTTAGCCTGTTTTCAGTGGCGAACTATAACTTTTTTCTTCCTAATTATTTGTAATTATGGGGGGTGCTGGAATGCTTAATCGATAAAAATAATAATCAGGATACATGGTGAAAGATCAGTTTTTTCTCGATATGGAGGTGCTTAGCCTATTTCTAGTTCCTCCCTTGCCTGTTTTTAATGACAGATGAAGGAGATACGTGTGTGTATACACACATGTGCCAGTGTGGGGGAAAGAACTTGGTGGGGAGAGTCGGGGGTCGCGAGTCTCCCATTTTGATAAAAAAAATTAACATTTCCCTATGAATTTGATCAATATCTTCAAAAATTAGCGTTCCCCCCAATATTACGGGAAAAAAACTCGTTTAAGGTATGAATTTTTTATATATAGAATGTCGTCTGCTCCCATTTACAATTCGTGGTTCTGTCACTGTGTATGTATGTATAGACTAGTGATGTGCTATGATTTTGAGATACTTTGTCTTGGTGTAGATGTGTAATTCAACTTTGAGATATTTTGAAGGTATTGTACTTGTATGTATGCGTGTGTATGTAATTATATATGTATGTATAGATTAGGTAGTATTAGTGTGATTTTCACTTCGCTGCTGCTCTTACTAATTGCTGATGAAGAAGGTACATATGTATGTATGCATGAACTAGTAGTGTGCTTCGAATTTGTATATGTATGTATAGAGTAGTATTAGTGTGGTTCACTAGAAATGGTTATTGGATTTTTGTAAGGAAAAATGCTAATTATTGTTTTTCGATTAAAAACGGTTTTGAGTTTTTGGATTTTTGTAGGGAAAAGAAAAATGGACTCATGAACAAGGTTCCCTATCTTTATGTATATGTACAGTATGCATGGAGTAGTGGTCTGCTATGAATTTGAGATACTATGTCTTGGTGTAGATGTGTAATTTAGTTTTTTTGCTGTTTTTAGCCTGTTTTTAGTGACAGATGAAGGAGGTATATGTGTGTATGTGTAGGGAAAAGAAAATTGAACTCATGAAGATGGTGTCCTATGTATATTTATGTTTTTTTTTGTACGTGTATGTATGTTCAGAAAAAGGACTTGGTACAGTCATTTTAAAAAAAAAATGATGAAAAATCAACTTTTTCTATATTTTGATTTGAAATATTAAAAAAATAGTGTTCCTCCCAGAGTAAGAAAAGAAATTATAAAAAAATGTCGGCTCCTCCCATTTAATTTTCCTGGTCCCGTCACTGTGTGTGTATGTATAGACTAGTGGTGTGCTATGAGTTTGAGATAATTTGTCTCGGTGCAGATGTGTAATTACATAGACTGGTAATTGTGTAGTTCATTTATGCTGCTGCTGTTACTATTTGCTGATGATTGTTACTATTAACTGATGGATTATATCTATATATTGACTGCAGTGTATGCAGGACGTAAGAATATTTAAGGTCTATATGTTTGGCTGCAGTGTTTAAACTTTAAAGCAATAAGTTACTTGAATGAGACAGTGAAAGTCTGTAAAAACTCAGTTTATCAAGATGAAAGCCATGTATTTCTGTAGAAAGTAAGAAAAAACCTTGCTTTTAAGATGGCCAAACAAAACCCCTGTGAGACTTATATAGAGGAGTAAATCATTACCTACCAAACCCATTCAATTTTGCTCAATAATTAATATAAAAAAATTGTCTCTAAGCTTTTGTAAAATATTGGCCTATCAATAGTATGCAACTGTTCGAGCTTCATTCTTATTATCTGTTTGAGTACTTTTCGAGGTCATTTTCAAGTATTTCATGTTAACCTACCAATTTTGCCTTTTTTTTTCTTCCTTACTTTCTCTAGGTCGAGGTGACTGCTTGGACTTTAATTTTAGCTATGCATATAATGTTTTTTTTTTTTGTGTAAACTTTCTCCAGGTCCAGGCAACAATGTTCAGGCTTCATCCAAAAGTGCCAAGTGTTTGGATATACGCAGCAGCATGGGAATTTGACCACAACGCAGATGTCGAAGCAGCTCGTAATTTGATGCAATACGGATTGAGAAATTGTCCAAATTCAGAGGATCTTTGGATAGAGTATCTTCGTATGGAACTCACATACCTCAGCAAGTGCAAGGCTAGAAAAGTTGCTCTTGGAGAAGACAAGGGAACCCTAGTTCGCAATCCCCGAAAAGTTGACGAGAAACCATGGAGAGATGAGAATAAAGAACTGTTTATGTCTCTTGATGAGAAGAAAGAGAACGATGACGTGACACCAGTTGTCGGAGTGGAAGAAACTAATACGGGATTGGACTCGTTCCGTGAGAAAGGTTTAATTATTCTTAAAACAGTCTATAGTGATGCTGTTAAGGCTCTCCCTACTTGCTTCGGTCTTAGAAAGAGGTTCATTGAGATATTAGATGCAATTGATGATTCTGAAGAATTAAGAAGGAATATATTAAATGATATGAGAAGAGATTTTTCTAAGGAACCGGAATTCTGGGATTGGCTTGCAAGGACAGAAATAACAGATTCTAGTGAAAGGAACTATTTGGGAATAGAAATTGTCCCCTCTCAGTTAGAAAAGGCAATTCAGGTATATTATTGGTCAGAATAGTTCAACTTTCAAGTTAATAATAAAAGTTTGTGAATTAGACAATGTGCAAAAAATGTGCCATTTATAAAATATTTTATGGCTGCTAAATTATCCAACACCTGAAGTTTCCAACATGTATGAATGCCAATATGTCGTCATTGGTATTCTAAGAATTTCCCACTGTAATTGTTTAAAATATTCCATCGGCTTGCTAACAAGTTTTCCGTGTTTACAAAGCAATGAAGTGTATAGTGATTTAGTACGTAATATCCTTACATTAAGTAAAATTACTGGTAATCATTAGTCATATTCGTCAGTGACAAGTGACAACATTATCGCCTACTAACTACTAAGTATTTTACTATGAACCAGAAAAAGTAAAAAGAAATTTGTAGATAGTGTTATATGCTTTACTGTTTCTCCCTTTTTGCCATATTGCATTACTAATCAAAAGTTAGATGGGTATTTTCCAGCAATATTAGTATAAATGGCCAGTTTTTCTTAATTCAGGAACGGATTTTTAGTCACTTTTAATTAGCTTTATGCCCATGTGATTATCTAAATTGTTTCGCTTTCCTATTGTAGGTATACGAGGAGGCTACAAAAGTTTCATCCTCCCCTGAGATGTTTAGAATCTATACAAGGTTCCTAAGGGATATAATTTTTCCTACAGAAGGAGAAAAAGAAACTTCTGAGATCCTCAACTCTTCTGATCGTGATATGGATTTTATTTCGCGTTTGTTAAAGGTATATGAGAGGGCTGAGCGTGATGGTTGTGTCACTGAAGATCTTGCCTGCCAACATGTAACACTTTATTTACAATTAGGAAAATTGGAAGAAGCTAAGATATTGGCAAAAAAACTATGCAATGGAGAACTTCTAAACGCGGTTGATTTATGGGTTCTGAGACTCTCAATAGAGTTGAGGTGTAATACAGAGATGTCTGGTTCTATGACTAAAGATGGTCTATCTTCTGTATTTAAGCTCCTGAAAAGAGTTCTTTCCGATATAAGCGTCTCAAAAGCAGAGAGCTTGTGGGTTATGGTACGAACAACTACTTGCTTTTTAAGGTTTCAGAGTTGTGATAGGATCCTATGTTAGTTATGAAATTGTGATAGTATCTTATTTGAAGCCACTATCGGTATGGCGATTGATTTATTCAAGTTATTTTTGTACAGGCATTGAAGACTTTCGGGAATCAAAAAGATGATCTTGATAAGCTAGTTGAGCTATCTATGTGCAGTTTAACTAGAGACGGTGGTAGTGACGAAGGCTTTTCTCTCTCATCTGCTGTTGTAGAACTTTTACTTCAGAGTGATGGAATTGAATGTGCAAGAAAGGCATACAAACGGTACTGTTCCTTACCTTGGGCTGTTGAACTTTTGTTTTAAATGGTATGTCTTCAAAAGGTTGACTCAAAGCTCAAAAAGCTTGTTTTAGCTTGTAGAGAGAGGGTAAACAAAACCGCTTTGATGAAAACTAAAAAGATCATACCCTTTTGGCTTTTTTATTTTTTATGCTTAAGCTTGACTAGATCTCTTGCAATAATGCTTTAACTATGCTTATGAGATTCAAAACATGTTAATATGCTTTTGAAAATGTTCACTGCATCTATCCTTTCCAAACAATCACTTTCTATGGTTCACAGTTATTTAGTAGCTCTATACTGATTCAATTTTTTTACTACAATGCAAATTATTTTTAAGAGAATTATATCGTATAAATGTATCTGTTATGTTTTTCTTCTTTTTGCAGATTTCTTGCTTTGCCAAGGCCAGGTCTTGTACTTCATAAAAATTGCATGGAGCTAGAAATGAACCTTGCATTAGCTGGTGGTAGTGATGCTTTGGTAAAAGCCCGCGAATTATTTGAATCTGCACTCGCCACTTATAAAGATGACGTGTCCTTGTGGCAGAATTATTATTCAATGGAGATCAAGGTATGTTTCGTTTTTATTTCCCTTTTCTGAACTAGGCCAGCACTTGTTTTGCCTGATCGTAATATGGTCCAAGGTCTTCTTTTTGCCAATGATTTTTGGATACTTTTTGAATTCTTTTGGCGAGGTAAATCTGACCAATAAATTTATTTACAGATGGGAAAATCAGAAACAGCTAATTCCGTTTATTGGCGTGCGAAGAAGCAGCTCAAGGAAAACATTGTGCTTTTGTCATCGGCCAATTTGTGATTATATATCGACATAAGAGGTTGCCTCTTTTATTCAACTATCAATTTTGACTGGTCTCTTTCTATTTGCTTAATCTCTCAGTGAATTGAGCTTATCTGGCCATTTTGTTCCAGCTAATGGTATGGCACGATGAGCCTTCGTAGTTACTGCTTTTTGCTACTATTGTATTATTACTGCGGTTTTCTGTTAACTCATTTGGATCTCGACTCTAGCCACTTATTGTAATTTTGTCTTCCATTTGTTTTCAAGAATCCATCCAGCCTTAGAGTCATAAGCATTTTAAGTGAACAATTCTCATTTCGATTATTATGTTTAGCTGCTGATAGTTTGGGTTAGTACATATATGCTACCATGTAACCAGACGTAAACACCTAACAATGATTGTACAAAAAATAACTCATGAATTGAAAATTTTAAATCGAAACCAAAATTTCTCCTAGTTCATAAATCATTCATGCTGCTGGTAAGATCCATGGAATCTGCATATATGCAACTAAACGACTCTTTAATGTTCATTATCAATATATTTACTATTAAAAAGTATACATTTATAATGACAATGGTAGTTTTTAAAACGTATTTATGACCACTTGCCATTAAGTTACAACGTGGAAACACTTCATTAGTTGTAATCAATGTTTTAAATAACGTTATCGCTACCGTAGCGTTTTTTTCGAGAGAAACGCTAAAAGCGTAAATAGCGTTGCTACATAGCGCTTTGCGGTGTATTTTTTTTTTGCCTAAATACATATAAATATAGCATTAAATTCAAAACATCTAATAAAAATTAACTAAATATATATAAAAAATTGTAACTAATAATCACAAAATGATTATACTTGAGATGTTAGAGTATTTACTTTGTTTGCAAGAGTTTTGGGGTTTGATTCTCTTTAAGCTCCAATAATTTCATTAAAATTTTGATCAAAAATTAAAAAAAAATTAATTAAATTTTTTTTGGACTGCACCGCTATAGCGTAAATAGCGTTCATATAGCGCGAATTTAGCGTTTTTCCATCGAAATAGCGTTTTAACGTTGCGTTTTTCTTTCAAAAACCATTATATCGCACAACGTTGTGCAATATTGCGAGCTTTTTAAAATAGTGGTTTGTAATTATAATAAATGGGAAATTGTTGTTTCTGTTTTTCTAACTTACCTACCAAAATGGTATATTGCAAGTTTACCAACAATCTCAATAAACGTGAAAGGTGCTACTTGATCTTTAATATGTCTAACCTTATATGATTATTATTTTTAGCACCATCACGATTCACGTGTATGAGCCTATGATGACCCTTGCAGTTTCGTAACTCGGACAACTTAAAACATTCACGCCTATTTACTTATTGAAAATGAAAATATATACGAATGTGAATTACATAACAAAACAAAAAATGTACCTAATATTAATCTTAATACAAACCAATTGTATTAAAACATATACCAAGACCAACGCAAACCAAATTACCACCGCTTAATTTTATTTTATTTTGCATTTAAGGGTCCGAGGAAAAATAAACCAAGTGACCGCTATAAACCCGGTCCCGATCACAAATATTTCCTGTAACTAATAAGTGTACACTTTCATTATTTTATATCTTACACATATTCAACAAATATAACACTAACATGTACATTAGGGCTGAGCAAAAAACCGGAAAAACCGAATCGATAACCGAACCGAAAAAAACCGAAAAAGACCGAAACCGAAAAACCGAAAAATTTTCGGGTCGGTTTCGGTTTTTAGTAAAACCGAACCGAAAAAGACCAGAAAAAAAAATAAAACCGAAAAATACCGAAACTGGACCGAAAAAACCGGTCCGGTTCGGTCCAAAAAATAAAAAGACCGAAACCGAAAAAAACCGAACCGAAAAATATGTCCGGTTTCGGTTTTGCCAAAAACCGAACCGAATCGAACCGAACCCAACCATGACATAATTTTTATAATCCCATATAGTAAATCAATTTATTATTATTATTATTATTATTATTATTATTATTAGATATAGACAATAAAATAATAAAAGTAAGATGATGCAAAGTAGTTGGTACTAGTTTATTATGTTTATGTCTGTTTAATCCCCCTGTTTAAGAGAGAGAGAGAGAGAGAGAGAGAGAGATTAAAGGTCATCAGCTCTCTCATTGCTCTATAAAGTGAAAATTCACATCGTTGACTTTAAAAAAATATAAAAAAAGATGGGTTCAGTAGCAAAAAAGGGTCTTCAACAATATTTGTTGCAACTTCAGCAACACCCACTTAGAACCAAGGTTTCTTTTCCTTTTTTTTGTGTTGTTTTGTTGTTGTTGTGATTTTGTATTTTTGTATTTTTTTTAACATTTTTGTTAACAGATATTCATGTTTATTTTGTTTATAAAGACATTAACAGCAGGGGTATTTTGATTTCCTTTCTTTCTTTGTATCCCTTTGTGATTTTGTAGTTTTTTTTTTTAACATTTTTGTTTCAAAAAATGGGACCTTTTTTTTTTAATTGAATATATGTATCGAATTTATGTATAGGAAAGAGAGTAGACCCTGTGAATATATGTATCTATATATATATATATATTATTTCTTTGTGATTTTGTACTTTTGTTATTTAAATATTTTTGTTGCAAAAAATGGGACCTTTTTAATGAATATATGTATCTATACGTGTATTATTTCTTTGTGATTTTGTACTTTTGTTATTTGAACATTTTTGTTGCAAAAAATGGGATCTTTTTAATGAATATATGTATCTATACGTATATTATTTCTTTGTGATTTTGTACTTTTGTTTTTCAAAAAAAAAAGGGGACCTTTTGAACTAATGAATATATTTGTGTTTTATTTAATTGGATAAAAAAGGCATTAACAGCAGGGGTATTGTCAGCGATCAGTGATGTAGTGGCTCAAAAGCTATCTGGTATTCAAAAGCTTCAACTCAAACGCCTTCTTCTTAAAGTGGTACTTACTATTAACTAACTTTCATTTTTGGCTTATTTTCCTTGTTTAAAGTTTCTGTTTATATGTGTTTCTATTCACCCTTTTGATTAGAGGGCTTGTTTGGTTGAAGTTAGGTTCTCATAATGGTATAGGAACTAGGCTTTATTTTGGCTTATTTCCTTGTTCTCAATTTGGTACTTACGAAAAGCTTTATATTTTGGCTTATTTTCCTTGTTTAACTTTCTTTTTATATGTTATTCTATTCACCCTTTTGAAGTGACTTTATTGGATACTGATTTGAGGCTTGTTTTGTTGAAGTTAGGTTCTCAAAGTGGTACTAAGAAGAAGCTTTAAAATTTGGCTTATTTTCCATGTTTAAGTTGATATGTAGTATAGGTTTTCTGTTCATCCTTTTTGAAGTGACTTAATTGGAAATTGATCAGAAGCTTGTTCGGTTGAAGTTAGGTTCTCAAAGTGGTACTAACAAGAAGTTTTAAATTTTGGATAATTTTCCATGTTTAAGTTTCTGTTTATATGTTTTATTATTCACCCTTTTGAAGTGACTTTATTGAAAATTGATCAGGGGCATGTTTAGTTGAAGTTAGGTTCTCAAAGTGGTACTAACAAGAAGCTTTAAATTTTGCCTTATTTTCCCTGTTTAAGTTTCTGTTTATATGTGCTTCTATTCACAGCTTTACTATGTTCCTGTTTTGAATATTTCTTTTGTGGTGTTTAAATGAACAATCTGAATACATTCGTGTTCCTGTTATCAAATTGTGGTATAGCTTGGTAAAAAGTAAAACACACTAATCATGAATTTGGTAGTTGTATTGTGCCTTTTTAAATGTTCTCATTTTCTCACGCGTCTTCAGTAACATTTACTAATGAAACATTCATCAGGACTAGCATATTGGAAGTTTTATTTTACCAGACTTCAATTAAACTTCTCAGCGATATTTATTTGTGATGATCACTCCAGAACTCTACGCATCATAATATAAAACTCTTTATTTTTCAAGAATTGGCTCTAACTGTAAACCTAATATCTTATGCTTCCCTGGTTCGGATTTTGGCATCAAATATGAATATATAAATTTTGCCGGCTTCTTTTTGACATAAACTTCTAAGCCTGTTCTATTTGGAAATTCCTAAATATTGTATCTTTATCACCTTACTTCTGGGTATGAAAATGTCATTGGTGTTTACTAGCTACTTGTCCTATTGATGACTGTACACCCAAAATCTTGGATCCGAATTGATCTTTTCTACAGAACTTTCTAATGTAACACCAGAAATCCTGTTAACTAAGTAACACGGTATAGGCCCCATAGACATTTGAAAATCAAATCCCTGAAATTGGTCTTAAACAAGAATAGAGTTCATGTGCCCAATTGCTTTATCTCCAAGGTCCATCATGTAATTTTTTTGTCAACGAATCCTTTCACTTGTAGCTTCTACTGCTTTTTGTATTCTTCTCAAGCGTTTCAACAATTCTTTTCACAATGTGTTGCCACTAAAAAAACATCATCCGTCTTTTCCACTCTCGTAATGAACTTAAGATGGTGTCTCAGGTTGCAATTTTGTGTATCTTTTCTCACTGTTTGATTTTGCCTTTAATTTATATCCATGCTGACACACTGGCTTTTCAGTTAGTTTCAGTTTTTATGACGTCAAATTTAATTGTAGATCTCACGTATATCATATGCATCTAGTTTCTGAACTTTAGTCCTTTTGTGTGCATGTTGGTTCATGCAGATTCTTGGGTGTGCTTATTTTGGACCGTTTGGCCACTATCTTCATATGTTATTGGATAAAATTTTCAAAGGGAAGAAGGATACGAAGACTGTAGCTAAAAAGGTAGTCGATGCACCAATGACTCCGTCTTTTATCTCACCGTAAATCTATAGAAATATTTATGTGATTTTATTTTTCGTTGCTTTTGGTTATTCTTTTAGCTTGAAACAAGTTGTTTCATGTCTCGGTCATGTAAGCTGAAAATGCTTCTACTTTTTCAGGTTGTGTTAGAACAATTAACGGCGTCACCTTGGAATAACTTGGTTTTCATGCTTTACTATGGATTACTTGTGGAGGGTAAGTTTTGAGTAATACTAACGTGTGAACTGTGAAGTAGCGTTTCAGATAATTCTTATTTTCTGGAACAATTTGATGTGTTTCCATCTTCAATACTTTTGCAATGACAGTAGTGAAACAAACATTGAGTGAATGTGACCTTACTAAATGCGCAGGTAGACCCTGGCCTCAAGTAAAGTCCAAAATTAAAAAGGATTATCCATCAGTGCAATATGCATCTTGGACGGTAATTTTTCTTTTATATATTTTCAATATATTATCGTTATGTCATGTCGTGTTTCTGATTTTTAACCCTTTAATTCTCAGTTCTGGCCAGTACTAGGATTTATAAATCACCAATATGTACCGCTGCAGTTCCGTGTAATCTTCCATAGCGCTGTTGCAATGTGCTGGTAAATTATTCTTTTCCCTTTTCTTTTGGTTGTTAAATTTACTTTTTTTGCAAGAAATGGAGGTTTCACTTCAATTTTTCCCTCAATTGTCCAGGGGAATATTTTTGAATATGCGAGCAAGGTCGGTGACATTGACCAAAGGCTAGTACAATCGGTTTCATCAAATAAGACATGCCTCTGGCGATTTCTGCTCAGAGTATTTAGCTATTCCATGTATTTCAAAGTGGTGACGAAATGTATTAGTTTTTCTTTTCATTTTTTCAGTTCGGTTATTTGTTTTACCATTGCGAATAATGCTGAATTTCAAACTAGCAGTAGATTCCGATATACTGTATTTTTATACTTTCAATCATTGGCTAAATATATGTTCTTCATAGATATAACTATATAAGTGTCTCTGTAGAATTCCCTACCCTTTACACAGAGGTCTAACAGAATTGAAAAAGATAAAATAGGATCATTTATATTATATTTTTGTGTAGTTTGTTATCAGTGACAGAAAAATGTGTTTTGCACTTGCTATTCATCATGTGATTTTACTTATTTTTTGCAAAAAGAGGCTTTAGAGTACTCTACCAATAAACTTTTTTGCTTTACAAAATCTTTTACGATATTTAGAATTTATTTTCGAATTTGGGAATCTTTAAGATTTGTGCTTTGGTGGTAGCAGTACTTCGTTTTGGCGGGTGATCTGTAATTACATTAGTTTTTTTAAGCTACGCAGTAAGCTGGTAATTGTAATTAAGATTTGTAATCCAAGTGATTTTGCATGTATTTAGCTGTTGACGACTGATGAGAATCAAACTCGCGAATTATTGGTCTCTTTACAACTGTCCTCCCCAATTTGTTGTTTCGAAACACTATCTAATTCAACTTTGTAGAGGGAAAATTCCTATTTAGTGATAGTTTTGAAAAATAATTAGCTTGTTGTGAGATGAGTTTAATTGCTACTTTAGCTCATGGTATATGATTAGTTTTCACTTAATTTTTTGATTGTTAGATCACACTTTCTTTCTCTTCTTGGGTTCTCGTATCGCTCCGTTGGGAACACATGTTTAGCAAGGGGTGTTCCAAAGCAGTAACAAGCAAATTTTAAGCCAAATGTTGTGTTAGTCGTTTAATATTATGTACCATGCTCGACTGCACAACAAGGTTTGTCCGACGAGCTTGACACGCTACAATATTTGAGTACTGTACCTATAATATTATGTATGCGCAACATTTATAAAGTACTACTCCAAAAACATGACATATACTATGGAGGTGGTTATACCGTACGGGTAGTACCTCACGCTTGGGCCTCGGTGCAAACTCTAGATGGGTTTAAACTTTAGAACCTTGGGCTTCGTGCTTGGTTTGAACCCATGACAAGTTTAAGAGAAACTGTACCAGTTTTCTTACATTTTTTCTCATATTCAAGTTAATTATTATCACTTATATATTTTTAGGATAACAATTTAACTTTATACATTTTGCAGCTTCTCTATCAAATTTCTTATCATAACTAAATATTACTATATTACTTCTATCAATTTTTTTCAACTCAAATTAATTTACTAGAACAAACATATTAAATAACTTAGACGTTTCATCATATTTAAAGTAAAAAAGTGCACTTTTACAACTTATAAGTAAACGTTTTGGTTTATACAAATTATCAGCTTTTTTTTTATCAATTTCTCTATCACAAGTATACAACTCATCTTTTTGTTATTTTATTAATTTATATGTGAAAAGTACAAATAAAAGAAAAGCAAGAGAAAAAAATTATTATTTTAATTATAAGTGAACATGTTGATCCTTATATTTGAGAGATATTTGAGTTCATGTATATTTAAGTTAATGGATAAAGAAACTGATGCGTGTTCAATTTTGAAACAATCTCCTCATATTTAAGGTAAATTGGTGATATAAGGGAAGTGATGCGGTTGCTCTTAATTTGGACTCGGTTATGTGTTGGCTTTGAGCTTGGAAGGGTCAGCGCTCGGGTTCGGACTCAGAACGAGTTTGAACTTGGGCTAGGTTGCGTTTTAACTTAGAGCTCAAGTCTCGGGATTGTAGGGTATGGTATTGTTCCCAATATATTGCAGAATTACCATTTAATTTGTGTGAGTACATAATAGACTAATAGTCCTTTACTAACTGTTATTTATGTTTTGACTCCTGCATGTTGGTTATTTACAACCCAGTTATGAGTGTGAGCAGTACTACTAGTGTGTAAATTGTGAACTTGGATCAACTCTAGCCTACCCTTTGGCATCATGTTGCCAAATTCTAGCTAGTAATTTTATTAATATATTATCAGAGGAAGTAAACATTCAAATTATATTTCAACACATTTGCTTAAAAAATTATTTACAAGGGTAAAAACCCAGGTCGTTCATGCAAAAGTGTATCGGTGTTGAGTGTCGTGAACATTAAGAGGGCAAGGAAAACGATAACCGCGAAAACTGATAGCACCAACATCAGTGTAGCTGCCATGATGCCTTTAACTTGTTGGGAATACTCCATTGAAGCCAAGGCAAGAAAAGTTATTGGAAACGAATAAGCCCACCATGCTACTGTGAACTTTTTCATCGATTTTCTGAATATTGCTGGTCTACAAGCCTGTTAAATTAATTAAAGCAGAAGGTAATTAGCGAGCCCTAAAATTCTATTATTTAACTATGATAAGTTCATATAAATCACGAGACATTAACATTATCATGCTATAGCAATAGGAAGTGAATAGTTTTTGTATTTGCTTAACTTGGATGTGATTAGTTTTGTTATCTTTTATTTTCCCACTCATTTCATCAAAATAGCACATTTTTTTTTTAATAAATGAGTAAAAGTTGAATCACTTTATACTCGACTTTATAGAGTGTGTATGTGCATTAGTCATAGTACTTTGTTTTTGTTCAACCTTGCCGAATTTCATATTTTCAGAAGGATAGTAGTGATTCATACTTCATTGATAATAATACTAGCTCTCAATGCCAATTGCAATTATTTGATAAATTATCCTATGTTGTTTGTTTCCATCTTTAAAAAGAAATCACCTCGTAGTTAGTGAAGTTATTTCATTTTCAAAATTTATCATTCAGAACATATGCTAGTTTTGAGACCAAAAAACTAAGTATACCAAGGATGTAAAGAGGAAGAGGGATAGGAAAAACAGCATTTTGCATGGAGAATCGAATCCTCCATTAATGGAACTCCATGCTAAGCTCCCCATACTCGGTGCCGCTACGAACAAGAAAAAAACCGGTCTCATCTTAGCTGGCAGGCTGCGGGCTCCAGATAGCCGCTGATATAAGGTTATAAATACGACTAAATAATGTGTTGCCCCTAGTGTAAATATACATATAGCACTTTCTTTGCAATCCATCTCAGCCGCAACCCAAGCCCCGACTAAGTTTCCTATTACCGATATTTGGCTCATAGGGTTAGCAAACATGGAAAGAAATTTCTTTTCTGTTGTAAACCATTGTCCGTATACTTTAAGGTCTAGTATTATGATCGGGACCATGGTCACCCACCATAAAATTTGGTACGTGAGTGTCTTAGATATAGGGAATGGGGTGGATAAAAGGAGTAAAAGAAACGAGATCGAGGGAGAGAAAAGGTAGTTCACCCCCACATGGTGCGAGAACTCAGCTTTCACCATTTGGAACTTGATAATGCACCTCACGATGTAGAGAATGGAGAGGGCGATGAGGGTGCAAAGTGCTAACCACCAAAGGAGTAAGTAGGCGGTCGAAGGGAACATACGAAAGAAATGGTGAAAAACGTGTGACTCATGGTTGTGTTTGCTTAGGGTTTTCCACAACAAGGCTTGTGCACTAAGGGAAACACAAATTCTAAAATAACCAGCATGTAGCATGGTTAATATGGATGAGTCATTATTAATATTGCCTACTTTGGGGTTTTGGTTTTCAACTTTGTTGAGAGAAGCTTCTAAATTGATATTTGTTGGTTGTTGAGAAAATTGTTGATCACCCATTTGAAGCATTTTTTCAAATTAAGATATATCTTAGGAATTGAAGTATATAGCTTGATCAGGTGTATGAGTTTGGTTATCCTTAAGATGCTAGCTTATATATAGAGATGAATAAATCTACTCATCCTTAGTTAATTTGTCAGATATTGGGAGCAATAATAATAATAATATGCTCCATTATGCATGGTGGGCATACTGTAATAATTAACTAAGATTAGAACTCCATAATTCTATATATATAATAGACAAATTTGACTAAAATTAACCACAAAATTGGATTATTTATTCAGAGAGTAAAATTTTATTTGGAGTATTACACTTTTAACAAATATGATTAGATGTTTTCTGTGTAATTTCTTGGTAATATTCATTTGGATGGCTCTTAACTTTGTTAAGTAGTTCTGTAAACAACTACGACTTAGATTTTCCCCTTGATTGTCAATTTGTAGTTCGTGACGATTTGGTTTCGGTTTACTTAATTTACCGGCCGTGAGCCCTTTTATATATTTAATTTAGGAAATGTACAACTAAACTTACCTTCCAAAAAAGAAAAACTAGTTCTCTCCCTAGGTACACATTTATTTATGCAAATTGATCAGGATAAACGTTTGAATCGATTTTCTATTACAATAAACTATTTGCAATAGCTATAACAAAAAAAAAAAATAGTCTCTTTTAATTGAGGATTATCAAAAAATTGAGAAAGTGTTACTAACTTAATATTAACAGCATTCAGTATAAATTCAAGACACATACAAGTGTTTTAACCATAATTCTGACTCATGATCAATCCATAAATACCAATAGAAAATAAATAGGCACTCAAAACAAGTACATGTTGGAACATGATTAACTATACTTAACGATCTCAATTCACTTCAATAAGGTCAAAAATCCAATGAACTTAAGTAACTAAAATTGGATAATATACCAGATAGTTTTCTTATGTGGAATTGATCGAGCTAAGGCTCTAAGCTAAATTACAATCATAGTTAAACAAAGTTTTTGTGTAAAGACAAAAAAAATAGCAAGGCGGCGAGAATATAATTGGGTTTCAAACTCTTTTTTGTGTGGAAAGCACTACTTTTCGTGCAAGTACTATTTTACTATATGCACCGAAATACCTCATTTTCTTGCTTGCACTAACAAAAGTAAAGTTATTTACCTAAATGTGTGACATCTCTTATTCCATTAGCTAGGTTTCCACCTATTTTGATCATCATATTAACACATGAGTTTCAAACTAAATATTTATTTTAACATCGTAACAAAGTAGCAGATACTATAATAAGTAATGACTATTAAGTTGTGATAACTGATAATACGATTACTTGTCAAGCTTTAGCAACATAAAACGAAATTGCCCAGAAAATAGTACTATGAAAACTTATGAAGTTCGAGCTAATATATATATATATATATATAAGTAGACATGCATGCGTTCTAGGAGCTACAGCCAAATATTGATAGTTACATTCAGTAGTAAAATTTTGACTATTTCCCCTTTTCACCATTTTCTTCAGAATAATAAGGAGTACATATAATTAACTACCATATGGTTCTAACTGATCATATACTCGGATTAAAAGTCTCAAACACTGTGGTGATCAAACGATATATTGCCATTTCAGTCGACGTTTGCCTGACTACCTGTGATCTTTGAAAGACTCGTTTTAATATAATTCCTATTTGCTTGACTACCTGTGATCTTTGAAAGACTCGTTTTAATATAATTCCTATTTGCTTGACTACCTGTGATCTTTGAAAGACTCGTTTTAATATAATTCCTATTTTTATTTAAAAACGATATATGTTGAGAGCTAGGGTTAACTCAGGAGCTGTAGTAGTACCATATATATATTTCCCTTTCAGTCGACTTTTGCATGCAGTTATTCACTAAAACTGGGAAAATAGTTACATAGTATTTTATCACTTATCACTTAAATTAAAAGAAAACTGATAAGTGCTTATGAGTGTTATAAGCTTTAATAAATACATAAATAAAATGTTACGAGAATTAATGTGAAATTTATAGGAAATATTAATTGATAAGATATGTTAAACAAAATTGAATTTCACTCTTTAATTAATCCCAATATCTTTTGTTCTATTCTCTTCTGATCGATTCGCTAGTATATATAATTATACTTGTTAGGACCAGATTTCTGGTCTAAATTCTATTTGTTGTCTAATGGTTTTTACTAAATAAATCCTATCTGTTTGTTAAGAACTAAGACAGAATTGACAGGTTTCAAGTACCAGTTGCAACCTCAGTTACAACCTACTAAGACAGTAGTGTTAGGTTTCAAGTAACAGTTGCAACCTCAGTTACAACCTGCTTAGACAGCGTTGGTGGTTTCAAGTACCAGTTGCAACCTCAGTTGCAACCACAGTTCAACCTGCTGTTAAAGCAGAATTCTGTCAAGTTCTATAATTCTGCATTACTACTCTTTAATTGTTAATCATTTGTTTTAAAGTATGCAGGATATATTCTCATATGTTTCTAAAGGTTTAATATGCGTTTATTGAGAATATCAAAGTGGTAAGGAAAGATTTCCTAAAAGATATTAAGAGATTAGTTTAGAAGGTTATGTTTCCTTTTAATAGGTATCTCTATTCTTATGCTTGTCCTTATCACTTGTATCAATCTTTTGTTCCTTATCTATATTCAGTATAATTCGTTTAAAGATTGTATACAATTTGGAGTTAAGTGTTTCATATATATATATGGAAAGATATTATTTCTAAAAGATATTATCTTTATATGTTTCCTTGTTATGGGTAAATACTAACTCCTACAATCAAGCTTGTTATTAAACAGGTATCAACCAATCATGATTGAAGTCTATCCACGCTGAAGAATCAAGTATTACATGGAAAGACTAAAGCCAATCATTAAAGTCAAAAGCAATCACAAAAGACCTTCAAAGATAGAAGATTGCTTTTGCATATATATTGTTGATAACTTAGCTTGAAACAGTTGTGTGTTCTAAATTATAAAGAACTTATTTTCTAGAGAGAATACACGTGAGCTTTAAAAAGAAAACAATGGTGGGATGCCATTGATTTATAAGTGATAGTTATAGAGTAGGAGCAATATAGTGATAGGCAGAAAAACCTAGAGGGAGTCTAAGTTTTTCATTAAGACTTGAGTCATATATTGTAAGCTTTTTATAATATCATAATATGGGTAAGTGCCCCGGAGACGTAGCCTAGTTAGGTGAACTCCGTTGTTAAATTTGCGTGTGAATTATTTTCAAGTACATTTAATTTTAAAACAGTTCTGTCCATTAATACACTTGGTTCCAACTGCAGTTCCAACCTCACTTGGAACCTTATACACTTGGTTCAAACTGCAGTTCCAACCCCACTTGGAACCTTAAAGCAAAACTGCATCTAGAACAGCGGATAGGAATTTCAATACTACTACCTGTTGTTTAGTTACCAATTTGGCCACACTAGCTAGTAGACTAGTAGTTGCAGGTGAAGTATAATTAAGTACTATTTTCGATATAGTTACGTTAAATGTAAACATATATATATATATCAATATATCTGATCAGTTTCATAGCAGAATATAGTCAATTCCCAGTCTTTCTAAGCTGCTGATTGTTATTAATTTTCTTATAGTTTTTCATAAAAATATGTCATGATTCAGTTCATTTATTTTTGGATATATAGCTTAATTTAATTAAGTTTAACAAAAAGAGTGTAGATATAGAGACATAATGTGCGTGCAGTTTTCAGGACAATTTGATGGTATTAAAAACGTACGTTTGATGGAAAAAGGACGTGGTGGCAAACTAGGATAAGTGATTAAACTACCTTATTCAACAAAGAATTCATATACTATATATAGTAGATACTACTATATATCATATCATATATATAACCCAACCAAAGTGAGCCTACTAAATTTTGACTACTTTTTTTAAAAATGCATCAACTCTTTTTTACTAATTAATCATTTACATTTATTTAATTCAAAATATAAAAAACACATAAAAATCATTATCTTTTCAAAACAATTATAATCTTATACCAACTAAAATCGTTTTAAGTGTATTTTGTATAACAAAAATATTATATTGCTCACAATTTCTAATTTAATATAATCATTTTTAAAAAAAATATTTATTCAGATCATATATACATTACAAAATAATGTTTGATTTAGTGAGAGTCAAAAGCTGTCACAAGCCTGTCATTAATTTAAAAATCTGTCACAAATCTGTCGCAAATTGACTAAACTGTCATAAAACCATCATAAAAACCTAATAAGCTCGTAACAAAAAATACCGTCACTAATTCCGTCGCGATTTGAGTATTTTTTTTATAGTGATATATATTAAGTGGGTTACAACAATATCCAAACCCTGAAGTTAGGTATTCGGTTCCCAACAATCCACACAATTTTTAAAACTAAAACAATGCGTCATTAAAGGCATTTTGCATTAGGTATTCAGTATTCTATATATTTTTTTACTAATAGTTATAGACTATGTAATGGCTAAGGCTCTTTTGGAGGTTTATCCTAACATGCATGAAGGAAAAGAAACTGGTATTAAAAAAACGTTCAAAAAAACGTTGTCAAAAGTTAAAAATAACTTTTGTACAAGGGACTGGCTTGCCATGAATGGAAATAAATAAGATTATTTGTGTTTTTTTTTAGAAGAAGAGTTATTATATTAGGCTCCTAACTTATGCTATATTTCATTTTACGTGAGATGGAAATTAGCTTATTGTGCAAAAGAGACGACCACTAGTTTATTTCTCAATATTATTATTGGCATACAAAAAGTTTTAATCCAATCATATTCCACAAAAAGAAAATTTTAGTCCAATATTAATATTCATTCAACTGGATCGAATACTGCATAATGTATCAAGTTTGAATGTTAAGGTTTCACACTCCGGTTGGCGCGAATCTATTAGTAATGTTAATTGTTAAATGTCGCCAACTCGCTGCTATCGATCAACGATAAAAAACTTATTTGACCCGAGGGAAAAGTAATATAAGTGGTTTATCACTTGTTTTGCTGCAAGTTGGCTACTAAACAAGTTCGCTGTAAGCACAGGAGTAGCATCGATCTCAAACCGAATCTGCAACAAGGCAATAACATTGTTTTAAACCAAACCAGGATTGAAAATGCATCGACTCCAATATCAATGTGCTTCCTATACTAATTAACAGAGCATAAAACTTGAATATGTACATATATGTGCAGATGTACGAATGATTTTTATACAACCATCACCATTCATCAGATTTCAGCATTAGGAAATGATATATCCGAGAATTAAGTTTACAATATAGCATATAAAAGCAACAAAAACATGTGAAAACCCAAACATAATTAGGTTAATATGGTTCAGTTATGCAGCCTCTGCAAATCCAACTCTCATTTTACCATAATCGAACACAGTGTGATAACGGCCCATAAAGATATCCCCCAGTATCCTGTAATACAGAAATAATTAACACAACGTAAGAACACAAATTAAGAATTTCAACAAGAACAACAACAACAACAAAAAAGACAAAACGGGACATTTGTTGAGTATTGGAGAATGGATTTACCAGAGGGGTCCACCAGGAGGCGGAATATCCATTGCAGTAAAGCCACTGATGCATTGTGCTTCAGCACCCTCACCGATCTTGAGTATATACTGATCATAATTAAACATAAATATTGATATTAGTTATTGGTGAGAAAGTTGACAAACTAACAATGTGTATCAGAAATTTAGTTTTTCCAATTTGAGACATGATTTTTCTTAAGATATAGTTCCAGTGAATCTAAGATATTCTATCTGCAATTTAGGTAATCAAGATGATTCACGTGATCAAACCATTACTGTTTTGACAAGAAGTAAGTAATAAAATTATGCCAATTTTCTATTGGAGCGGAACGAAACAAAGTTCTTGACAATTAGAAAAGTAATACAACGGTATACACCATTTCTTAATCCTAGAAAGACGGAACTTATTTGAAAATTCAGAAAGAAGTGTGTGTGGCGCTTATATTTGCGTTTAAAGAGCTACAGACCAGGGAAACCAGACAAGTACCATAAGAGAAAAAATTAATAAAACAACATATGTACATATTGAGCCTATACACACCTCATCTGGAGAGAGGTCAAACGCTTGGCCACCAATGGTGAACGATACGGTGGGCATTGAAGACACGCTTTCACAGTCAATAGTCGATTGTCCCATTGGGCTTGGAATCCGATCACAAAGCTGAAATGTATTGTCTAATATTAAGCAGAAGAATAAAAAGAAGGCATTCTAAGAATGAGATGTTTTATTTAGTGTTGTAGTTCACCTCGTTTGCGTAATCTAGTATACGATCAGCTGTTTGATTTTGCCTCAGTTGATTTTGCATCCATACAACTGCCATCTCACAGGTGTTACACATTGAGTCATGCACACCAACTGACTTGGCGCCGTTTCTCTCATCGACCACACTCGCGATCCCCATGCTGTACGACAAATACATAAAAGAGATGAAGAACTCGTTTAGTCAATTGATCGCATTGACAGTGGCAAATTCTACAGGGAAATTTTTCTTTTTCAGCTTATTTTTGAACTATTTTCCATCAAGTGCTGAATAGAACTTTTCATTCCCATTTAGTGGTACGCAACTACGCATACTGTTTAGCATGCATATCTGATATCAGTTTATACTATATATTGAAGTGTTATGCCCATCAAAAGTGATATCAGAGAACAGTATGCCAACAAAAACAAGAATTCATTTGTAGTGTTATGAGTAACACTATTGTAGACCGGGTCTACTAAAAATATGAGTGTGACAACCACTAAAAACCCAACACATATGTGAGAACAAAAAAATAACTACCCTAAATTTAATTTAAAATTCAAACTAAATTATTTTATTGGTTGTCAGTTGTCACAAACTTAAAAAGCGAAGAACAAGTTCATACAAGTGTTTCTCGTAGTGTTATGCTCATTAAAAGTAAAAAAAAAACTGGGTAACAAATGCTTCCTAGTTCCTAGTTACTGTAAAGGGATCACTAAGTTCACTTAATGGTGATATTCTAAAATTTCAGTGATCTCCCTAACCTGATGCCACGAGTTCCATCGAAAGTGCACAAGCCGACTTGTGAGCATATCTTCTTTGGGTCTGTCTGTTCAAATTGCTCATAATCATCGTGTCAATAGCTAAGTGAGACACATAACAGGAAAGGGACAATTTATTTACAAGAAGAACTTTGATTTCATCGAAGAGATATAAACATATAAAATATATACATACCTCGGTTAAAAGCAAATCGACTAATGTTCGGCCATATTGGTCAACCACGGCCTTGCATTCCTTGCTCATATCTCCAGATGCACCGATAGCATGATTGATCATGGTGATAACAGTCTACAACGAACTCAATGTGATATGACAAGGCGTTAGTACATAAGGAACAACACAGAAGATAAATATATTATAGAGAATCAATTGTCATAGAGTAACTGAGAAGAGGGGATTAATAGACATTATAAACTTAGCAATTTTAGGTGACAGCTAGATACCGAGGGACCAGCTAGCAAAGAAGTACCAGAATCTGCAATAGCAGAACAATCTTTTGCGTAATAACCTGAAAAAAGAAGATGACATTTATAAGCCACATAAATATTTTATTCACCTTAGACAGTAATTTGAAGATTATAAAGCCCTGAAGACTCAAGGTGCATACCAGTAGGTTTATCTCCAATGAGAACATCTCCCATATTGAACTATATAAGCACAGTAAAGAAAGCATACGATCAAAATGACTTATGGAAATTCAGTATACCAAAACATAGACAATATAGAGAAATATAGATGACCAACCTGCCAATATCCTTTCTGAGTTACCGGCACGTACTTGTGTTCCCCCTTATAGTGAGCTGGATCAGAACCGCCAAAGACTATTTCACCCCCATTTTCGTCATTTGCATCTCTGTTTAACCAAAATGAAAACACTGGCTCCTTGATTAGACCTTGGTTCATCATGTTGTACCTGTTGCATACACGATAGCACCCTCAAAGTATGAAAATTATGAACTTAATCAAAATACTATACTTTGAGGTAAAGATTAATGTCAATATGTATTATATACCACACTGGAACAGCATCTCCAACAGAAATCTCACGGAATCCGAGCCCAAGAATACCGTCAAATTTGGCTGCCAAATAGGTAACACCAGGCTCCTTGGTCGCCTCAATAAATTCCTAAGAAGTAAAAAAGATTGAGTATAATACAAGACCCCTTAAAAGAAAGGAAAAAAAATAAATCTAACTGGTGCTGTTATTTTACCTGATTTTTAATCACCAAGTCACCAACTTGGACATTATCTTCGCTGAAAAATCCAGAAATTGCCCCAGTCCCATATTGAATATCAGCTGATTTGCCTATATTAAAAGGATGATGTAATGGCAAGACATAAAATCAAAATAGAAAGAAAAAGAAAGCTGCAGTTTCCACAGTAAAGAGCCGATCACAAAGATTCACAATTCAAGAATGAGGTTTACTAACCATTCGGCTTATAAGTGCTTGATTGGCTAGACTTGTATTTCGAGTGGAAGTAACAAGAAACCTGGAAGTTGCAAATTTATTCATCTATAGAATTATTAACGTAATGCTTAAGATCATATTTATTTTTAGTTTAAAACAAAAGGAAAGTCAAGTTAAGTGTTTACCGAGAAATAACATTTTGCCGATGGTACCCACAAGTTAGAGCTGCCAGTGTCAAAGATAACCGTAAACTTCTGAGGGGGCGACCCAATACTTATATCACCGTAATACTGTGCATCCATATAGTTCTTAAGTGTCACAATGTCAGTATCACCATTTTCTCCAAAACTTCGAGGGGAATTAAATCTCCTAATTGATGCCCTTAGCGGCTCCCCTGACTTGGATTCCAACCGAGCAGCAATGCGGTTGTTTTCATCTAATTTCATTCTCTTTAGACCGACTCTGACAAATCCATCATTTGCCGAAGATACATTACAAAAATAAAGGAATGAAAGGAATAGGAAGGCAATGATCGCTTGTGATTTCGTTCCCATATTGACCTATACATGAATACAACCAAAACACACAAATTTTGTTCATAAATTTCCGGTGCAGAAACTAATAGACCAAATAACATTTCCATGTTCTGAGCAACCAAGCATAACATTTTCATAATCTTGAAACTGTCTCCAGTGTTTCAAGTATCATTCTGAGCCCAAAAGATGAAAAAACATGTCGCAACATGAGTGGTCACGTAAACAGAACACCAAAGTTCCTGAATTAGAGAGGTTTCTAGATTTTGGTTTGGCTAAAGTTAAATGGATGATGATAATCCAATTTTTTTTTGCCTTTTTGAAGCAAATAACACATGGAGATCACTACTAGATTCCAACCTTTATGGCGCTAGTACGAGGGAAACGAAAATCGTAATATATAAAGGAGCAAATTTCATTTTGTCTATAGGTTTAATAGGAAAAAAAAACCCAAAAAATCGGTGGTCCGGCATAATGTACTTAAATCGGTTGTTTCACGCATGTCGAAAATAAAAAGTTTATCATTTAAGTATTATTTGTTTTCCATTTAGGATCTGCATTACAAAATTTAACTAAGATCTTATAAGGAAACATGAAACAGAATAAGAATTTGCGAACTTCAAGGAAAAGAGAAACTTCCTTGTTTCATTGCAGCATTTAAGATCAGGTTATTTAATAATTTGCATATAAGAAAACTAAAAATTTGAGAGTTTAGAATTTTGGCCTCAAAAGCAAGAGGTTTAACTTTAAGCCAGCTTTTCCTTTATTTCTAAATAAACCATAAACCACCAATTACCAAGTTAAATTAAACAATACTAAACCCCCAGAAAATATCATTTTTTTTATCACATTATGATGGGTAATCCCAAAAACATGATTAGAACATATATAGAAGACTCATCAAAATAACAAAATAAACCTCAATAAAAGAAACAGGTGGAAGCTAAGTGCATACCATCGGGAGCGAAGACACCCTCCATAATTCCGAAAATTCTGAATTTTTTATTTTATGACTATGTATTTTAACTAAAATACGTTAAAAACGATGACTTGTCACCCTCATTTTTATATTCTAAATTTTGGTAACCCTCGTTTACCATTGTTGTCTTCGCCCCTCAAAAGGAACCAACGTATTAATCCACATGCACATGCATGAATTTATACATTTATCTGGGATTATAAAATAATTTACGATAAAAAAACAATAGAAATGCAGAACACGTTAAAAGAAAGAAATTCTAAAATGACTTACCAAAGCAAGGGAAATGTATATATAAAATGAATATCTATTATATACATTTATAAGAAAGAAAAGAATAGATATATTTAGGGGTTAGTTATTTCGTAATTAATATGTACGCGGTTTTACTCTTTTTTAAACTTATCCATTACGCTTACTTATTAAGGAATTTCGAGAAATTTTATTTTCCTTTAATTATGGCCGTCCTTTATATTATTTACCACCCCCATAGTTTGTCCTATTTATGGCAATCAACACCACTTATTTCAGTTTCAATCAAATAAAATTCGAATAAATCATCAATGAGCACCATATTTAAATGTAAGTCTATTTAAAAATTCTAAAAGGGATTTCTAAAATCAAGATTGGTAAATTAAAAGGGATTCCTAAAAGTTACAGGAACTCCTACATTGCTAATGCCTAGAACCTTGACTTAACTCATTAATTAGGCTGCGGTGCTTGTAGAAGTATTGTTTTGTTGCTTTTTATGTCCTAGGTACCTATAATTTGGATTGTTCTACAAGATTGTTAAGCACTGCTTGGCTGAAAATGCACAAGATATTCTGTGAGCTAGTCTTATGAAAATACTAATTGATGTTGATTTGAACTTGTATACTGCGTAACTTTGTCTTATTTGTTAGGATTTTATGTGGTTTCAAAACCATGTAACGAAGGAATGTTGATGAAAGAATAGTGGAGCTTGGCCTAGCATTTATATTAGTTTCAAGAAGCTGTGATTAGGAGATGCTCACTGAGTCGTTCTGAGTACACTTGTCGTATGTACTTCTATGCTAAAGAATTTCTAATGAAAATGTCTACTAATTGGGAAGCCTTGCATTCTAACAATTCTCTATGTTTCTAGAGAATTTCGAGTTAGTTATTTGTATAAAAAACTCGCACCTGTATTTTATTCTGGTCCGTAGCTAGCAAAACTGTGCTATGCAAGGAACTTGTTTATTCTTATTGTTTTAATATAATTACTTACCTTCCAAAAAAAAAATCTAATGAAAATTTACTCTTTTTTTTAGGGTAAAAGGACATATTATATATAATAAAAGAGGTCGAAGTCTCAACATAGAACAAGTTACAAACTACCTTTTAATAACCGATCAATGTGATAGACTGTTCGGTCAGGGAGAAAGTTAAACTTATATGGCTACAACCTACAAGCCTGCTATGCCAAACCAGTTAACAGAAGTTACACTGCTACACTGAGAGTAAAACCTCTAATTAAGCCAATATAAACCCAGCTTATCAAAATAAGAAAAAGTACACAAGTAAAGGGAAAATTTACTTGTACTTGAGAAAAGTTAAGGTCTCTTAATATATATTTTATAAATTTATAGTATGTAACTGTGGAGAATTTTTTAGGTTGAGATGAAAAATAAAAGTGTAGATGATGAAAATTTTCATAGTAATTTCATGTATAAAAAAACATTAAAAAAAATTTGAAACCGTCGGGGTGGTCGTCGTGGACACCCCAGCCAACTTTTGGGTCCGCCCCTGATCGACATAGATCAATGGTTATCATCGAGTATCTACATGAATATGATTAAATAGTCTCTACCTATATCATCATTTATCATTTCTTGTGTTTTTCATCAAAAGTACGAATATTTTGGACGATACTTGAGGTTTTTGTACCTCAAGGCAAACAATATTGGGGACCTGTTTATCGTTGTGCCTAATTTTTATGTTTTATTCTATATCATGTAATACTTTTTTCTATAATCATATATTTTTTAATATTTATTAGTGGCAAAAATAGTGTATAATATTTTTATTATAAAATAAATTCGCATATTTTTTTGGACATATATAAACTAAATATTTTTTAGGATCATAAGGAGTCACGAGCCGGGTCACGGTCGACCGGGGGCTGCTCAGGCCACCAGTGATAACGACGGATCCCATATAAAATGTTGAAAAGTAGTGGACTTGGTTTCACACATGCACACATGTGGAATGAAAGGAGAGCATGAGAAAGTCCTTTCTTTTGGTAAAAGTTGAAAAGATTGTACGATTGACATAGGTACGATTGCTTACTGCTGACCATGTACTTCATGTTTATGCATGCCTTATTTTTTTAAGTAATCAAGTCAACTAATCCACATAGTGGTATAATATTTTAGCCAGGGATATATAAGAAGACCGTAAATTTGTGAATCCGGACAGGTTGCCCTTGGGATTTCAGGAAAAAATATCCGTCGGGTTGGTCAGTCGGGTTGGTCAGAACTGATCCGATCTTGACTCTCTAATGGGTTGGGTTAGGTTGAGTTAGGGTTGAAAAAAGTCGAGTCCGCTCTTTATAGCCTGAGTTAGGGTTAACTATTTATATAAAATCTAGAACAGATTAATTAAACTTGATACAAATCGAATGAATGAATAAAGAAAGCATGAGGCAGAGTTTCAAAGTCCGGTCTTAAATAATCGATACTTATAAGAAGAAAAATAATGAAGAGGATGCTACAAATGCTTGGGTTGGTAGAGTTTACTTTATTAAAAAAATAAATAGTCATTGTATCCAAAACAACTACAGATGTAATATATATATACCACCAATATTTCAACTGAGGAGATCAAAGAGACTAGAAAAAAAGTACGCAGTATATGTTAGACCATGGAGAGGAATATTAAAAGGAAGTGAGTTTAGATTTTTATTTTTTAAAAATTTACGACGGTGCAGTGAATGAAAATAAGGGAATTTTTTATGGAAAAAAACGATCAAAAAGGAAATGGGACCTCATAATTATATATAGCCAAAGTTCAGTCACGTCTATATAATTGGATATGGGACCAAATTCATAAATGAGAAGAGCCATATTATATATAACCGCTAACTATATTTAATTTGATATCCAAGTCATAGACTGAACAAGGAGAGCTCTCATAGAAATGGGACCTCGGGAAAGAAAGCTTAATAGAAAAAATCACGATATATGATGATCTCATAATGATTGACTTTTCACATAATTATAATATAACGAATAATAGTTTCAAATTCTATGTAAAATACTACGTATATGCCGTGTCTAGCTAATAGTCTTATTTAGGTTTTCTCTAGTTTAATTTCTTTATTCTGACAGCTGCAAGTTAATTGAAATTCTTATTTTCTAGCTATATACATTGTAATTAAATACTAGTATATTTCAAATTTGATCAGAGTTTATATTATTCAACAAAACCACAATTAATTGATTGGGCACGAGAAGTGGTTTGCCTAGAAGTCTCCTCAAAGTCTACTCTTTTAATTCTTATCCAATATTTCTCCATTTCCGTGTCAAACAATAAATGGCCGTATTTATTGACTCTTTTTTACAATATATATAATTAACTAGAGTACACTTTTTCAAACTTTGATTCTCTTTTTTTCCTTGCTTCTTGAAAACCTTTCTCCTTCACGATCTCGATCGTTATGTCGATCTTGACTATTGACAAACACGTACTGTCAAGAAAATAAAATAAATATTGTCTGAAAATAATTAAAAGGGACGAAATTAATACTCTTATTGTTCCATATGTATTAATGATACACAATTACTACATAACTAATATTCTTTTGACATATATGTGTATATAACAAAAGAAAGAAAGAAAGAATATATATCTTCTTCTCCACCAAAAGAAGCAATATTATGAACATGTAATAGTAACTGTTTACCTCCCCCAAAAAAAATAAAAAATAGTACTAGAACTTATTTGGTATAATCAAACAACGAAAAAGGACGGAAAAATTAAGAAATAAATGCTACCACCTTCAGTTCCCCCGAAAACCTCCGATATTGTTTTTGTTGCCATTGGACGTAGTAGTGGTTGCATTGGAGGTGGTATTGTTATTGTCATTACTATTTTGTTGACCTCTACCAATTATCGAACCAATTGCAGCTGCAAGGGCAGCCGTGAAGTTTGGATCTGCGGCGATAGCTGCTGTGGCGGCACTAAGTGTATCAGCATTAAACGCATGATTTTGCACTAGCTGACCTAGTTGAGCCGAGCTTATCTCTTGCGACATTTGTAGTCCCGAAAATTTAGACAGATTGTGCAGTGGTTGACCAAAAAGAACAGGTCCATCTTGAGATCCCATATTGGCAATAGGCATGTTAAATTGAGTTTGTGGTCGTTGTAGCTGTAACGGATTGGAACTATGAGTGAGGTCTAATGTAACAGTTGGGAACGGTGCAGATGCCGAAATTGTTGCCACACTAGAAGAACATGGCAGAATTGCGCGTGCTAGAAAATTAGGGTTCATTAGACCATCTGCACTGGGCATGGACCCTGAGAGTAACATATTTGCCGCTGCTGATGTGGTCGATGCCATGGCCATGGCCGCAGGTGGCAAAGGGTGGTTGTGGGTTCCTTCGTATGTGGTTATCAAAATTGTTTTGTCGTCGGCACATCTTTGAACCTGTAAACAGAACAACGGATGTTATTTCTAGCTACATTCCCCCACCAACATAATCACTTTTTAGATAATTTTGATGAAAATAAATGTTCCGGAGGGCTACATCTCTTAAACAAAATCAAATAATTTGTAAGAGATGTATGTTGTTGCAAAATTCAAGATTAATATGAAGATATGTTTCTAGTAGGCGACGAAGGGACTTACTTGCTTACGGACTGGACAACCAAGTGCCATTGTGCACCTATAATAAGCCCTAGGACAAGGGTTGCCTTTCGCCATCTTTTGTCCATACTTGCGCCATTGACACCCGTCAGTAATCTATAATTTATCATAATATGTTAATCATTAACAATATTTCCCTACAATCATTAAGAATTAATGAAATAATTTATATAGTCACAAAAGTTTATTTTTCAGTACCCTACTAACATCAGGTCTTCATAACTTCACCTATTAAACTTTTCGTTAATTAGTCAATAATGAAAATGATATCCGGAATCTCTCTACTTTTATGAGTCTTTTGACCAACACCTTATGATCAGTAATAAGATCACAACACAATGCAAAAATGACACCTTTTTGTCGAACAACAAATTTTGTAATTAAGGTATATTGATTGTGCATTAAGCGAAAATTTTCACTAAGAATATATATACCGCGAATAAGGAATTAAGGGTTAACTACATACCATAGGAGCCTCCGATCTTGCTCGAACTGAAACCCTAACTTTCCTCATTGTAGCTTCGGTAGCCTGATCAACACTTTTTGGTTCACTCACTTTCATAACTTTATTAGAAACCCAAGTTTCATGAGATTCTGGCATTTCCTCTCTCTGGATCCCTTTATTCTTTTTTCTTTGATAATGATCAGCTGTTACTAACTCAGTGGTATTATTCTGATTAGTGATCTGAGAGCCTGAGTGTGTTCTTTCTTCTGATGAAGATTGAGATTGTTGATCATTATCTGTCTCTGTTGTAATTAGCCCTAACTCCATAAATTGCCTTGGCCTAATTTGATCATTTACACCCTCTTGCTTCTTGTTTTCCAATTTAAGCACCTCTCTCTGGATATTGATTAATATAAATGAGCATCTCAGGTTTGGAATCCATAAAAAAAAAACATTACATGATCTTTATGCGAGTAAATTTTTTATTAATTTGATTGTGCTAATAAATACTGTTCTACTTACAGTAAGATTTATAAAATGCGAAAAAAAGGTTCCAAAGTGATAAAAAAAAAATAGTGATTAAATTCATTTAATAATTATATGTAGGTAAACCAAACCCTAAAACCTTATTTGAACAAAAGAGAGTTGTGTTTTGAATAGAATTTAAAATCAATCTTTTGTCATAAAATAAATTTAAAGTTCTCGAGTTCTGCTACTTAATAAGTTGCTTTGAAATCACATGATAATAAATGGATTAAAATTGACACATTTTAGATTGAGAAATATTAAAATCATAACACGTAATTAATATATAGGCATCACATATTCACATCCAAATTAATTACAGTCTCCTATTGGTTATGATGAATAAATCATTTACGTACCTCTTGCTCATGTGTGTTTATGCCTCTTAAATTCTGTTGCTGTTGTTGTTGTTGCATAATTGACATAAGGTGCATTTGAAGAGCATTGTAATTGTTTGTAGCTTGAGAAAGCATAGCTGTTAGCCTCTGATTTTCCGCATTCATTCTTTCTAGCTCAGCTTTCAGTACTACCAACTGAAATATTTATCAAACAATGAACAAATTTCTTAATTAGGATCAACATAATCATTTCTTGTTAGCTTAAATAGGCACACTAGCATATAACCCATGTTTTTACCTCATTTCTAGCACGATTATCACGTTCATCTGATGAAAGTGAAATCCCATCATCCACGGTCGACTGGTCACTTCCAGTATTAGTAGTAAGAAGATGCAAAGCAGTCTATGAAAATGGGAAAGGAAAATATATTGATTACTTGTGAGAAATTTTGAACATATAAAATAAAATGAATGACAAATTGACAATCAATTATAATTTGTAAAATTGCCATAGTTTGAACAGAAATTTATATGATAAAACATTAAATAAGATTTGAAATGAATATTTTTTCATAAAATCAATATACAATTTCGCTTGAATTTTAGCGAATTTATGAAGATATCTAAATATCACCTGTAAGAGTATATTATTAAAAAAAAAAATAACAGTAATGATAAGAAGAAAAAAAGTGTTACTCACATCCAACTTGTTCTTTGGGCCCTCTTCATGTGAATTTTCCTTCTTAACATTAATGACACCCTTTTCCTTGTTCTTATCGGAAAAGAAGTCAACTTCGTCCACGACAATCCGGTCATCATCTGCAGGAGATGAACGGTTTGGATTCCTCGAGAAATCAACCCCGGGGAACATGACTCCTCTCCTGCGATCGGTGTTTGAGAGAAAAGTGTTGACTCGATCAGAATCATGAGTAATTCCCCATGCTCTTCTTTCCATATAATAAATCAAGAGCTTAATTAATAGATATAATTATAATTATGTGCTTAATATTTGGAGATAGAAAGTCTAGAGAGAGTCTAAAAGAGTGTAAAAGAGCTTTTCAAAGGTTAGATGGGATATGGTATTTATAGAGCCTGATGTTGAGAGGTGACACGTAGGAAATTAACTGGATTGGTTTTTATTGTAATGAGAAAATAGGGTTTGTTTTTGTTAGGCGTAATATTTCATTTCTTTTGTGCACATTTGGGATAACTATATATATATATATAATATGGTCCCCAGAGTTTTAACATGTTACCGTAATTTATATTTGGTCACAAATTGTCATCTAATTTGCTTTGTCAAACAGAAGATTCCTTTAAAAAGTAAGGTTTTTTTTTCGTAATGAGAAAATGTTGAGTAAATATATATGGACAGTAGTACAATCGTTACTATATATTCTGTGATGAAAAATCTATCATGTGACCAACCTGAAGTTTTTCTAAAGGTTAGGTTTATTACAAAATTGTATTCCCTTCCTTCTATAATTTAGTTTCTAATTTTTCAAATGCTGGGAAATTACTAACTGCAGTTTTTTTTTTTTTTTGAAATGAAATGAGAAAAGTGCAGTCTGGTCTCTAAGAAAATTCATTTTCTTAACTTGGGAAAAAAATTGGGTATCATGAACTATTATTGTTCCAAATGATAATTTGATAAACAAATAGGTTTTTTTTTTTCCAAAAAAAACAAAAACAGAAGGGGCCAAACATAACCCCCCTACAACGTTTAAAGAGAAAATGCATGAACGACTTTAATCTTGGTAACATTAAATGTGTTAATTTAATGATATCTGAATTGACTGACTATCATGACACAATTTACATTGAACTTAGTAATAATTAAATCGAATATAATACAGAAATTTAAATGTGATTTTGTATATTACTTAATCAATAAGAAAAATTATTTGAAGAAACATTAAATTATTAAAGCCAATTTAATTAATACCGTATTAAGTATTTATATCAATGCAGTAGAGTGCATAATTAGTAAAGTATTTGTTGTACTTTGTATTAAATTTAGATTATATTGTCAAGTCAAGGGGGATTTAATTGATACTTAGTATTAATATTATTTGATGAAAATACGTCAGCTGGTGCGTCAGTATATTTGCCAGCTAGCAATGTTATGGGTTACATTTCGTCTAAATATTTCGTCAAGACTCCATTTGACTCGTTCGTCTTTTCAAAACATCTGCTTTCTATATTATTAATATTACTATTAAAATAATATATATATTCTCTATCCTTTTCGTTTTTCTTTATTTATTTTATGTAAAAATTTGTTATAAAAACTTAAAAAAATTATACAATTATTATAATCAATACATTTCAATAATTATTATTAAAAGAAAATTTACACGAAATTTATTTTGGAATAAATGTGTAAATTAAACATTAAATTTTAAAAAAAAATTCTAAAACGTCCAAATGTTTAAAAATTTGAATACAATATAATATAAAATCTTATAAACTTGCGAAAAAAATTATGAAATTTTAAAATTTGAATGAAAATAAATAAGAAGATATGAAATAAGATAGAGAATAGAAATATAATATTTGGAGGCATATTTCACGTTCAGAAGAACTATTTAGTTATACATAAAAATAATAATAAAATAGTATAAATATTAATTAAATAGAGTGAGATAGGTTCACCGTCCCTAAGATAGCGGCGGTTAACACGTGATGAAAATGAAAGTGTTGAAAAAATGGAAGGAGAAAGAGAAAGTCAACGAGTTTGACGGCCCAAATTAGGGTTTTTAGACTAGTTGAGGTTTTGTATACGTGGAATCTCTTCATCCATGCCCTAACTCCCCATTTATTTTTATCAATTACTAAATCTACCAGCTAAATATTAAAAAAAAAAATTATGGGTTTTCAATCATCGTTTTAAATATATTTTAATACTCAAAAATTAAAATTTTCATAAAATTTTGAATTATGAGGTGCCGCCATGTTCCTGGTCCCATGTTTTTTTTTTCTTTTTTTCTACTTTTATTATTATGCAATAAAGAAGAAACATTTCCAGATCCGACGTCGAAGTGTTTGACTCCTTTTAACCGTGGGACCGAGTTTTTTGTTTGTTTCTTAAAGAGTATTAGATTAATGGATTACTTGTCTTGTTAGCTAGTTGCATATTCTTATCAAGTTTTATAATTAAGTGGACTGTGAATATATATATATATATATATAGGTTAATATCTTAAGTTTCAAGATAGTATTTATAGTATGTCTAGCAAGAATTCTTCTTATTATCAAGAATTGTTTAGCTACATATATAACAGTTAGAAGACAGGACCATAACGTTGTTACTTTGGAAAATTTATTGCAAAATTAGAAGTCATGACCATAAAAGCACTATTTTTCTTGTAGCTTGGTAGTGTAATGATTTGTACTCAGATATAGAATTATACTCCTTGAAATGGAACAAGATGATTATTTGGTTGCGGGACTCGTTGATCGTGGACTACGTATATATCTAAGTGTAATTAAGTTGTCTTGTAGCTTCGTAGTGTGATAACTATTTCATGGAACTGCTTATAATATTGTAATTTTATGAAATTGCAAATACACCACTTTTGATCGTTAGATATTCAACGTGAATATCTAATAAAAACATAAAATGTGTTACTAAACTTTTCATTTGCAGGATTAATGATTTTTTAATCTAATCTCCACCGATAAATCCACCAACAACATCAAAGGTCATAGAGCTTTTTCATAATTTCCACCTAATTCGTAGTGTGATCATGAAACTCTCAATTAAAGTTCAGAAGATTTTGCATCAAAAAAGAATATTAAAAAAAAAATGATCACAAACATGATTTATTCGTTTTCTCCATTCTCAATTCCTTACACATTTTATAACAATAAATACAAAATGTGGCAGTGCCAGCACCCTTACATAACTCCAACCAACTTGGCAAACTTACTAGAAAAAGACGAACACAATAAATTTATACTTTGTCACATATTAATTGAACACCTTTATCAAGCAATGTTTGAAATGATTGCATGCTTTCTTATCTGGTATCCGTAACAATGTTATGCCTATATAAGGTGTGTATTCCTATATATATATACATTCTCTTACCAAAAAATTAAAAAAAAAACATATGTCCTTCACATATATAGCATATTTCAGTACTTGTTTCTTACTTCATAATCTAGTCCTGATGAATAATGTTAATGTGTCAGATAGACTCAATTATACTCTCAACACACTAGTATTTAATGCAAATTTAGAATTTTATTTTCATCTCGAAATTTAAGAGTTTTCTATTCGGCCATATATTTAATTAATATTTAAGTTTATGATAGTCTCAAATATGGTTCTATAATATTATATTTGAGTTTTTATTTTGTTGAATCGTTAAATAAAATATATTAAAATCATTAAAATTTTAAATATTTTTAATTCATATTTAAGTTTAGCTTAGTCTCAAATAGGGTTCTATAATATTATATTTGAGTTTTTATTTTGTTGAATCGTCAAATAAAATATATTAAAATCATTAAAATTTTAAATATTTTTAATTAATATTTAAGTTTAGGCTAGTCTCAACTTAGAGTTCCATAAATATTATATTTGGAGGGTTTGTACTATCTGGTAATCAGTTTGGTTGAGCTAATCTGGCTCTATAACATTACTGAATAATGATCACTTGACATATGAAATTTGCTTAAAGTGAATATTAAACATGTTGGTTGGGACAGTTAAGTATGTTCAAGGGTTCTTAATTATTTGAATAATATCGCTTTAAATGAAGATCTATAGATAGTATATATAGTAGTTTTTATTTTTGAAAATTTGAAGGAAGACATTGTAATTATTTTCTAAGAAAGACAGTAATTGTGATACTCTCGTGGGTAACCTAACCTTTATCTACAGAAAAAACAAAGTAGAGCCGTGGAAGCAACAAAAATAAAAGTTAATTATATTAATGAAAAAACATCGATCGTAGACAAAAAGGATAAATAGTTGACTGGGATTTTTCCATGACCACATACCTAATACACATGGTTGGGTGTATTATATAATAAGCTTATGTACATGTATATATGGTTTTTTCTTGGTTGCTCTGAATATAGTGATTTTTCGTTTCTCATAGTTTTATTTAATTATTATTTTTTCCCCAAATCAATAGCGCTTTAGCGGTAAGTGTAGGGATGATAACTGGGTCGGGTCATTCAAAACTCGATCTGACCGGACTCATTCACAAATTTATAATTTTATCCATCGATCTGACTCATTTGACCCGTTTTTTATAACATTTGTTTTCCTTTTGAAAAATAAATCTAACAAATGTCAAGATTTGAAAGAGAATTTATCAAAAACTCATATGGTAAAATAAAAAATCATTTTATTTAGAAATATAATATATAAATACTAATGTGACATTAAATACTCTTTTATATTAATTTAGGGATTTAAATTTTGCAATCTTATTTTTTGACATTTTCATGTTTATTGAATTAATTTGGCCTCATTAACTTCGTCAACTAAAATATTGTTATATGTAAAAATATAATATAAATGGATATAATTGATATGATGATTTGATTTATCATTCCATAAATAAAGACGATAACATATGAATCATTAATTAACATGATTTCATTCACATTTAACATAACTATCGTTTCATTAATTAATAAATTAATTGTATATAAAATATTTTTTTTAAAACTCATCGAAATGTATGTTATGTATTACTATAAGAGAGAGAGCAGAAATAGTCTTAAATTATACACTGTTTAAGTTGCACTTTTATCCATTTAAACTATAGAATATAAAGTTTAATTTACATGAGAGAGAGAAGACAGAGAGTGTTAAGTTACAATTTTACTCATTTAAATGTATATTCTCTATTATTATAGGAGATATAATTTAATGTATATAAGAGAGATAAAATGTGCAGAGTGTTAACTTGTATTTTTTAAATTGTACTTTTACCCATTAAATCTGACCCGACTATAATTGCAATTTTATCCGACCCGTGACGGGTCGGATTGGATGTGGTTGAAAACCGTGAAATTGTCATCCCTACGTAAGAATGTCGTTAATTTCCATTTTATTCTAATCCCTATTCAATGGGTCTTTGTTATGTACAATCACTCTTTGTTTTAAGGTAGTTTATGGTTCAAAATACATGACAAATTAAGGTTGTTTATATTCTACCCTTTCAGGTCAGACAGTATACGTACCCTTTCAAAAAAAAAAAAAAAAAAGGTCAGACGGTATACAAAGTTTTCAAGTAGTTTCTTACATTTAAATATTACATTCAAATATACATTTTGGTGCTTTTGAAAAGTTAGTCCCCCGCCAGGAAATTTTGGCACAAAAGAGTCCAAAATAAACATAGTTTTCAATCACCTAACCCGGCCCCTTTTAAAAAATTTATTCGTGTGTATAATGACATCATCTTCTATAAAATGCCAAAAAATATACTCATATATTCATGATCATGATGTAAAGAGAAAGTTTTAAGAGTGTTTGTTTGGTTGCATGGGATAGTCAATTTTTTATTGGTTCCTCGCATTTTTTTTATTTATAAACATAGGAATTGTATGAATTATTCATGCTCGATCCAAATGTTAAGTATATATCCTGCTACCCCATTAAATCTTAATTTCTTGCATAATACAGAAAATATTTAAATACTCGTTAATATTACTGTGGAAAAACAATGTATTGGTTATCCCTCTAAAGGAACACCTTTTATCATGAATCAGAAAGAAAGTAAAGTCCTGATATAATTAAGACTAAAACTTGTCTTTTACTCTTTAACATATTCTAAAAGAAGAAGTAGTGATAAAGTTAATACTAGCTATAATGATTGTGTCTATTGAAGTATAAACCGATTTTTCTAAAACCAAAGTCATTGTTTAGTTAGTGGCACAGTTGATAAATGTAAAACATCATTTTCGTTACAACTTTTGGGATATATATATAGCTGGTTACTCACTTTGTTTATATATCTCCACTCAGATCTCAAACAGGCAATTAATTAGTACCACAAACTTTATGGCCAGGTCATATTATGCGTATAATCATGAAGCTGAAAAAAGGCACGTGTATATAACTCTCAAACAATACTTGTCACACTGGTTAACCTTCATTAATTGCATTTTTAAGACAAACTTGTTAGACATAGAACATATATAATTTTATTTATATATATATTACTACTTTTTTATATAATCGGTTGGGGAAAGCCCACGTTTTTATTAACTCTAAAAAAGGCATGTATAGTACTGAAATATATCATCAAAAGTATGGAATTTTCTTTTGATCTTTTTGTCTGTTTGAAAAATAGAGCAGCTTACCACTAAAATATGTATGTTAGATTATATATATTAGCATTAGATTCTTAGTTTTAATCAATTGATAGAATGCATCTTCTAGTTTCTTCTTGCGGCCCTTAGTTTGGTAATTTCCTTCCTTAGTTTTCATCACTCAATTGCTTAATATAAATGATTTCTTTGAATACCATCTGTAACACTCAACTGATTTATTCTAATTAATATAAGTAAATGATTGATTCTTGATAGAAAAGAATTAATTCCGATTCGAGGAGAAACAATGTATCATAATCTAATTACAAATATTTTTGTATTTAATTAATAATACGCAGGCCTTTCATTAAAAAAATAAATAAAAATAATCTAATTACAAATAAATCATCTAACATGTACTAATATGTAATTATTTATTTTTATTAATTATAGAGATAAGGAAAGTGATTGTCTTATCTTATAATAATCGCTACCTAGTAGTTTCTACGTACGTACTGAGATTTGATTCTAAACGTGATTGATTGCTAGTACATGTTGGTTTTTTATTTTATGGATTACTTTATTCTAAACACTGTATATATATGTAAAGAAAACATAACTCATTTTGCTTTTTGTGACAATGCAACATGTGGTAGTGAAAAATAAAGTAATGTGGAAGAATTGTCACATAAGTCATAAGACTCCCGTGTATAGTTACGAATCCATTTATATATTCAGTGAAAGCATTAATAAAAGTTGAAATTTGGATGCATGGTGGCTTAAAAGGCTAGTCAAGAAAGAGGAAAAACAATAGACTTTTGAGGACAAAAGGAGCAATCAAATTTCGACTAGACATTTAAAAAAAGTATAAAATTGCATAATGCCAAAAATGGAGTCAAAATATGCTCTTAATTAACAGAAAATTCCACATGCACGGGGAAACTTTAACATCTTTGAGTTTCATTTTTTGTTGAATTCATATTGTGAGATTCTCCATGCATACTTACCTTATTTTATTTTTTGGAATTTTGTTGTTTTTCTCCGTTGTATATATAATATATATGAGTTGCTGAATTTTATCTCTTATTTGCAGAAGCAATATTCCACCAGACTTTAGGGTATCAGATTGAAATAATAATAATTATATTACTTATTTACTAAGATTTGAAAAGTTATCTAAAAGAATTGTCTACTCAAGAATGTTTGCATGTCTACTTTATTTTGTAACCGAATCCATGATTTGAAAAGTTATCTCAAAGAATTGTCTACTCAAGAATGTTTGCATGTCTACTTTATTTTGTAACCGAATCCAAACTCAAGACTTATGGTGTTAATTATAACAAACCGTTTGTGAACAAATCGTAGTTCATTCGTCAAATGTTTGGTTTGTATTTGTTCCTTTAATTTATAGACAAACATGAACAATATATTTTGAGTTCACGATTGAGCATGAACGTATATAGCTGACAATATTGGTTCGTTCGATTGGTTTATGTAAAGCCTTACCAACAATATACCTCCACCACTCCGCTGTTAGACTTCCACTGCCTTGCGGGTTTGGGAGCAACGGAACCCCAACCTATATATATACATGGTCTACTGAAAACCATTATTGGAATCTTATTGTAGCTTAATTACTATGTTCATTTCGGACTAAATTTCAGTAATTATGTTGGATTATAAGGTGTGTTTAGTGGTCTTAGTATATGTTACCAATTATGCCTCTCTAAAGTGATGATAATTGAGACTGACTCATTACTCATTACTGATCGATATCAAAACAAGAACTATATAATTTTTAATAACTTCAAATATCGGAGGATATTCTCATAAAGATAGAAAGCAAAATGCATTTGTAATTAATGGAGACGAGTCAATAAAAAATAAATAAAAATTTATAAATGTTACGTGTTAGTACGTGTCAATAAAAGTGTATAAAATGTGGATACGACTCAATAAACAGTGCATAAAAAGTGCACGAAAGTGGATACTAATCAATAGAAAGTGCATAAAAGGTACATAACATGTGCATAAAAGTGGATATAAGTCGATAAAAGTGCATAAAAATGCATACGATTCAATAAAAATACATAAAAAGTGCATAAAACGTGAATAAAAGGTGCTTAAAACATGTATACGGGTCATCATTTTATCGAAATCATTAAACAAAAGGGAAATCATTCCATCGAACACCTTGTCGGCACTAATCAGTGAGTATAATTATGCCCAAGTTATATACGTGCATCCAATCGACTATTACCCACCAACGTATAAAGTCAAATTTTATTTTTTCAACAAAAATAATTAGCTGCCACATATCATCATGTATTCAAAGGTAAAAAAAAAACCTTCCAATAAGCTAACATTTACTTATACTCCACAGGCAAAAAAAAAAAACTTAGCATCGTCTCTACTTTTTTACTCCCCGTCAATTTCATTGTTTTATTAAACCCTGCCTACCGTTTCTGCTGAGGCTACATAAGAGGGGCCGCACTTACGAAGGCAGAGCTCAGAGAGACGTTGACGGGACTAGTCGTGTTTGAGCCTTTGAGGTGCGAGAAAGAGACGTCTATGGTAGAGATCGAGAAAGAGGAAGATTATCCATGGAAGAAGGAGAGAGAGAGAAAAGTTCTTTTTTTTTGTTTTTTTTTATTAAAGAGGATCAAGCGATTTCACACCTACCTCCAGAGAGAAAAGTGTTAAATTAGATGATGATGAAAGATTAAAAAATTATATTTACTGGGGTACTTATATTTTTCATAAAGTGTGATTTTTTGGGATGAGTGAACTTTTATTTGACTTTTGTGTGATTAAATTTAAAAATTGTGACTTAATGGGTATTTTTCCTTTTTTTTTTGCCACATTTTCGCAGTGTTACATGCTAATTTCCGGTTTGTATTTCTTATTTCTTTATTGGCCTTTAAGCTATCATATGACATTTTCAGGATGAATATCCTGAAAATAAATCATTGTCGACTGTAAAAAAAAAAAAACTTGAAACGAACCAGGATGCGGAATCGTGTTTAAAATAAAATATTCTAAAATTTAGACATGAAACAATAAGCTAGTGAAAAAACGAGAATAATAAGCGAAAAATAGGAATGCGGTTTGTATTTTTGTAAGCGGAAATGAGTTAACGACAAGAGTGTAAATAATCCAGCTTGGACGCATGAGCAAAAATCCAATCCAATCCACTAGTAATACCCATTTAGCAAAAATCCAATCCACTAGTAATACCCATTTAAAATAACAAATAATAAAACAATATTAAGTAATAAAATAAAAGATTCAGAAATATTATTTTATATAATAAATAACAAATTACAGTATAACCTCTTTAAATTAATTCTTCATAAATTAATAAACTCTCTAAAACAATAATTTTCTCCGGTACCGACTTAGTTGAATGTAAAAAATCATCAATTTCGATAAATTAATAAAATAATAAATTTTCTGAAAATCCTTATCTAAATATTGGTTCGAACAAAATTATAAATTAATAATTATTCAAAATGACAAACATTATTAGAGCAACTTAGTGAAGTATGACTAGTCGTTTGCTGTTTCTTAAAATTTAAATTTAATTGAATCTCATCAATAATTTTTCTAATTCCATCCAAAAGTTCTAATATAGTTTTTTCAAACTGCACCCAAATGTTTTGTTTCGTGTGACTAGTTATAAATATACGGTATAATTTTCAAGTATATCTTCTACTTCATCTTGTTTATTATTGTAAAAGATAGCATCCATAATTTTTTGTAAGACATGAAGCTCTTAACATGTATCATTTTCAACTAGTTAATACAACAACTCATTAACATCCGTTTAATTGCGATAAACCCAAACCATTAATTATTTTTTCAAGTTCATAAATATATTGCTCAATATATAGTTGTTTCATCTATTAATTGAAAATTTATTGATCGAACTAATTTTACAGTGTAGAAAACAATTTGCTATTGTCGAATGAACATTAATCGTCCGGTCAATAAAACATATTTAAAATAATAATTATTAATTTATTGATTAATTAATACATTTCTAAATTAATAAATATCTATTTATAGAGATTTTACTGTATACAGGATTGATGTATACAGGATTGATGAGAATGTGAAAACGGTCCAAACGATCCTCTAATTTCATTGGAATTTACCACATTAGAGCATCCGCATCTGGTTCATTAAAACATACTTTTATTAAAATTTGATGATTATGGTATAAAAAATGACATGTATCAGGAATCTTATAAATTCCATAAATTTAAAAAAACACAAAATTCACCTCATATACGAGGAATACATATGATTTCCTAGATTAATACTGTCTCCGCCTCTAAACAAATGTTCTCTGTGAAAATACGTACAATTTTGATCAATAATTTTTTCATATTTACATTGCCGAATTTTTTTATTTAAAAGCTATAAAATATGTTAGGGTATTTCTTTTAAAATCAGAATTGAGAAACAGAGTAAATAATAGGTAACTAACCATAGATACAAAAAAAACCCTAACTTGACCAAAATCTGTAAAATCACCATAACCATAGTTATAAAAATGAAGGAAGAAGATGACCCATTTGGTTCTCTCTCTACCTTCTCCCTCATCCCCCTGTCCCAATCGAATCGCCTTCGGTCCCTCCCTTTCGCTCGCCAACACGAACGCTTCCCAAACACTGGCCAATTCCAATCCATTACATTCTCTCAATCTTTTAAGTCTCAAAATTACAAAAATACTATCCCTACCCAAACCGTTGATATGCTTATCGAGTCCCCACCTGAAGAGGATCAAGATGATGTTGTTATGTTTGTTGGGAATAATATGCCTAAGGTGTTCGATAAAATGCCTGTGAGGGAGAACATAGTAAAAAAGAGGGTTTTGAATGTTTTGAGTGGTTCCGAGGGCTTTTCTGTCGGTACCCAGACTGATGATTTGAGTGAGGAGCAAAATGTGAATTTGGGTTTTGAAATGCCGGTGAGAAACGTGGGAAATGTAGAGTCTTTGGGGAAGAAAGCTAGGGTTTTGATGGGTTCGGAAGGTTCTAACAGGGGTTTTGCTGATTTGGGTGGTGATGACGGAGTGTTTGATGAAATGCCTATGAGATTTGCGGTGAAAAAAGATAGGGTTTTGACGGGCTCGGAAGGTTCTAAGATGGGTTTGGCTGATTTGGGTGGTGATGACCAAGTTTTGCCTGTGAGAAAGGCGGCGAAGATCGAGCTTGTGGGGAAGAAAGTTATGGTTTTGACGGGTTTAGAAGGTTCTAAGAGGGGTTTGGATGGGGGTAAAGACCGAGAGGTGAAGATGGGTATAGAAGTTATTGATTTGGAAGAGGATTGTGAGGATTCTAGCACCCAAGTTTGGAAAGGAAAGTCGAAAACAGGTCTCGATGAGGATACTCCTAGCACCCAAGTTGTGGATTTGGATGAATATGAAACGAGTGACGATTTGCCGATAAGAATTGGAAAAGATGGGCCGAATGGAGATGGCGATTTAACGACTAAAAATCTCATAGGTAAACATGGGCCAAGTGAAGGCGATGAGGTTTGTAAAGATGGAATTAGAGGATTTCGTGAAAAGGGTATTGTAGGAATTGGCAATGGTAAGCGAGTTTCTTGGAAAGATGATGAAAATCGCCAAACAGATAAAGGTAGTAGTGGGTGGCGTGAGTTGTATGATAGTTTGTCTCCTAGAAGAAAAGGGCTTGTTAAAGCCTGTAATAAAGTCGGTGAACCATGTAGAGATGGAAATAGAGGGTCATCAGAGAAGAGTATTGAGGAAATTGGCAGGCGTAACGTTGTTATTGGCGATGAACCTCGTAGAGATGTAATTAGAGGTTGTTCTCTTAAGGATACTAATGCTTCGAAGGACAATAATAATCAGGGAAAGGGTAAAAGCCAGGCGCGTAGGTTGCCATCTTCGTTATGTACACTAGCAGAAGCTGGTATCAAGAAAACCAGTGCTTCTCATTGTGAGAGAAGCAAAAAGGCTGTTGAGAAAAATACATGTGAAAAGGAAACATCCGAACCCGTAGGCCAAAAAAGCAAAAATCCTTTACATGAGTTGCTATCGTCGGTAGGGGGGGAAACTACGAATGATGAGATAATGAAAAATCTTTTGGACGGATTGGATTTAATTATAGGAAAAGAGAAAGAGAAGGTGGATGATGGGCCGAAGGAGGAAGTTGATATTTTAGAAACTGCTATGAAATTGGGTATTGCTTTGCCTCGGCCTAGGTGGTGGCCAGAGGAGGGGTTCGGTGATGAATGAGTTTTTTGGGGGGGCTTAAAAAAGAGTTTGCTGGGACGTTATCGGAATCTGAAGCCTTTTGAAAGCAAAGTTTAGCCTCAAACTTTGTGATTTTGAAGATATAGTAGATCTATGAGGTTCCCTCTTTTGCTTTTGGAACTAGAGCAACTGTAGCTCTTTTGCTATTTTTTTTCAGTCATTTTGCTTGTAAATTTGTACTGGGACTGAAGAATTAGCTTGTATGAACTGGATTAGCCCCCCTTCTTTTGTGTATGAATTTTGCTGTTTTAAAATGAAAAAAAAAATTGTTCATGGGTTTGAGTTGGCAATTTTGTATGGTCTGTGAGATTTGGAAATGACTGATTTTGGAGCTAATAAAGTTGATAATTTTAGAGTTCAGGGATCGTTCTGTTAACTCGTTTTTGTGCTGGTTGATTATTTATTTGAGATGCGTAGCAGATTAAGCAAGCAGGTAGTTGTGTTTATATTGTTGTTGCTATGTGAATTGATTAGGTGTTCTTATGTTTGAGCTAAATAATATTGGAGGTGATTTGGAATCTTGAACAGTTTTGAGATGGTTGATACTTGATAAATCATGTGCTAATCTAATTTTTGTGATGGTAGATTTGCATTACGAAGTACAGAAGAGACTTCATGTAAAAGAAAAAAAGAATATGACTAATTTGTTTATACAAAGACAAAGCAAATGCATCTAAGCTAGTGGAGTGGAGATAAAAGTACTAAAGAGAGCACAAAGCAAAAGTAAAAAGCTAATTAAGGAGTGAGCAAGAAGTTAAAAGAGGATTATTTAGTTGAGTTGTAGGGTTCTTTGGTTAGTTTTGGATTATGACAAAATTTTAGAAGAATTGCAAGAATGATGTCTTTTGCTTCATCTTCTATTTTCCTTCTAATTCTTTCCCTTTTAATTTTTTTTCTCACCCTTGTATCATCTCAGTCAAAACTTTGTAGAACCTCTTGTGGCAATCTCCCAATCCACTACCCTTTTAGCATTGATAATGGGTGTGGTAACCCATATTACAGGCACATACTTTATTGCTCACCTGGCCAACAACTCCACCTTCGAACACCTTCGGGTACTTACCCAATTCGTCGCATGGACTACTCAGACCCTCACTTATTAATTTCAGATCCCTTCATGTGGAACTGTCTAGACGGTAACAAGTTTCGCCAAACAAGGCCTTTTAGCCTCGACACAAGCATCCATTTCTCATTGTCATCTCAAAATGACTACTTATTCTTTAACTGTAGTGAAGAACATGTGATTATCGAGCCTAAGCCTATTTTTTGTGAGCAATACCCTGAAAAATGTGACTCGTCGTGTGACAGCTCGAGTTATCTTTGTAGACACCTGCCCGAGTGTGGTTCTGCCTTAGAAGGTGGGTCTTGTTGTTCTTACAAGCCAAGAGTGACCGAGTCTTTGAGACTTATGCTGAAATATTGCACGAGTTATACGAGTGTATATTGGAGAAATATTGGGTCTAATCCTCCTTTTGATCAAGTTCCCGAGTATGGCATTAGGATTGATTTTGAAATACCAGTAACTACTCGCTGTCTCCAGTGTGAAGATACAACAAAAGGAGGGGGTAAGTGTGGGTTCGATACACAGACTCAAGATTTCTTGTGTTTGTGTGAAAAGGGGAATGTGACCACCTACTGCAAAGGTATGTAACTCATACTCTTATCATCTTCTAGTTTTACTTGTCATGAAGGTGAATCCTTTTTGTTATATGTACTAATAGTGGATATACATTATGCAACTTTCGTCCAACATATTTCACTGACTTGTAATTTGGATACTTGACCATAAAATAAAAGGTACTTTCCAAAAAAAAAAACCTTAGCGGATGCAGTTTTGTTTTCAGCCGTTATATTGGAATTGAACAACCAAGATATGACTATGTACACTCAAAACAAAATGTTGTTGGGTCAATTTAAGCCAATGAACTTAAATTTAATGGCTTAAAAAGTAACTTGAGGAGCTGCTGTAATATTTGAACATCACTGCATCAGCAGTCCTCTTTCCTGTTTGTTTTGCATATTGTTTCAAAATAAATTTCTTAACTATACAAAGATTTAATATTTATTGTGCACGATGTGAATGTTTCAGATCCTAAACTTCCCCGACACAGTAAGAAGATTGCAGTTGTGGCAGGTAAATTGTTGCTCAATCGTGAACTTCATAGAAATTAGTTTTAGCATCAATCTCTAATTTTGTAAAGCTTCTATAAGAACAATATTTACTACAAAATCGTGATAAGAACAAATTTTTTACGACAATTTCTTATAAGACCTTTGTATTCTAACATACAGAGTTTTAAATAGAACTTTTGTTTCTGCCTTTGACTCTAGTCACTAGTCGAGAATACTAACATTTCGCATCTTTTGCTTTTTTCTATATTTAGGGACAGTTGGTACCCTTTCAATAGCCGGGGCGATCGGAGTTGGAGCTGGCATATGCTATTTGAAAAAGTTGAGAGAAAAAGCACCAGTCACTCATGGAGTTCAAAGCAATGAGAATAGGCTTTTCTGATATTAAGGCTAATCCCAATACATCTCTTTCTCTAATATACAAAATTTTGCTTATTTTAAAGCTCTTTATTTAGATGTCTTTTCCTTTAGTAACATGTAGAGTGGGAATCTACATACTTTCTTCGAAAGAAAAGAATAAATCGAGTCGCAAAGTAACGCAAAGCAGCCAGTAGGCAACAAGCTTAGTTTATTTTGCTGGATAGAATTATACGTATAACAATGTAATAATCTGAGTCATCAGGAGTACAAATTTGTGTATTAACTTATGCTTTGTTTCTTTTTAGAAAAAGAAACGAAATTTATTTCCGTATTCTCAATATTGGGCAAAAGTGCTGAAGAATTACTCCAAGCTATTATACATGCTGCATGTTTTAACAACACTAATGACCGATAAGTCTGAGCGAGCTAGCACAGTCTCTTTTTTGTCAATCATATGAACAAGTCATGTTAATTAGGCCAACTTTTTTCTTATACCTAAACTTAGGTAATCTAATTTGGAAATAGCATTTTTAATTTTTTCTGGTGCCGAATGTTCTTTATGTTCATACAAAAGTTACAAACTGCATTACTTTTGCTGTCTATATAGGAGGCTAAGGCCATCGATAGTCGGCCAAATCATTCATGCTGGCATTCTTGACACAAACGATATAGAACTAACAGCAAAAAAAACCAATTTAAATATACGGAAATCGTTAAGCAATTCATGCCATAATTATGCAAGTTTTTATATCATAAGAGTTCTTTTTCTCTTGTATTCGATTTTCACAATCAATTTGAGAGATTTATGCTTATTCTCAACATAAGAAATCCATTAACATTGTTCATCAGCTATATAATTTCGTAAGGGACCAGCTTCAGCAGTTAAATAAGGAACCGCGAATCCATGAGAAGCATCGAATAACTGCGAGGGTGTATAATATGGAGAATTTGTTCCCCATCCAGTTTGATAAAAATAAGCTCCATTCTCAAACTGATCTTTTACTGATCTCCAATTCCAACTTCTCCAATTGTCACCGGTCTCTCTTTGAGTCACCTTTCTCCAAATTATTAAAAATATGATCAGGCTTTCATCTCGTAATTTGGTCTAAATTTTATAAACCCAAAAATTACTTAAGTTATAGAGGTGAAGAAATGTACATTACATATATAGAAAAGGACAGGATCGACACGACAAAGTTGGTTCACCTGTTTAGCCTTAGGATTGTTTGAAGCTACAAACAAGTTTCCATCACTTAGAATGGTCGGATCGGCACTCCCACCAATGGCATACATAAGCCATTCATCATACTTGTTATTAGCAACATGAGCGTAGCCGAATCTCACCCTATGAACAAAACTATTGAGTACGTATATGCGAGTATAACAAGGAAAAATAGTTTAAGGAATAATAAATAAATAAAAAACGAGCTAAAATTCAGGTACCTCGGCATCCTTTGGCTTAGACCAGGGCCAAAGTGGTTAAATACAATTGTAACTTTCATAGCTTTGTCCTCAGTATAATCATCAGAGTGTCCCAACAACATGACCTTATATAAATAGGCGAAGATTAAATCATTGAAAGGTTTTTTTTTTTTAATCATCCAAGGTTTGTGAAAAGTGATTAGTTGCTAACTTAAGTGATACAAAAATAAATTCCATGTACAATGTTGACTGTTTTTCACTTATCATGAATTTGTGTGATGATAGTGAGAAATGTATTAGCAACAAAAACATTAAACTTTACTGCAAAAATTCGTTGATTTCGATTTTTAACCGAATCGCTTGGAAAAAATTTGGACCATAATGACAGCCAGTGTTGCATGTCTAGCTCTTATGACATGATGATGCTTGTATGAAAATTGCAATAAAAATATCTCAAATTTGTGACATATAGCAAACACTAAAGGCAATATTCCTACTTTGTCAAGATAAGAATTTGTGTAAATATACTTTGTCATGTTGGGTAAAATAATTGTTCGAAATGGTAATGTAAGTGGAGGCATGGGTAACATCAATTAGGCCATCGGTGCAGCGAGCCAGAAAACAATGATCGATCCATATATTTAAAGAGCTCTTAATCGTAATGCCATCTCCATCTGAGCGGTCTCGATGTATAACAGTACCAGGCGATTTTCTAATAAACCCTGTATTTCCACGTTTGCAGTCATTAATTCTAATCCCATGGATAATCACATTGCTAACTTCCTCAATAACTATGCAAGGCCCATGTGAAATCTCAACATTTGCACCTCTCCCATCTATTGTCTTGAAACTATTCACCAGAAGATCATTTTCTAGATTAATTACCATATCACCTGCAAAAATTATCCAAAGGGATTCGGATTGAATTACACCATATCTGAGTGTGCCAGGTGAAGGATAAATGGGGTTGTCTGACCCGTCATACACTACGTATAACGCTCCATTTTTACCTCCGGTTGCGCCAGCACCAAAACCTTGTGTTCAGATTCCAGAATCAGCATCAATTTTGTGAAAAGATTTAAAAGGAAAAATATATCAGTTACAAATATCTCTTATTATCACTTTCACATTTCTTTTTTGGATTATTGGCATCGCAAAGTTAAGTCGTTGAAACTTATAACATTTTACTAAAGAAACCTAAATATCCTATTATGATCCTTGCTTTATGCAGTTCTTTTGAAATATATAGCGGTATGATTTCCCTGTCTCCATTTCCACGAATAAATTAAAAGAAAACACATGAACAAATTAGCTAGCTAAATTACTATACTGGCGTCCTATATGTGAAGGCTGACATAAGTGAAAATCTCAAAACGATCAACTTTTTTCGTATAACTAAGTTAAGGGACAGAAAAAACCTATGACACAATCTGCTAAGGATTGCCGATTATTTGCCCAATCTTTGTTTGATCGCCAGCAAGAGTCTATGACATTCATGTATGCTCTCTGAGGGTATGTTCGTGAGTTAGTGATGGAAAGGGAACTTTCAGAGCCATAGCTTATTTTTTGTGATAGAATGTGAATAGAATAAAAAGAACAACATGCTATGAGCATATTAATATGAACATAGCAATTCATGGTTAACATTTCATTCGATTTTGTGTTAAACTAAGAGATTGAGATGAATAAATAAGGGAATGAGAATGTGGTACCTATGTCGGAGTTACACGTCTGATTTGGTAATCAGCTTCTCGTTAGTTTTTTCGGTATACCTCATTAAGATGATTTCTGTAGTACTCGTGTGATGTGTTTTTACTTCAGTTTACAAACACATCATGTTGATCAAAGTTGTTTTTCAATATGCATGTGATCCATTCTTGAGCAACCTAAATTTCGATGACTTTGGAGTTATTTTTATTCCCGGGCAAATGAATCTTCTTGATAACTTGTATAAATGATAATTAGATGGTTACACTATATCTTCAGTATGGTTACACTAGTAGCATCATAAGCAAAGAAAAAGTAAAGTTCACTATATCTTCAGTATGGAACAAATTGTTACTTGTAGTAAAGAAATTAGATGGTTACACACGAGGTCATGGCCCCTTCTGTTATGAAAGAACTAGAATATTATAAAAATAATAATTGTTACTTGGTTTGCCAAAATCTTTCCAATATTATAATGTACTCTTGTCACATATTAAAAAATTACATTTCAAATGTAAATTTTAGCTCCAATCATGGTACCATTACTTGTTACAGGGAAACAAATTGCTACATCAAACTAAAACTAACAAGCCAAACGCGTCACTCTATCGGTATTTTCCCATTCTAGATTAAAGTTGTTAGGACCAGATTCCTGGTCTAAATTCTATTTGTTGTCTAATGGTTTTCACTAAATAATCCTATCTGTTTATTATGAACTAAGACAGGTGTTGTTAGGTTTCAAGCAATGTTGCAACCTCAGTTACAACATATGTTGATAGGTTTCTAGTAATGTTGTAAGCTCAGTTACAACCACAGTTACAACCTGCTTAGACAGCGTTGGTGGTTTCAAGTACCAGTTGCAACCTCAGTTGCAACCTGCTGTTCAGCAGAATTCTGTCTAGTTCTGTAAATCTGCGTACCTATTCTTTAATGATTATTATTAGTTTAAAGTTATGCAGGTTATATTCTCATATCTTTCTAAAGATCTAAAATACGTTTATTGAGAATATCAAAGTGGTAAGGAAAGATTTCTTAAAAAGATATAAAGAGATTAGTTATGTTTCCTTTACATTAACAATTCTATTCTTATACAAATCTTTATCACTTGTTTCAATCTTTGTTCCTTATCTATATTCAGTATAATTTGTTTAAAGATTGAATGTAATATGGACTTAGGTGTTTCATATATATATGGAAAGATATTATCTCTAAAAGATATTATCTTTATATGTTTCCTAGTTATAGGAAAAGACTAACTCCTACTTTCAAGCTTGTTATTAAACAGGTATTAACTTATGAAGATTGATGTCAATCCTACAAAAGGCAGACGTGCAATATGGAGAGATTGAAGCCAATCAAAAGAAGTCAAAAGCAATCATAAAAGATCTTGAAGCAAGAAGATTGTTTTTACTTATAAATAGTTAATAACTTAGCTTGTAAAAAGGTGTGTGTTCTAAACTATAAAGAACCCATTCTTGAGAGAATACACATGAGCTTTTAAAAAGAAAACAATGGTGGGATGCCATTGATTTATACGTGATAGTTATAGAGTAGGAGCAATATAGAGATAGGCAGAAAAACCTAGAGAGATTCTGAGAGTTTTTCATTAAGACTTGAGTCCTATATTGTAAGCTTTTATAATATCATAATCTGGGTAAGTGCCCCGGAGACGTAGCCTAGTTAGGTGAACTCCGTTGTTAAATGTGCTTGTGATCTACTTTAAGTACATTTAACTTTTTACAGTTCTGTCCATTTAATACACTAGGTTCTAACTGTGGTTGCAACCTCACTTAGAACCTTACTGCAAAACTGCAACTAGAACAGTGGATAGGAATTTCAATTGGTATCAGAGCTTTACACTAGACCTTACTTAGTGTGGATCCTGTGTTCTAGTAAAAATGGACTTAATGAGGGAAGGAAACGCTTTCAACAAACCTCCATTGGTTGAAGGAGGAGTAAACTATGGAGTATGGAAGATAAGAATGAGGTCCTTCATCAAACAGCAGAATGAACATGCATGGAAAACTGTGATGTATGGATGGGAGGCTCCAACTACCATTGATAGTGAAGGAGAACTTGTTTTTATACCTGAAGACAGATGGTCTGCTGATGAAGACAGAAAATCAAGTGCCAACTCAACAGCCATAAACTTGATTTTTGCTGGTGTAACTCTCAGTGTATTCAGGTATATCTCTCACTGTGAAACTGCCAAAGAGGCATGGGATATTTTGCAAGTTACTTTTGAAGGAACTACCAAAGTAAAAGCTTTCAAACTTCAACAGTTAACTACTCAATTTGAAAACCTAAGAATGGAGGAAGATGAAAACATTGAACAATTTAATGGTAGAATCTACCACATTACTCATCAAGGTGGAACCTTAGGTGAAAAATACAGTGATGCTAAACTTGTTAAGAAAACTCTTAGGTCACTTCCAGAAAGGTTTGAAATAAAAGTTACAGCTATTGAAGAATCAACAGACTTAGATAATCTTAAACTTGAAGAACTTATAGAAAATCTAAGCACTCATGAGCTGAAATTTTTTAAACATAAAAGACCAGAAAAGGGAATAGCATTTCAGGCTAAGAAATCTGAACCTAATGTCTGTGATAAAATAAGTGATGAAGAACAGCTAGCTTTCTTTGCTAAAAAGGTTTTCAAAAAGTTTTACAAGAGAAAAGAGGATGATACTGGTTCTTCTAAAAACTTTCAGAAAAGGGATAATCAATTTAAGACAGAATCCAGGTTCAATAATAACTCTACAGGAAAGTGGAATTCTAAAGAGAAGGATAACAAAGATTATAAGTCTAAAGAGATTCAGTGTAGAGAATGTAGAGGTTTTGGTCATATTCAGGCTGAGTGTGCAAATACTTTAAAAAGGAACAAAAATGCCTATATAACCACTCATAGTGATAGTGATTCTGAGAGCAACAGTGATGAAGAGGATGATTCTAATTTTGTTAATTTTATGGGAATAATCACTGAAAAAGAACCTACTTATGAAAGTGACTGTGAACATGTTTCAACCATAGTTACAACCACTCTTGAAACCTACAGCAGTGATGAGGAAGAACCTTCTGATGAAGACATTTCCCAGCAATATCTTGTTCTTTATGAAAAGTATAAATGTCTGAGTAAACAATCCTTGATCATAAGCAAACTTAATGTTAATCTAAAGGATGAGGTTAAAAGTCTTACTGAGAAGCTGAACTTACAACTGGCTGAACTTACTGAAACTAAAAAGAAAATAAAACTGATGAACGTTTCTGCTTTAGAAAAATTAGATGACATGCTGTCATATTCTAGAGGCTCTAAAGATATCAGTGGTCTAGGTTACTATGGTGGTAAGAGTACAGGAAAAACTATCTTTATTGAAGCTGTTGATAAAGCTAAAACTCAGGTTTTTAATAAGTTTAACTATAAGGTTAGAAGCTCAGTTGCAACCAAGGTTGCAACCAGGAATAAAACTCAAGTTTTTGAGAAGAAGGTTAGAAGTACAGTTGCAACTAGAGATGCAACCACAGTTGCAACCAAAAATAAACTGAATAGCTATGAGGTTAAATCTACTTTTAGAGCTAAACTGTGTAACTTCTGTAAAAGATCTGGTCATGTAGAAATCCAGTGTTATTTAAAGAAGAACAGAAGGTACATTTCTCAGAAGACCTGGTTGGCCTCTATCAATAAAAAATTGAACTGGGTCTGGATTGTTAAAGAAAAATCTACCTCTATTGCTAATAATAAAGCTGTCATTACTTCCTTGAATGTTGTTACTTCTAATGATTGGTATTTTGACAGTGGTTGCTCTAAGCACATGACAGGTACTGCAAGTCTCCTAAAAAATGTCACCATGCTTACAGGAAACACTGTTGTGTTTGGAGGTGGAGATACAGGTAAAATTGTTGGTAAAGGTACCTTAAACAAACCTGGAATGCCTGATATTGAGGATGTTTTTCTTGTAGATGGTCTAAAAGCTAATATTATTAGTATCAGTCAACTCTGTGATAACAAAATGATTGTTAAATTTGACAAAGAAAGGTGTCTAATTACTAATCTTAACAATGATTTAATCATGACTGGAGTTAGATCAACCAACAGCTGCTATGTGTTTGAAAAGGGTGAAAAAGAATTGCCTCAAAGTAGGTGTAATCAAGCCATGACTAATAATGTGGATATTTGGCATAAAAGGCTTGGGCATGTGAATTACAAAACCTTAGATAAGCTTGTTAACAAGGAACTGAATTTGAAAACATCAAGTTTAGAGAATTCTGCAACTCCTTAGGTATAAGTCATGAGTTCTCTGCTCCTAAGACTCCACAGCAAAATGGCATAGTTGAAAGAAAAAATAGAACCATTCAGGAAATGGCTAGAGTCATGCTTAACTCTAAGAAACTTGCCAACAGATTTTGGGCTGAAGCTGTTAATACTGCCTGTCATATAGTTAATAGAGTATACATTACTAAACGCACTTCCATGACAGCTTATGAACTATGGAAAGGTAGAAAACCCAATGTTAAGTATTTTCAAGTCTTTGGGTGTGTCTGTTACATTCTCAGAGATAGAGAGCATCTTGGTAAATTTGACTCTAAAAGTGATAAAGGGATCTTTCTTGGTTATGCTCAGAATAGTAGAGCATTTAGAGTCTTTAATCAAAGAACCAACTGTGTTATGGAATCTTATAATGTGTTATTTGATGACCTAAAAACTGTTGATGAGATTACAGGTGATAATGAACAGCCTGAGATTGCAGAAAAAGAGAAAGAAGAAACTCAACAAACTGGAAGTCCCATAGTGGTTGGAAGTCCAGTTGTAACTGAGGTTACAACTGAGGTTGGAACTGAGGTTGGAACCGCAGTTGAAACCCAGAATTCAACAGAATCTGAAGAAGAATAAGGAAGATCTGATATCCCATCTACAAGCAAGCCACGCTATGTAAGGACTCAGAAAAACCACTCTCTTGACAATGTCATAGGAGAAGTCACTTCAGGTATGAAAACCAGAGGTAAGAGAAATATTGTTGTTCATTTTGCTTGTTACCTCTCTCAGTTAGAACCTAAGAACATAAAAGAGGCTTTGGAAGATAGTGAATGGATCTTAGCTATGCAAGATGAACTGTCCCAATTTGAAAGGAATGATGTATGGACTTTAGTACCCAGACCTTCTAATAAAAATATTATAGGGACTAAATGGATCTTTAGAAATAAAAGCAATGAAGATGGTGTTATTATCAGAAATAAAGCTAGGTTGGTAGCTCAGGGGTATACACAAATTGAGGGAATTGATTTTGATGAAACCTTTGCTCCAGTAGCTAGAATTGAATCAATTAGAATGCTACTTTCTCTTGCATGTCTGTATGATTTTAAATTGTTTCAACTTGACATAAAGAGTGCTTTTCTGAATGGTGTGATTAATGAAGAAGTGTATGTCTGTCAACCTAAGGGATTTGAAGATCCTAACCTTCCTGAACATGTCTATTTGTTGAAAAAGGCCTTGTATGGTCTAAAACAAGCTCCTAGAGCTTGGTATGATAGATTAACCAAGTACTTAATTGAAAAAGGTTTTAACAGAGGGGGAGTTGATAAAACTTTGTTCACTAAGAAAACCACAAAGGACATAATAATTGCTCAAATCTATGTTGATGACATTGTTTTTGGCTCTACTTCTAATAAAAGGATAGAAGAATTCATTTCTGATATGAAGAATGAATTCGAAATGAGTGGTGGAGGTGAACTAACTTACTTTCTAGGATTGCAAGTTAAACAGAATGAGAAAGGCATTTTCCTATGCCAAAGTAAGTATGCAGATAATCTTGTTAAGAAGTTTGGTCTGAGTGAGAGTAAATAGAAGAGAACCCCTATGAGTACCACTCTTAAACTGTCTAGAAATGATAAAGGAAAAAGTGTTTGTCCAAGTCTTTATAGATCCATGATTGGAAGTTTGCTATATTTGACTGCTAGTAGACCAGACCTTTGCTTAAGTGTACGAGTTTGTGCCAGATATCAGGCAAATCCTTTAGAACCTCATCTTCTAGCTGTCAAAAGAATTCTTAGGTATGTAAAAGGAACACTTCACCTAGGCCTATGGTATTCTAAAGATACAAACCATTTTCTAAGTGGCTACTGTGATGCAGATTGGGCAGGAAACATAGATGATAGAAAGAGTACTTCTGGTGGTTGTTTTTATTTTGGAAACAACCTTGTCTCTTGGTTCAGTAAAAAGCAAAATTGCATATCTTTGTCAACTGCTGAGGCAGAATATGTTGCAGCTGGAAGTGGATGCACTCAACTAATTTGGATGAAACAGATGTTAACTGATTATAACGTTAAACAAGAGATATTAACTCTATTTTGTGATAACAAAAGTGCTATAGATTTAGCTAAAAATCCAGTTCAACATTCCAGAACCAAACATATTGATCTAAGGCATCATTTTATTAGAGAACTAGTTGAAGAAAAGAGCTTAATTTTAGAACATGTTTCAACTGAAAGACAATTAGCAGATATTTTCACAAAGCCCCTTGATACAAACAAGTTTGAATCATTAAGAAGTGACATAGGGGTATGTCATTATCAATCTAATTGAATATTCTTGCTAAATATGTCTGTATTGAGTACCTTCAATAATTTTTATTTCTAAGGTTAAGTCTTACTTGAGCTATGATGTTTTTGTTTTGAAAAAGCCGCTTTTTGGGTCTCAAAAACAGATGTGAGCTAATTTGTCTTAAAACCTCTCTGGTAATAGAGTTGCAAGCACAAAGTGCACTTTTTACACAGTGGTTGCAAGTTCAGTTGCAACCCCAGTTGAAACCACATGATAATAATACTGGTTGCAAGCTCAGTTGCAACATCAGTTGAAACCTCATACTCATAATACTGAAAAATTCAGTGATTGTCCGAACACTCTAGAATGAAAAAGCCAAGACAAAGTCTTGCTATTTTTGACATCACTTATACTCTTTCCTTGCTGAGATCATCAAACTAGTTTTTGTGTAGAGATAAAAACGGATTGGCTCAATATAAGCTCCTAAAATCTAATCTTTATTAGAGTTATTCAATGATAAACATATCTTCTTGGGTAAATTGCTAGATTTTTTTTCAAAAGCTTAAATATCTGTCTAATTGCTATCTTTATCTTGAATCAAGTCAAATTTCCTTAAAAGCTTCAACTCTTGAATTTTCAAATTTTGGGCATATCTGTTTACAAGGAATGTTGATCTTTATTTTTTGCTTGATTTATCTGTCTGAAAAACTGTTTCCATCATGATTTCTTTGTATTTTAAAATTGATTCTGTCTCAAAATTGATTTGAGTGTATCTTTTTCAAATTGTAAAAAGATTTGGACTTTATTGCTATTTATACTAAACTCTTTTTATATCCAAAATCAATTACAATAATCACAATTACTCTATCTCTTTTTCTATTTAACAAAGAAACCCTAAGTTTTTTGGAAACCCACACACCGAAGTTCTCAGTGCAGTTCCAACCGTAGTTGAAACCATGTCTTCAGACATACCTCATGACTATTTTGTCTGGCTTATGACAAATAGGAGGAGATGAGTTTATGGTTCATTTTAATGTTTACAGTTTCAAGTTTTAATTTCAATTTCAAACTTTATGTTGGTGTTTTAAAGTTCAGTTACAATTGCTATATTTAGACTATTCTGTGCCAGCATTGTTTGGCCTTACAATTTCTGCAATTTGTTTTTTGAAGTATGACTATGTTTGAAATTAAATCTGTTCTGAAACTCTGTGAATGGATACATTCTGTGCTTATATGATACCTGCTATTCTAACTTGCAGGGGGGCTAAATAGGTGTTACAAAAGCACTGATAAATGAAATACAGTAAAAGACTGTACTGCTAACTTATTGCAGGTGGATTAGTGTTTATATAAACTTAGATGATTTGTCAAAACCAATGACAAAGGGGGAGATTGTTAGGACCAGATTCCTGGTCTAAATTCTATTTGTTGTCTAATGGTTTTCACTAAATAATCCTATCTGTTTATTATGAACTAAGACAGGTGTTGTTAGGTTTCAAGCAATGTTGCAACCTCAGTTACAACCTATGTTGATAGGTTTCTAGTAATGTTGTAAGCTCAGTTACAACCACAGTTACAACCTGCTTAGACAGTGTTGGTGGTTTCAAGTACCAGTTGCAACCTCAGTTGCAACCTGCTGTTCAGCAGAATTCTGTCTAGTTCTGTAAATCTGCGTACCTATTCTTTAATGATTATTATTAGTTTAAAGTTATGCAGGTTATATTCTCATATCTTTCTAAAGATCTAAAATACGTTTATTGAGAATATCAAAGTGGTAAGGAAAGATTTCTTAAAAAGATATAAAGAGATTAGTTATGTTTCCTTTACATTAACAATTCTATTCTTATACAAATCTTTATCACTTGTTTCAATCTTTGTTCCTTATCTATATTCAGTATAATTTGTTTAAAGATTGAATGTAATATGGACTTAGGTGTTTCATATATATATGGAAAGATATTATCTCTAAAAGATATTATCTTTATATGTTTCCTAGTTATAGGAAAAGACTAACTCCTACTTTCAAGCTTGTTATTAAACAGGTATTAACTTATGAAGATTGATGTCAATCCTACAAAAGTCAGACGTGCAATATGGAGAGATTGAAGCCAATCAAAAGAAGTCAAAAGCAATCATAAAAGATCTTGAAGTAAGAAGATTGTTTTTACTTATAAATAGTTAATAACTTAGCTTGTAAAAAGGTGTGTGTTCTAAACTATAAAGAACCCATTCTTGAGAGAATACACATGAGCTTTTAAAAAGAAAACAATGGTGAAATGCCATTGATTTATATGTGATAGTTATAGAGTAGGAGCAATATAGAGATAGGCAGAAAAACCTAGAGGGATTCTGAGAGTTTTTCATTAAGACTTGAGTCCTATATTGTAAGCTTTTATAATATCATAATTTGGGTAAGTGTCCCGGAGACGTAGCCTAGTTAGGTGAACTCCGTTGTTAAATGTTCTTGTGATCTACTTTAAGTACATTTAACTTTTTACAGTTCTGTCCATTTAATACACTAGGTTCTAACTGTGGTTGCAACCTCACTTAGAACCTTACTGCAAAACTGCAACTAGAACAGCGGATAGGAATTTCAAAAGTTTTTAAAGAATGTTGCTTCGTATTAAAAAAAAGCATAAATCTTTGAAGCAAGCGATTGATCAACATGCCATGTTAACGATACAGTTGAGTGGGCCCGCATTGGATGTAAGCGTGGGAGCGAAGGATCCGTCAGCAACTGGAAATGATTGGGAGCGAGAATATTGAGGGACACAAGTTCCCGAACCCGATGGAACAAAATATGCACCATTCATGAATACATCTTTCGACGATCTCCATTTCCAATTTCTCCAACCCTTACTCTTAACCTCTCTTTTTGTAACCTGTGTAACAACAAAAAATTATTACCCTGATCACATTGCAACAATGTTCTGTATAAAGTTCTCTTTTTAGTAGTTAGAATTTTCGTGACTATTAAACATCAAGTCGTCTTTTTTATCTGTAAATGTGCAATTGGGTGATTGTGTACAAAACTCTTTGTCATTACAATAAAACCGTGAATTGCATGCTTGATGTTGCTAGAATACGTTTCTTGCCTGTATATTTTCGGTAATGTACGTAAATTTTATATCAAAAGTAACTGTTAATTAAAGATTCAGCGTATCTTGAAGCAATTCAGTTATAAATTTAAATTTTCATGTATTAAAAAACAAAAACAAAAAACATATTTCACTACCATATAAAAGCGATGAGATAGTGTACCATAAAATCTTCCAAACGTTGCCAATTATACATGGAAATATTTTATGGTACACAAAATTTGGCATGTTATACTAGAAAGGACAGTTAAACAAATGAGTAATGTTAAACACACAACATGTGTACATCTCGTTCACTCCACGTGAGAGTAATTCGAAAAGATGTAACAATATTTTTATAAGAAAATGTATAAATGAAGTGCACAAGTTGTGTATTTAGAATTACTCTAAACAAATACATCCACATCGGGATAATATTTTGGGTAAAAACTTGGTGGCTGAAGCTTTTCCCAATTAAGGCGATATAATAAGGATACGGAAAAGAAATAAAAAACAATACTGTGATATTAGGAAATAAAACGTTGTATTTTGATTACCTGTTTCGAATTTTGATCATTCGATGCCATAAAATAGTTTCCTTCACTGAATATGGTGGGATTAGCACTTCCGCCTATTGCATACTGAATCCATTCATTGTACTGATTGTTAGCAACATGTGCATAGCCAAACCTTACCCTGTGATCGGTTTATATCACAATAAAAATTAAACAATTAGAACTTATAATTAATCATTGTGAAATGTATAATAAACTACTCTTTTGAAAGAGATTCATTGCATAATTCGATGTTCTTTACCTCGGCATCCTTTGGACAAGGCCGCTGCCAAAATTATTAAAGACAACCGTAACTTTCATGGTTCTATCTTCTATGTTGCTGTCCTCATGTCCAAGTAGCATTACCTACAATTGAAACAGAATCAAACTCCTTATGAATGTTTATTTAAAAAATTAACAAAAAGAACTAATCAAGTTGATTTAGTGTACTTTATTACTTTATTATGGTTAGTAAAATAATTGTTGGAGATGGTAACTGCAGTAGAGGTATGGATCACATCAATAAGGCCATCAGAACAATTGGATAAAAAGCAATGATCAATCCAAATATGCGACGATCCAAAAATATCAATCCCACATCCGCCCCACCCCTATAGCCCGAATGAGTTGAGCTACTCCTCACCTCACCCGGTTTACTCGGTTTGCAATTATGGATACTAATCCCATGTATAATCACATGCTCCACGTCTTGTATAGTTATGCAAGGGCCATTAGCAATTTCTACTTTTACCCCTCTTCCATCTATGGTCTTGTAACTATTCACAATAAGCTCATTCTTTAGGATTATACTCATATCGCAAGCAAACGTTATCCAAAGTGGCATTGTTTGGATAACGCCAAATCTAAGGGTACCATGTTGAGGGTTAACTGGGTCGTCGTTGTTGGAAAAAACCAAGTGGTTTTATTTGAGTGAATGCTCTCTTAATTTAGTGGTTACAAAAACCACTCATTCTCCCCATTTATGTGGGTCTTTTAATTGTAAAATAAGTTACAAATTGCATGTTTTATAAAATAATGGTCTTGGTCCCTTTTTGGCCTAATCTTTCCAAGACAAATTTTATACATGTGATCATACACACAAACACATATGCATACATATAGAGAGAGAGTACCGCACCACCAACGGCCCGACCGTGGCTCGGTGCCGTTTCCGCCGAGTCACATATGATAGACGTTGTACCTTGGGAACGAAGTGCCCCATTCAGCTAGAAGCAGAGGTGGCGGGACAAATATCGTTTAAGGGAAACTGCTTGCAGTTACCTCGTCTCGGACTTTAGTCCATTTCGGTATCATTTACATTATTTTATGTTAAATCTTGTAATTGTTAATTATATATTTGAGGAAACCATTTTATGTTTATTTGTCCATTTCTTTTCCGTAAAAATTATTGTGTTTATTTACAACGTACCCAACAATCTTAAACGATATTCTTATGTTTTGTACGTTGATACAATAATTTCGGTGTATGGATTATACAGAAAATTATTTCTTTCTCCGTAATCGTTCTTAGTAAAATCATTTTCTCTTAATCTTCGATTTCGGGAATTTGATGTTTATGGCTGTAATGGTTTTGGATTGCTATATCATATTTTTATTTTGATGCATGGTTTTTTGATAAATTCTTTGGAAAATCATTTTATGACAAACCTTGGTTTTAAGAAATTGGTATTTCCGATTGAATTGTCGAAAGCGTTTTTCGTTTGATAATTCATTTATTTTTTGGGTTATGTGAATATCTTTGTTTCCGGTTTTTAAACCATCTCTTATGTGTAGTGTGTATGCATTTTTATGTATATTTGTGTACAAGCATATTTAGTGATGTTTTTGATGGTAACATGTGTTAATATTTGTCTCATCACATGATTCATTTTGTTAATATTTCATTATTGGCATGTTTTGACATACGGGGGTTTTCTACATTATTAGTTAAAATTGGATTTTAACTTTCATCCGTAGTTATACTGGTATTGGTTGTTTGCAGTCAACCATGGATTAATTTTTGTAGCTAGTAAAGTCATGTGCATGTGTCAATGGATACGTAGTCTTTATGTATGTTGCTATAGTAATGTTGAGTGTCCATGTTTGGTTGGCAGAATTAATTTTTGAGATTAGGTAATTATGTTTATGATTACTATTCTAAATGGATTTGTTTGGCATTTGATGGTAAATGCATGCGTTACTTGTGTAGTAAAATGACATGTATTTGTACTTATTAAACCTTTGGGCTACAAAATATTGTACTAAATTCTGTACATGACTCCTTGCATGAGTTGAAAGATTTTTTCTCTTTTGACATTAGTAATTGCTTTGTAGCAATCTTACTGCTGTAACAAGCGTGTCTAGAAGGCCACATTTTAATACATAAATGGGTGTTGACAATTTTCTACTAGCATGTTTAAGAACAGTAATTCTAAATAAAACTAGCAGTCAGTGACTTGTATTTGATTGTGTTGAATTATTGGTTTGCAATTGTTTTAGTGTATAAACATGAATTGCATGTAGCAAGACTGGTTTAGTACCATGTGCCGTGTGATATTATACATAATTATATTATGTGGTATATTAATGGGTGTAATATGTAACTTGAAAGTTGCAGTTTCACTACGTGGGTGTTATACCCGATTTCCTTTAATTGTTTATATACATGTTATATATTCTTGTGTAATGGAAGGAAATTATAAGAACCACTGTTTTTGGTACGAAACGTATGAGCTTATTGGCTACAAAGTATTATGGTGGTGTTGTGTGTTTCTGAAATCAAATTTTGGTTTGTGAAACCAAAGTTATTCGAAACAGTTCTAGTAAAAGCCATTAAATTGGGGATTACGACAGAACTGGTTTCAAAATAGTTCTTGTAAAACCATTTTCTGATTTTCAGAATTTGGGGCTTACGACAGAACTGGTTGAATTCTGAGATTGTTCTGTGTAAAATCAGATTTATCTGGTGTTTACGGCTGAATAAATCTTTCAAAATTTGATAATCTTTTTCGGGAATGAACTAGAATACTCTTGCAAAATCAGTTTCTTGAAACCATGCGTGGTTATAGAAATTTGGTGTTTGCGAAGGAGGAGTTTTAGTTTCATTTTCTGAAATTAGATTGTGCGTGTTTGTTATTTGAGATAACAAACAGTTTCCTGCGGGAAATGTCCGGAACACAGTGGGTGCTGGAACTGATCAGAACATTGTGGGTGCCGGTGTAACTCCTATTAATTTTGCATGAGTGCATATTAATGACGGGGGTTACAAATTTGAAACTACCATTATTAAAGACACTAATGTGGTGATATAATGGCGGGTGTCCTTATTAATTATGATTTATTGCAATTTAATTTGGAGGGTTACAAAATTTGTAACGGTTATCATTAATGAGATTAATGACGAGTATTTATAACTTCTTATTAATTGTGATTAATCGCAATTTAATTTGGAGAGTTATAAATTAATGTAACGACAATTATTGTTAGCATTTATGGAGAGCTTTATTAGCTAACTACGAATTGTAATGACGAGTCGGTTACTTACTTGGATGAAAGATTATTTAATAATCAACTTTGTTCATCCAAAAGCAAATAATTTGATGATTAACAAATTATAAATGGTCGTTGGGTTTATTTTAAGAATAAACAAATATCGGCTAATTTATTATTTGTTGAAATAATATCTTATTAATTTGCTGAAAGAACATTTAATAATTTGTTGAAATTAACATCTTATTTATTTGTTGGAAAAACATTTAATAATTTGTTGAAATAACATATTATTAATTTGTTAGTAAAACATATTGTGAATATGTTGAGCTTGTTATTATTGAGAATAGTAATTTAGTAATATTATATTACTATTATTGGGGAAGAACCCTAAGGGTCCCACAAATGTGGGGTAACCCGTTGATCCTGTAGATCGAGAATCTAAACGTACCCCATAACGTCTGCGGGCGAGTGGGAGAATATCTAACGGTTTATTGGTATGGATTTAAAACGTCTAAAATAAATGATATTGTTCATTTACCATCTTGAAACCGATTAAGTTTCTCTATAACGGTGTGCATGTTCTGAGTGAGGAAAAAGGGAATGCACGAACTGTGGGGGCGTTAGTGTGTGGAAACGTTTTAAACGTTTGGAAATCCACTAACAAGTGAAAGCATACAAATCTGAATCATGACTAGCGGGTTTTGAAACCTAAAGGGCGGGGTAGCCTTTCGGTAGCCAAAACACTAGGATCAAATTTTGATAAGTGTGCTTGTTTGTGGCAACACATGAGTGACTATTTGTTCAAAATGAGCATTTTTGGTCGATACTCTTGTGGTCAATAATGACATGTTGAGTTATTCAACTAAGTCACTTATTTGACATGATATATTAGGTCATGAAAATATAAAATCATAAATGTTTTATTTTTCTAAATCTATTATTTAAATTCAAACACAAATATGAGTTTGTGTTTGAAGCAATGTATTGCTAAGTATTCAGTTCGAAGTTTTGAACGGAGTACATAACCTAATGGTTTGATGTATTTGAGATGCGTGTAAAACCAAGAAGGGTTTAAAAGGTATTTCCTCAATTTATTGATGGTTGTACTAAACACTGATATGTCTACTTGATGAGAAGTAAAGACAAATCAGTCGAGATATTCATTCAAGTAAGAATGAATGCGTGAATTCTATTGTTGAGGATTAAGGCTTGTCAGAAAACATGTTTAATCATGTATGTTCTGTTGTGTTAATCTACCAACTTTAATCCAATGATTAAGTGTTAATCATTAAATGATAGACTATTTTTGGAAGTGTTAGATATTGTCTAACTAGTTCCGAAATGGTATATTCACATGGATATGAATACATGATCAGTGTGATTGAAACGGTGAATATGAGACACCGTTCACATAATTGTGTTGATGGAATGACACCAATCGTTAAAGAACGACTTATTATGCTCTCGAGCAAAAATGTAGTTCTTAAACGATGAATATCATGTTGATAAGTTCAGGATTAAACTCTGAATTTGTACGGGAAGTGAGCTTTCCGCAAGGTATGTGTTGAACAAACTATCGCTTAGGAAGTTGGACCAAACACTCAGAATTATAGAAGGCATGGTGTCTGACTATAAGTTCGTGAAAGTTTGGTGCTACCTAAGAAAGGTCACAATCTTGTTCCTTGAAAGATTTGGATAGGATCAAAAACGGTAGATTGTGTGTTCATCGGATAAGCACAAAATATAGTGCTGATTGGTTTCTAGTGCATAAGGCATATGATTTTAAAATGCGTATAGAACATTGTTCTATGCCCAATAAGCATATTTTCAAAAAGAGAAGTTTTCCGAACTACTCTAACGTCTGGCGAGTGTGACCAATATGTTGAGGGTTCAAAGCATTACGCTACCCAAGACAAGTGAACACTCAAACGATGCTGGAAAAATGGGGAAAGTGAATCTTTTAAGAAAGATGAAGTGCATCGGCATGGTAAAAGGGTAAGTAATGAAACTTCCTTTGTCCCTTGACCTTCATGAGTGAAGGTGAATCAACGACATTGAAATAATCAACGCTATCCATATAATGTGTATATGGGAAGATGCCATCAACAATGAGGTTGATAGGCACGTGAGAAATAAAGTCAATTACTTTAAGTAAACTGACAGTTTTGATAATTTTAATGTCTATACTCTAATCTCTAAGGAAAAACACATCATTAATTAATGAGAACATGTGTTTTATAAATGGAGATCTAGAGAATTAGGAACAACCCACTGGGTCGTGGTTCCGTGTAAAGTAAGCCAAGGTGCGAAAACTTGTTAAGTCGTTATATGGACTAAAACAAACACCTAACTTATCATAGGTAGTCTTTGGTGTGTCAAGAACTGCACTAGACCAGTTTAGCCAACTCAGTGAGCAGACTCAGTAGGTTTGCCAATGAGGCTTCTCAGATACATGAGGTATACTGCCCATCATGAACTGTATTATACGAGATGTCCAAAATGTTTGGAGGGTATTTAGATAGCAAGTGTATCTCGAACTTTAACAGTACAAGGTCTATTAGTGGATATGTTTGTACTTAAAGAGGTTGCAGTCTTATGGAGGTCTGTAAAATAGACCTGCATAGTTGGAGAAATTGTAGAGTTAGAATTCATAACGTTGAATCAAGCTACAGAAGAGGCAGATTGGCTGAGAAGTCTTGGGAGGTATTCCAAGTGGCCAAAATCTGTTCCCGCAATAAACGTGTACTGCTGCAGTCAGTCAGTTATTAAACGGGATCAGAATAATTTGTATAATGGAAAGTCCCGACAAAGTCATGACATATTCGTCGGAGACACAAATCCGTAAGAGGAATTGCTAGCAAAAATTGTGGTATCCATAGACTTTGCAAGGTCTAAGGATAAGAATGCGGATCCATACAAAATGCTTGACTCGTGGAGGAGTTGGAGCATCATCGAGGGAAATGTGGTTTGAAGCCCAATAAATTGAAAACCTTCGCATAGGTAACCCAACCTGAACTGGAAACTTCAGTCTCGGGTTCAATGGGAAACTGAATTGTGCGGGTAACCGAACAAAGCACTCGAGAACATAAGTTCTCAGCCCATTTCTATGATGAAAGAGTGATAGACATGTACCATTTTAAGAGTGAGCATGAGGCTCTTAATGAATCAAGTATCTCGAAGGTCGAGTGGGGTGAGTCAGGACACCCTTGACTTGAAAATCACATATAACGAGTGTGTATGGCCGATACTATGTGATGATCTAGGGCTAAATCACTAGAGCACTCGGTTGAATTTGCCAAGGCAGTCCAGGGCCAAATATGGATAACAACCAAAGGGCTTAGTAAGTGGTGTAGAGAGGACACTGTGTGAGTATTACCCTGGTATGCACAAACGCTAAAGGGTTCAAGGCTTTAAGGCTACCCAATAGTAGCATATCAGATTTTACATCACTATGGCAGGTTCAAGGCGCGCGCTAACTGTCCTTATGCAGTGAATTCTCGTGGTTCTCTCGATTGCATTTAGTTGCACGTTGCATGTTTTAGATCGCATTCATGTGGGGGATTGTTGGAAAAAACCAAGTGGTTTTATTTGAGTGAATGCTCTCTTAATTTAGTGGTTACAAAAACCACTCATTCTCCCCATTTATGTGGGTTTTTTAATTGTAAAATAAGTTACAAATTGCATGTTTTATAAAATAATGGTCTTGGTCCCTTTTTGGCCTAATCTTTCCAAGACAAATTTTATACATGTGATCATACACACAAACACATATGCATACATATAGAGAGAGAGTACCGCACCACCAACGGTCCGACCGTGGCTCGGTGCCGTTTCCGCCGAGTCACATGTGATAGACGTTGTACCTTGGGAACGAAGTGCCCCATTCAGCTAGAAGCAGAGGTGGCGGGACAAATATCGTTTAAGGGAAACTGCTTGCAGTTACCTCTCGTCTCGGACTTTAGTCCATTTCGGTATCATTTACATTATTTTATGTTAAATCTTGTAATTGTTAATTATATATTTGAGGAAACCATTTTCTGTTTATTTGTCCATTTCTTTTCCGTAGAAATTATTGTGTTTATTTACAACGTACCCAACAGTCGTTAGGGTTAGTAACTACGTATATGTCGCCGTTTTTACCCCCCGTCGCATTTTTTCCAAAACCAACAGCACAATCTGCCAAAGCACGACGGTTTACTAGCCAATTAGAATTTTTACGCCTGCATGCATCGATCGTGTTTTGGACTTTGGTTTTGTAGTTATATGGACCATTGGGTAGTTTATTGTGGGATGATGAGTATACCATTTTTACATGTGAAGATAGAATTGTTACAAGACTCAATAAAATTAATGGGAGAGACAAATGGGAGGCCATTACTTTGGAATGAAGAAAACTTTGACACTTAAGTTATGAAAGTTTATGCACTGGTGAGGATATTTATAGTAGTACATTAACAAGAGTGGTCTTCACGAACTTAAAGAAAACTTAATTATCATATAATATCATTGGTATCTTAGTTTACTATTTTTGGGATGTTTTTTAGTGTATTATAGGAGACGTGACTGCACGAGCTCGATCAGTAGCTAAATCATAAGGATTTAGATTAATTTGGATAATTAACAAGTTGTTTTAAGATGAAGAATTGTATTAAATTATATTTCAGAATAGTAGTACAAAAGCATTGTGTCTGAACTTATAATTAAGGGACCGACATCAACATGAAAGGTACTCTATACATATAATTTATGGAATGGAAATACCATATTATTCTATTCCAATTAAAATTCGAAATTTTCTTGTAGGCCTAAGTTTGTGAATAATAAATTTTTATGGTGTTTTGGAAATCAAACTGCAGAGATTTTTTTCCATTTTGTTATTGCTTTTCAGTTTCCACGTAGACAATAAGACATTATATAATTAAGGTATCGGAAAAAGTTAGGCATTATAGTTAGACATACCTAATTGAGTTAAGACATTAAAAATACGTTTCAAAAGAAATGAAACATCAAATATCACATATTTTGTTTGTCCGTTCTTCATTTTCGAATGCCACTGAATTTGTCTTCATATATATATTTAAGCTTAATTAGAAGGAACCAATGGGGACCTAAGAACATTCTCAAACGTTGATGTGAAAAATATGTCTAAAATGATCTATCTTAACTTCAGTATTAGCCTAAACAACAAAGTTGCTCATCAGTATATACTAAGATCTATTTTACACTATTAAAATAATAATATATTTGCTATTTGTTCTCTTTCATCCAATTACAGTGTTCACCCTTACTATAAACCGCACCCTACCCCTTATTAAAAAATATTAAAATAGTGTGTACATGTCTACAAATGCTATTCATTTATTGACAATTTTTTTTGTATATGTCAACATAATTAGGATAAGACACGTCTTAATTACATGGACCAATGTGCACACCATTTTCACATTTCTATATTAATTTGGATTCATAAAACATTTAATAGTTATTGATGAGAGTGCTTTAAAAGAATAAATAAAATGATCAAAATTATGCGGAATTAAACATGTGTCAGCGGAAGAAGAAGTGAGTCGAATTCGAAAAGAAAGAAAGAATTTGCATCAAATTTTGAAAATGGTTTGATTTTTTTAAAAATAATTGTGTATAAACCTCTTCTCTCCATGGCTATTTCTCTACACGCTATATGTATATGTTGAATAAAAAAAATTGTAAAGGGGAAACAAATTTTCTATATAAACCGAAATGTTCATCACCTGTTCAATATCCTTATAAATTTCCTTTCGGCGATTTCCATTTCCTTTCACAGTGCAACTTCTTATCTCAATAAACCCACCAAAAAAATCACGGGCTCTGGAATTTTTTAATTTTTATTGAAAAAAAACAAGACCTTGTTTATCAAGAATGAGTATTTAGATGACTTGATCTAAGATTGTGCATCTAATTCTACCATAGAGGCGAGGGATTATCATCCTGCGGCCTTGTTGCATGCCATTTTTATTTTTATTTCCATATACTAGAAAATTGCTACTAATAACTTATAAGTAAAAACCTTCAGTTTCTCATAAACATGGAATAATTTATTATTGGATTTGTGTTTATAACTTACAGCAAGAGGCAGGAGCTAAAGTGACATGCATGGCAAGACCCATCACACACATGCATGGAACCTAGCTAATGGATTGCCTTTATTACTAACTCACACAATTACAATATTGTATAAATAGCTAAGAAACTTTTTACTTAAATGATTATAATTAAGAAATAAATAATAAGGTCCTCGTAAATGTCTTCAAGCATAGCTGCACATTCCATACGAGCAAGAGAACCCTTTCTTGCACTTGTTATTACAATTCCCGCAATGTTTTTTGTCCGACCTTGGGCTTACGCACTTGCCATTGCAACAAATCTCCGAATACTTGCACTTTTTTCCACACATTCCACAGTTTAGACGATCAGTCTTAACGTTCACGCATTTCTTTTTACAACAATCATGCCCGGGGCTACCTTTAACGTGGCAAATCCTAGGATACTTGTTGCATGTCATTATGGGACGTGTATGGGTTTTTTTGGCAAGTAAACGTCTAGTTCCTTCAAGTGAGGCTGTTTCTTGGTATTGCGAATGTGGAATATCGCCATTTTCGATTTTTTCTGAAGTCTCCTTCTCATCGAAAGATAAACTATCGTTTTCGGTAGGTATAGCAGAGATTGAGATGACTAATGCTATAAGCATTGCCAACAAGTATATAAACCTTATAGAATTCATTTCTTAAAACAGTTATATAGAGAGGGAGAGAAATGAGGATTTGAATGTTTTTTGTTGTTGATAATTAGAGGTGGTGAGAAGGGATTTTATAGATGAAATTGAGTTCGGTCAAAACTGTATTGTTCGAATAGAGTTCCATATGGTTTGCGTGTACAATTGTTCATTTTTTAATATTATAACAGTGGATGGTCGTTTTCAAGCTGGTTTCAACCTATATTGCTATGTAAGTTCAAGAAAGTTAGGCACTTTATGAAAAATATGTACTAGCAAACCAATGACTCAATTTGGGGAGCATGACATAAAATGTTGTTTAATTTACAAATCATAACTGAGCAAAACAATCATGCCATATATATTATAATCTATTGTAATAATGCAGTTTTGTGCAAAATCAAAATAGTTTGCCTAATTAATGTATTAAAATAATCTTCAGGGAAACATTGGTAACGATATTCACCCAAAAAAAATATTGGTCACAATAGTTTATCAGTTTTTTTAAGCGCAACAATAGTTAAGATGCTATATAGGAGTAATTATCAATATTTGATCAAGAAATAAAAAAAGAAATTTGGTCTGGCAACTTAATTTAATTTTCTTGAAATTGCTTCAACAGTTTATGAAAAAGGATACATCCATGAAATACTATAATTTTTTTCACAAGTTTAATTACCATGAATATATCCAAGTGGTCATAATTTTAAAACTGCTATGATACTAAATTAAAAAATAAAGTACTAAGACCATTGTAACCAGAAGTTAAATTAGAAGACAAGCTTGTTAGAAATTCAATGCTTGGACTTAAGAAACAGTTAATACTGCACTTAAGGAAAGACAAATTCAATGAGACTTGTGTAGCAAATTCAATTTAAGTAAGCAAAGTTAGGCTTTTGAAGAATAAATTAAACAGGTTATACGACTAAACAAGTTAGCTAGACGTATTATAAATGGTTTCTACACAATTCGGTACAAGTCAAATGTGACCTTCTGATGAGGTCTACTACGTACAAAGGCTGCCGCAAATGTTATATTTCCTAAGGTTACTTGCAATAATTAGTAGGAAAAATTATGCATCACTCATTTTAAATTTCGAGTATTATTTTCAGCCTACCTTAACCCCATACTATAACTTGTCTCGTGTAATAGTCAGCACAAGAGTAATAAAAAATAAAATGTACGATTTTATAAGCAATCAAAGTTGTATGCCGAATAACCCGCTTTCTCTTTTGTGATATCATATCGATCGAAACTAGACCACTTATGGTGTTTAAAGGAAATGTATTCAACAGCAAATGTGGTTGAGCGATCAATCTTTCAGAACACATGTATGAATATGACCACTTTTACTAGGCAAATTCTTCCTCCAAAAAGAAACTCCATGCATTTTGTAATTGGAGGAAATTATTTTTATGCCGAATTTATATACCATTAGAAAACCTTACAGTAAAACTAGCAATATTTCAGTACAAACTTATTCTTGTGTAATAGTGTAAGCTAGGGTCGCGGAAACTACTGTATGCTTACGGAACATTGCAGGGTTCACGAATCTTTGATAGGGTACTTATAAGAGACATACTTGCTCATGACCAACTCTCGAAGTTCTTTTCAAATTCCGCTAAGCAATAGGCAGGAGATCAGTGAAGAACTAAGTGGTGACTAAAGACTTTTAGTCTCCTATTTAAAATATTTTGAAACAATTTGTCATATATGAATTCAAACCTTCCCAATATTTAATTGTAAATGTTGTCACCCATGTAGATTCAATGTTCAAATTAACTTCTCTGTCCATGAGACAATTTAGAACTATATCTGATTGCTCAAAGGGATACCTAAATCATACCCATTCGACCTAACTAGCGAAAAAGTCGAAGGTTCATCAGAATTGTATCGCACATATATGTGCTAAAATATATATATTCTTAGGAAACTCGTCTACAAATTCATTTGTGTTGTTATCACTTATCACTAGTTTTATTATACATCTCTGTCATATGTTTCGTTGCCTCTTTGCAGTCTTTTATTTGTACTTCTTTTTTTGTTTCATAAAAGAGGAAATGATCATTTGATACATGTTTTAAAAATGAATTAAAGATGAGCAAGGGTAGGTTATTTCTTTAATTAAGTACACAGTTACATGTACTCGAATTGAAAAAATGCGAAAGTATATAAATGTTAGGGTCGATACAGGCGAACACAAAGAAAGACAGAAAACTAAACCGAGCACACACACTTTGATAACGGAGTTCACCCAAATTGGCTACGTCTCCGGGCCGCTACACGTGGCAGTTAATATTATTAAGAGGATTACAAAAGTAATCTAGCTAAACACAAGCTATGGTTCTCTCGCAAATAGAACTCTCTCTTTATAATGTAGAGGTGTTTTGTGTAGGTGTAATTAAAATACAAGATATTGGGACATATAAATAGAACCCAACATGGGTCATATTACAATTCCAAGTGATGTGGGATAATTAGAAAACATGGCCAAACCTCATTTGGCTCCACAACTCAACAATCTCCCACTTGGAGTCAAATGTCGAGTGCTTCAAAAGAACTCCAATTATCCCCGACCACCGAACTCATTGTGCTCCACCGAGCAGAATGCTCCCATCGGTATCCTTGTATAGTAATTGATACTCTGCCGTCATCGGCGAGTACCCATTCTTTCAGTGTAGCGGCGACCCTGAACCTCAAGCTCGGAGTCCTACTGAGGTTGCACACAGCCTCAGTTTGTCGATTGTAACAGTCTTCGTTAGCATATCGGCGGGGTTCTTAGCGCCCTCAATCTTTTCTAGCGCGAAGATTCCATCTTCCAGAACGTCCCGGATAAAATGGTAACGAATCTGTATGTGCTTGGTGCGTGAATGGAATACAGGGTTCTTAGCTAGCTGAACTGCACTTTGACTATCACAGTGCAGAGCTCCCTTGTCGGTCCTCTGACCGAGCTCCTCTAAGAAACCTTGCAACCAAATCATCTCTTTGCTTGCTTCCGTCATCGCGACGTACTCAGCCTCTGTGGTCGACAGTGCAACAATCTTTTGCAGCTTCGATGTCCAACTCACAGCAGTACCACCGTAGGTACAAACACATCCCGTTGTGCTCTTTCGGCTGTCCAGATCACCGGCCATGTCAGCATCCACATAGCCGTGCAGGCCTTCCGAGGTCTTCCGGAAACATAATGCCAAACTCACGGTACCCGAGAGATATCTCAATATCCACTTCACAGCTTCCCAATGGTGCTTGCCCGGGTTACTCATGTAACGACTGACAACTCCCACTGCATGGGCAATGTCCGGTCTTGTACACACCATAGCGTACATCAGGCTACCAATTGCTGAAGCATAGGGTATGTTCGACATACGATCCTTTCCTTCCTCGTCTGTGGGTGATTGTTTCTTCGACAAGGTGAAGTGTGCGGCTAGCGGTGAGCCTACAGCTTTGGCATCACTCATGCTAAATCGTGCCAACACTTTCTTCACATACTCGGCTTGCGAAAGAAACAGGGACCCATCCCTTCCACGAGATATCCTCATACCGAGGATCTGATTTGCGGCACCCAAATCTTTCATCTCGAACTGTTTCGCCAACTGTTGCTTGACCTTGTTAATCTCAACAAGGCTCGACCCGGCGAGCAACATGTCATCTACGTACAACAGTAGTATGACGTACGAAGAGTTCGCAAATCTTTTCACGAAACAGCAGTGATCACTATCACTTCTTTCGAACCCGGTATCCGCCATGAAACTGTCAAACTTCTTATACCACTGCCGTGGTGCTTGTTTTAGCCCGTACAAGCTCTTCCTCAGTTTGCAGACCAGTTTCTCTTTTCCCTTTTCGGCAAACCCTTCAGGTTGGAGCATGTAAATTTCTTCATCAAGATCTCCATGGAGAAAGGCAGTTTTCACATCTAACTGCTCAAGATGAAGACTCGCATTTACAACAATGCTCAACAATAGCCGAATAGTCGTCAACTTTACGACTGGTGAAAAGATCTCGGTGTAGTCAATTCTTGCCTTTTGCTGGAACCCTTTGACTACTAGGCGTGCCTTATACCGTTTCGTGCCGTCTTGTTCCTCCTTCAGTCGGAACACCCATTTATTGCTCAGTGCCCTCTTCCCATTGGGCAGCTCGGCTAACTGCCAAGTCACATTCTTCTCGAGCGACTTCATCTCATCCTTCATCGCGAGCTCCCACTTGCTCGAGTCTTTCAGCTCCAGAGCTTCTTCTCTACTTTCGGGCTCTCCTGCATCACTGAGCAATATGTAATGCAGGGAAGGAGAGTATCGGGCAGGAGGTCTCCTCATGCGATGACCTCGGCCTAATTCAGGTCGGGGAGTTTGGGGCAGCTCCTCGGCCTCTTCAGCCTCTGCTGGTGGGTTGTCGAGCACCACTGGCTCATCTTCAGTGTCATTTTCCAAGTCCAATCTTGGAAACACATTCATGTCGACCATACCACTTTCCTCGGACGGGAGCGCTTGTTCTTCCACATTTTGTCGATCTTTGTACAAAATGCTTTCGTTGAAGATGACATCTTTACTGCGAATGATCCTCTTTGCTTGACCATCCCAAAAGCGATATCCAAACTCAGCTCCACCGTACCCCACAAAGTAACACACTTTGGATTTCGAGTCAAGCTTGGTACGTTCATTTATGTCGACATGGATATATGACAGACAACCGAACACTCGCAAGTGTTCATATGAGATAGGCTTTCCTATCCATACTTCCTCGGGAATCCTCCTTTCTAGGGGCACTGAGGGTCCGCGATTAATGAGATAAACCGCCGTGCTTACTGCATGTGCCCACAAGACTTTGGGCAACCCACTTTGCAGTCTCATACTCCTAGCACGCTCATTGATTGTTCGGTTCATGCGCTCGGCCATGCCATTTTGCTGTGGCGTTCTTCGGATGGTCTTCTCCATTCGAATGCCTCTTTGAGCACAGAACTCTACGAACTTCGCATCAATGTACTCTCCACCGTTATCGGACCTCAAACACTTGAGTTTATTCCCGGTCTCCAGTTCGACCATGGCCTTCCATTCTTGAAATTTCTTAAACACCTCAGACTTGTGTTTCAAGAAATAGACCCATGTTTTCCTCGTCGAATCATCGATGAAGGTCACATAGTACTGAGCTCCTCCCAGTGAGGTTACTGGAGATGGTCCCCATACGTCTGAGTGGACCAGTGCTAGCTTCTCCTCCTTGGGAGCTTTTCCACCTTTTCGGAAGCTCACTTTCTTCTGCTTCCCGAAGATGCAACCTTCGCACATGTCGAGGTTGACAGACTTCAAGCCTGGAAGTTTGTTGTCCTTTGCTAACACCTTCATCCCCTTCTCACTCATGTGACCCAACCATCGATGCCACAGTTCCGAGCAGTCATGCGACACAGCTGCCGCCACTGTACACTCCTTATCGGTCGTCATGTACAGTGTACCGACCTTGCTCCCTCGGGCTATCACCATAGCTCCTCGTGAAACTTTCCAAGCTCCACAGCTAAACGAAATGGAGTGCCTTTCGGCATCGAGTTGACCTACTGAGATCAGATTCTTGGTCAACCTCGGGACATGCCTCACTTTCGTCAGCTTCCATACCGATCCATTTGGAATGCGAATCTTCACATCGCCAGTTCCAACAACATCCAACGCTTCTCCATCGGCTAGATACACTTTACCGAAATTACCAGCATGGTAATTTTCGAATAAATCCTTCTGAGCGGTTGTGTGAAATGATTCCCCAGAGTCTAGAATCCATGAATCTATATCTCTCTGTTCGGCAAGCATTAAACAGTCACCCGAATCCTCGTCGCTCGCAACATTAGCCACGTGATCATGGCCGGTACCCTTCTTCGGCTGTCTGCACTCATAACTGAAGTGCCCCATACCCTGGCAGTTATAGCACCGAAGATTCTTCTTACTTCGATCGCTATCTTTGCCTCCTCGGCTTTGCCCTCTTCTACCTCGGGATTGCGAACGTCCTCTGACGTCACATACCCTGGCCTTACCCCGGTCTCTTGAACCCACGTTCAAGGCTGCTCCATCATTTGAGCATTCACCCATATCCAATCTCCTGAGTTCCTCAGCGAGTATTTGATCTCGGATGCCGTTGTAAGTCAGTTTCTCCTTTCCAATTGAGTTGCTAACAGCAGCTCGCATGAATTCCCAACTGTTCGGTAAAGAGGCTAGCAGTATAAGAGCTCTCACTTCGTCTTCAAAAGTTATCTCCACCGCATCCAACTGATTTACGGTGTCGATGAACTTGTTCACGTGACTCGCGACAGGTGTCCCCTCAGCCATGCGTAGGTTGAACAACTTACGCATGAGATGTACCTTGTTGTTCGCGGATGGTTTCTCATACATGTCGGTGAGGATCTTCATCATCCCCATCGTCGTCGTCTCTCTTGCGACGTTATGTGCTACACTCCTAGATAGTGTTAGGCGGATCACTCCCAACACTTGTCGGTCTAAGAGTTTCCACGCCTCCTCGGTGGTCGTGGTCGGCCTTTCCTCAAGGAGAAGAGCCTGATGCATCTTCTTCCCGTAGAGGTAGTCCTCTATTTGCATTCTCCAGAATGCGAAGTCCTTCCCGTCGAACTTCTCGATCCCGTGTGCGGTTCTGTCTTCTTTCGCCATCGATCTTCCTCAGCTCTGATACCACTTGTTAGGGTCGATACAGGCGAACACAAAGAAAGACAGAAAACTAAACCGAGCACACACACTTTGATAACGGAGTTCACCCAAATTGGCTACGTCTCCGGGCCGCTACACGTGGCACTTAATATTATTAAGAGGATTACAAAAGTAATCTAGCTAAACACAAGCTATGGTTCTCTCGCAAATAGAACTCTCTCTTTATAATGTAGAGGTGTTTTGTGTAGGTGTAATTAAAATACAAGATATTGGGACATATAAATAGAACCCAACATGGGTCATATTACAATTCCAAGTGATGTGGGATAATTAGAAGACATGGCCAAATCTCATTTGGCTCCACAACTCAACAATAAAGTCATACATTGTTTAGATTCATATTGACAATCTGGACATTTTATAGATGTGAGAGGACTTTATGTGAATTAAGTGCTCAATAATAATAGGATCCTTCAAATTTCTACATATAGAACAAAGAATAACTTGGTATGAGAAAGGTCAAATCACACACAAATGCGTGGCTACTAAATTGTTTATAATTCTTACACAATTACAAAGACATGCATATTTAAACATCTAATAAAATTGATTATAATAAAAGAAACAAGATATATCGTCCTCGTTCATCTTCAAGCATAGCTGCACATTCCGTACGAACACGAAAACCCTTTCTTGCACTTGTTATTACAACTCCCGCAATGTTTTTTGTCCGACCTTGGGTTTACGCACTTGCCTTTGCAACAAATCTCCGAGTACTTGCACTTTTTCCCGCACATTCCACAATTCAAACGGTCCGTTTTAACGTTCACACATTTCTTCTTACAGCAATCGTGCCCGGGGCTACCTTTGACATGGCAAACCCTAGGATATTTGTTGCACGTCATTATGGGACGTGTATGAGGTTTTTTGGCAAGTAAACGTCTAGTTCCTCCAAGTAAGGCTGTGTCTTGGTATTCCGAATATGGAATATCAACATTTTCTAGTTCGACTAGTGACTCTTCCTCGTCGAAGGATAAATCATCTTCTTCAAGTTCACTAGTTGCAGATAAAGAAACGACTAGTGCCAAAAGCACGGCCAAGAAGAACACTATTTTTAGTACAGACTTCATTTTGTATATTAAAGTGGGAGAGAGAAAAAGATGAGAATATAACGCTTTGTTTTGTGGATAACTTGGTTGATGATGAGGTTTATTTATAGGTGAAGTCTGGTAACTATACACACTTTTGGGATAAAGTTTCAAATGGTTTGCGTATTGATGTGTTGATTTTATGATAGTATATTAGTCTATATTTGTATTCAAACCTATGCTGTGTAATATAGTTAGGCAATTGAATAAAGTTTTATAATACTAGCTACCACCCAAAGTTAGGAAACAACAAGAGCTAGATAAAATTTACACTAGCAATGATTATTGCGATAAGAAAACATCAAAACAACACTATAACAACGTCCGAATCAATTACTGTTACGTTGCTCGATTAACGACACTCAATTTATCATCAAAATATCAACGAGCTAGATGTCTCTAGGTAACGACACATTTTCCTTACAGTGTCTACTCACTTAAGAGTTCATGCCAAAGTGGTGGTACGTTCAATCTTTCAAATATTTCTAGTAGCTAGCTAGCCTTAATCGTGGAGATATTCAATAAAAGCTATGGCCGGCCGGTCTTCAAGAAAATAGTTTTACTTAATTATATGCTACATGATCAACTTTATAACATTGTTCAAGAAATTTTAGCTACTACTAATTAGGCATCGCATTAAATTGGAATGGCCCTGGATGGCCTTAATTAATTTCGTTAGAAACTGAATTAATTTGTTACACAATACTTATTATATATTGAGTAAATAGTTCCATGTTTCACTACGAAAAATTGTTTAAAATTTAGTATGATTGCACTAAATTAAATAATAAATTAGCAAGCCCACGCATCAAGACCATCGTGTCCATAGAGGCTTAAGAAGACAAAACTGAGATGAGTATTTTCAAGAAAATTCCTAACATTTGAGTATGAGAAAAAAGTCGTATATAATACATGTAAATTCCAATGCATGGTTAGACTTAAAAAAAACCGTTACAGGCGCACTTGAGTTTTGTAAAACATCGTTTAGTGTTGACTAATGTTAAAATATTGTAATTACATTCTTACACGTTAATTAATTTGACCCTAAGGATTTCTATTGGACTCATAAGTCAAAATAGTAGCCAAATAATTAAACCAGTCGAGAAACTATTTTTTTAATAATATTTCTGACATATGATATGAGATTGAAATTCTCATTTTGATCGTGATTGGATAATATTCTATCTTCGAAATTATTCCGGAACTCATATATAGAGTTTAAAAAAAAGTTGGAAAATCTACTTAGATAAATTAAGGGAAATTCTTAAGGGTATATGATCAAAAGCAGAAGACCTAATTAAATATTGGTTTCTTCCTGACCAAATTTAATTACTTTAGTAAATGGTTTTAAAAAATAATTATTTAATCAATCGTCGCCACCACTTATGATAATATTGTCACTTTGATAGTTAATAATTATTGGGTCATATACTAAAAAGTTTCCAAGTTGCAAAGTTTACTCCGGAAAAGTGCTACTTTCAAACATTTTTTTTTACAAAAAGTGTTAGTTTCTCTGATTATGTATGTATTCACTTCGCAAGAGGTTTGTCGAATCTCCCGGTGATCAAAGACGAGAAAGGCTATGCAATGAAGAAAGGATATGCATTTTTTCCGAATGTGTATTCATCACACGATTGTGTATGTACTGCGCCGGAGTTTCGCCGACCACCACCACCATCGCCAATCCATAGATGGCTGGGGTAGGGGCTAAAATATAATAAGATTTGAAATGGTTCGGAGAGATAGAGTCGCCCTATATTGTAGCAGTTTAGAGATGATGATAGAGAAACATGCAATTTTTGGGAAATAAAAGTTTGGATAATACATTTTAGAAATATAGTTTAAAGAGAGACACTTATTTTGGAAAATAAAGAAAATAACATAATTGAAAATAGCACTCAAAAGATAAAGAAAATAGCACAAAACTAATTGAAAACCTAAATAACATATTTAATTGATCTGGCATTCATATAATACAATTGACTGCAATTAAACTTTCAACAAAATCAAAGTCATATTCCACAATATGATAAGAGTTTATATATACCTAGCTACTATGATTATGGGATTTATGACAAACTGCATGGGGGCATCCGATGATTGCTATAATTATATCATATATTCCGGAATTGGACATCAAAATAGCTTCAACTCGAATTTTCATAAACTTTTTATTTTTTATTAACCTACTATACCTACCCATAATTTTAATAGCCTACAAGTGACTGATACCAATTAATAATACTTATAAGGTACAACTCACTCCCTACATTCTTATATTAATTTCTAGTCTCAAATCTATGCGATGTGTATATAATCTCATTGTTTTTTTTCTTCAGTAAATATACACGTAAGATAGTAGTTAAGGCGGGAAATAGAGACATACACAAGCACTTTTAAGCCAAATTAAGCTCACATTCCTTAACATAGTAAACCTAATTTAATTTAGAAATAAACTAGCTAGTGATATAGCCCCCATTCTCTTAATTATTATTTGTGAATAATAAATGTTAACAAGATAAATTAGATGAGAAATAAACTTAGAAAAGCTACACCAGAATATGTAATTAAAGGCGCCTTAACTAATTTACACAAACTTTAGCAATAGACGTATGTAAAGGCACCTTATTTAGCTATATATATATTCTACACATTTGCATTTCAGAAGGTGTACGTACACAGGAGCACATGTACCATAACATGTATTTTAGCAAATTAATTTAGGTAAAAATATAACCTGAAGTAAAGTAAAGGAGGCTGCTTTTTTTGAAATTTGTATCAAAAGTGTCAGTTTTGAAGAAGAAAAATACGCAGTTTTTAGGAAACAAAAACTCTTCAATAAAATTAATATTTTTTACCTCCAACATTAAACGGAGTATATCACGTGATTTTGAAAATAGAGAAAAATAGCCAATTAGTTAAAATATGGGATAAAAAAAAAGTTAAAATATGGGAAGGATTTTTTTTAGACAAACCAAGTACTTTGAAAATGATTTATGTAATCATAAACTATCTTGAATTCAGTTGGTGGAAAATTAATATTATGTTCGTTATTATCTGGTTGGTGATTTTCGTTATATTCATCATGATCCCGCTGATTTTCTACAAACTGACCTGTAAAAACTTATTGTGATGAAACAGGTTGGTGACTCGTGTAATTATAGTCACCACTTACAAACTGATTATCAAAATACGGATTGAAATGACTATTGAAATATGGATCATGAGAAAACTGAGCATTGCCGTAGTGATCAATCAGAAAATTAATATTTTCAGATGAAAACTTATCAAATGGAAAAAAAAAAGTATTTTGATAAGTATCAATCGGAAATTGGGTGCTTTGGTGAGTATTCTAAATTAAGATACGTTCTTCAAATATTATAATTCTCTTAGTGTCGGAATTTGGTATCGAGTCAAATTCCTTCACTGAAATTCAATTGTGACTTCCGTTAATTTTTGACTCGATACCAAATTCTGTTAGTGTCGAAATTTGGTATCTGAGTCAAAAAAAAATACTCTGTTTATGTGTGTGTGTATATATATATATATATGTTTTCCAGATCCTTTTAGGTTTTTAAGGATTTCTTTTGGTGGGAAGATGGGAGAATATTTTAATCTAGAGGCAAGGTTGTAAATACCCCACAGGTTACATAGTTACACAAATTTTTCGTTAAATAAATCCAAGTCCCTGCCAGGGTAGTTTTTAACATATATTATGGCTCAAAGAATCACAGCTGATCCTTAAACTTGCCAATGTAACCCACCAAGATTTCGCACTCCGCGCCCCCAAAGTCCGTTTTACCTCACTCATTACAAAAATAAGAACACCAAGGCAATGAGGAATACAACAGACAAGAACACCAGGCCACATTTTTTTTATAGAGAAAATGTGTCTTCAAATTAAACGAAAAACAAAGAAGTGCATGGTTATGAATTTAATACGCATATGTAATGCGCAAAAGAAACCTTAATTACAAACAACAGGTTTATTATGACACTCCATTCCATACCAGAATCTTTACCTAAATCATATTCATCCTTTTCTTGTAAGCGTACGTCAAGGATATGGCATTTTGTCTCTTTTTTTCGACATCAGATGAGGCACTACTTTTCCTCTTACATCCTTCATTCAGCTCTTGCTTTATTATCGGTCTTCTACAAACATCCACATACTCAACACTCTACACCACCAGTACAAAACACAAAATCGAATTAAAATGTGCAGACATCGCCTAAACATACAAGTGCTTCGATAAAAAAGTACAACAAAACTAAAAACAGGAGCCGAGCCGGCCAACCATTTTTAATTTGGTATGTATTATGCAACTAATATGCCAAGTAGAGTTTCAAACACTAACCTCGATCCATTTTTCGATTTGACGACGATCCTCTGGCCTAAGAATACTACCAAGACATTCCACCAGTGGGACTCCGCGATGAGGGCATACAACATGGTTTTTGAAAAGATCAAAGACACACTTGGATATGACTGGAGAAAAGGCTCTGTTAGTGTTCAGCGTATCAGTCTGCGAAATTATAACCACGAAATACGTTAGATAAATTCTACATGAAACCACCGAGAGATGGTACAATCCCTACTTAATTGGCATCCGGCATAACCCTGCAAAAGATAAGTATTCCATCCAAATCAAACGACTTGTATTAATTATGATTTACGAGTGGTAACAACGAATCCTACAATCCTATTGGCACCAGATTATAATCTTTTTTCATCCTGAAAATTGGGAGAACTTTCAATGCTCAATACTGACAACTTATGTAGCATTAACTCAACATTGCCAGTCTAAATTACTGATCCAAATGTAATGCCCCATAAACAGAGTGAGTGTACACATTTCTGTACTAAAAGGCCTCGTCTGTCGGTAGCTTAAAGCTCGGTTTTTTACTGTATTAAAAAGAATTTAAACCTATGCGGATCGCCTGTTTTGCTCAGAAAAACTTGAATCTTAAATCTGATATGACTTGGTTTTTTCCTGCTCTAGAAAACACCAGCTTATTATCAAAAGTTGCTAACGAACAACTAAAGAACACGGAGGCATTCACATCACCGACGACAATTTCAACTATTACACAGACTAACAACAGCGTGCTGCGACACTTTGTCATAAAACAATGCTAAAAACTAATTTCTTCTGATACAAAAGGAGGTTGTGAGGATATACCTCAGCATCTTGAATGTCCAGAGGTTCATCAACCTTCGGAGAGCTCTCAAAGTGCTGCTCATCACTTTTGGCATTATTGTTATCTTCACTGGACATCTATACAAATAAAGATAGATATAACAGAGCAAGTAAACACATCAATTGTTTTCTTCCAAAGTACAAAGATGGAAATGCACAGAGCAAACATGACAAAGAATTGAACGAGGGTAAAAATAACAATAACGTCGGTCCACGAAAAAAGAACAAACTTGACAGATTTCATATAACATCATATGTCACCAACCTCGTCAGTATCTCCTTACTCTTTATTACACGTTATAACATTCATTATTGTAAAGTTATATAACGAAAAAAAAACTACTCCCTCCATCCCATAATAATAGTCCACTTAGGGTTTTGACTTCGTCCCAAAATAATAGCCCGGTTTCATTTTTTACCATTATTTTTCCTTTTATTCCCTTATTAACTGTTTTGGGAATCAACAAATATTAATGTTTTTAACTAATTGTTGGACCAACTCCACAACTAACTAAAATTAAATTTGGGGCATAGGTGGAAGAACCGCACACTTTTTGTAACTAAAATAACTAAGTTCTTTAAACCATTTGAAGACCCTAAGGGGATTATTTTTACGGGACGGAGGGAGAGTAAAACAACAAACTAATGACATTATTTAAAAAAGAAAATTCTACATGACTTGTAGGATCATGTACAGTTTCAAACACTAACCTTGACCATTTCTTCGACTTGACTACGAATCCCTGGCCTAATCTGACCGTCAATATCGTCCAAAACTAGGCCTTCGGCATAACAGAGTTTTAAAGGTATCTTAAGAATTTCAAAGATATTGAATGAGACTTGGGACGGCACTTGCTTGGTGTTTAGAGTTTCAGTCTGCCAAATTGTAAAGCACGGAATACATAGATAATTTCTACAAGAAACCACCGAGAGGTAGTAAAATTCCTACTTAAATGGCATTCGGTATAACCCTAGTAAAAAAAATAGGGTTTAGCTCGGAAAAGGTTGAATTTTAAAGCTGGATTCCAACTATTAAGCATACTAACAACCGCGTATATACTGCAACACCAATGTTGTAATGAAACAATGCTTGAAAAATAGGGTAATACCTCAGAATCTTGAATCTCCAGCGGTTCAGCAACATTTGGAGAGCTCTCAAAGTGTTGTTTATTCCTTTTGGGACAACTGTTATCTTCTTCACTAGACATCTACACAAATAAAGATAGAGATGGAAATGCACAGAGCAAACGTGACCAAAAAATTGATTAACCACCAAAAACAAACAAACATGACCAAAACATTGAACGAGGGTAAAATTAACAATAAATTCAGTCCACCAAAAACGAACAAACGTGACCAACACATTGAACAAGGGTAAAATTAACAATAAAGCCAGTCCACCAAAAATGAACAAACGTGACCAAAAAATTGAACGAGGGTAAAATTAACAATAAAGTCAGTCCACCAAAAACGAACAAACGTGACCAAAAAACTGAATGAGGGTAAAATTAACAACAAAGACAGTCCACCAAAAACGAACAAACTTGATAAATTTCAGCCTCTTACAAAAGAAGTACATTAGGATCAAAAGTATAATATCATTCTCTAAATATCAAGTCTCTGCTACAAATGAAAAACAAACTTATATTCACTATTACCCAAAAGAAACAAAACATTTATACTCTATAAAATCATATAGAGTATGAAAATAATAATATGAATATCGGCCCCTCCCATTTCGTGGTTTCTACCACAAAATCGTATAAGAGATATGTATTTTTTTTTACTGTTTTAATTAAAAAAAATACATTTGTTGTTGTTGTTGTTGTTATAATGTGAAACATGTCAATTTAAGGTCCCGTCTCGGTTACTTAGGCATCTGCTAATTAATCCTTTTTTTCCGTATGCGTAGAAAAGTAGCCCTAATAAGAATTTAAAAAAAAATCCAAATTACGGAACAACAAAATTAGAAACCAAAATCGGCTGCTATGTAATTCAGAATCAACAATCAATACATAGCATGCTTCTAATAATTAATTGTATTTTTTTTTTTCAATCTGGTGACTTATTCGTACACGTAATACTCTAAATCAACAATCAACAATCAACAATCAAAAAGGGATCACTAATTACTTCAATACATATTCATTTACAATCAAAAAAGAATCTGATAATTAATTGTATTTTTTTTTAATCTGGGAACTAAAGGTGACTTATTCATATGCGTAAAAAAGTGGCCAAAACGAAACGAATTAAATAAAGATAAAAAAAACAAAACAAAATATTCAGATCTACTTACAGAGATATATTCAGATGTATAAATATACATATACTAGCGGAACTGCCCAAGCGATGTGTTGGTGTGACGGTAACCTATATTCATAGATAGCAATTAAATCGAATATAAACTTGACAACCCTAAAATTGAAATCATATAAATTAATAATAATAATATTATTGAAAAAAAAAGGAAGATTTCATACCAAAATTGGAGAGATAGCAAGATAACAGGAGGGAGAAACTAAAATACACAAATGAATTTGAAAGTGGGGTTTTTTTATAAACAGTGTTTCAAGGCTTCATAACAGGTGTTGTACATCTATACTATTACTTTATGTCTTATAAGCTCTTGAAACAAATATTTACAAAAAAACCGTATAATTCAAAAAGAAAAAACTGTCCAGTAATATAAATCGTATAATAACTGCTCGCTCTTATTTCTTCTCAATCCCACTTTAGAAACTGCTCGCTCTTATTTATTCCCAATACCACTTTCTAACCCTTTTTCGCAGAGTAATATTATTCTGATTTTTTTAGTATTATGTAAATTTTTATCTGTATTAATTATGATTTTTTTAAATAGTGATTTTATAAACGATTATCGATAACACATACGTTACACCACGCATCACGTGAACACGCCCGCTAGTATATATATAGAGAGAGAGAGAATGAAATTATTTATACTAAAAAATATCAGAGATTCAAGCAGAGCATACGTCATAAACTTCATCCTTATCTCATTATTATTATTATTCTAATGTTATATTTAAAACAACAAACAAACTAATTAATCACATTATTTAAAAAAATAAAATTCTACATAATTTGTACAGTGTTTCAACATATTTTGAGATTAATATTAAAGTTATCATATTTTGTAATATAAGAACTAATTTGTATAAGTTTGAAACTTATATATATACAAAGAGACTATATAAAGACTGTAATTAACGTTTTATAATTAATTAATTTATTAATAAAATCATTTTTCTACCGTTCTCTCTCTCTACATATCTATATATAATGACGAATTACTTATTCTCATATGATCTCGATCGTACTATGTTTGTTTCATCACTAGAACGTGATTTTTACATGGTATCATAGCGAATCTGGTCTTTCCGCTGCTTAATTTGCCTGCAATTATCTTGTTTAATATTTTCTACCATCACATTAGGATTTATTGTTTAGTTGATTATTCTTGATAAATTTAATTGCAGATCTGTAATTCTATTATTGATTCATCTTATATTATGTTATTAATTGATTTTACTTGTTTAGCTAGTTATAACAGAAGTAAAATTTGCCCCAATTGTTGAGAATCAGCTGTTAGTGATTATTGATATAGTTGATAATAATTGATTGATTTTACTTTTGTTGATATTTATTTTATTTTACTTGATTTGATTATATTGTTCTCATGTTTTCTTCTTTTTCTTCTTCTTTTTTTTGGAATTATACTGTTTATTCGTTGTAATTAGAGGTTCTTGCATATTTTATTTGTTACATTTGGGGACAAAATAAATATTTTTGTGTTTAAATTTATCATTTGAAAGAAAAAATTCGGTGTGATTCTAAAAAATTTATCTCCAAATCACCGGTTTCTTGCATTGTAATGATATTTATAAAAGAAATTTGACCATGCGACATTGATGTTATTTATTGTACTAGAAATTGTTTAAAAAAAAGGAAAAATGACCCATAGATCACACTTTTCAAATTTAATCTCCAAAAAGTCAAGCATAAGTTCAAATTCCCAAAAAAGTGGGTATATCTATATCTTAAAAGTGGTTATATTTTGATTTGGTAAAAATCTTTTTGTTAAAATATTATTACCAATTTTTGGAACCACGTATATACCAGTCGCCTAAGTGATGCACCAAAGATACTAAAACGGCAGCAATTCCTCTTTGTCATCGGTGTGACAAATAGGGGGAGAAGATTATGCGAGTTTATATTTACTATCTTAATTCTTATATTTCATATATGAGTTTTGCAATACTAATGTGCACGGAAGTAAACTATTAAACTCCAAGTATTTGTCAAATCCAATTTGTCAAATCCAATGACAAAAGGGGAGATTGTTAGAACTTAAATTGACTAGTTAAAGTTACTTAATTTGTTGTCGTATTGGATTATACCAAAATATTTGTGTGTTAAAAAAAAGTAATTATCTTTCCAAACTATGAGGGATTTACTTTTTGCTAGATAAAATCTTTTCTTATTCTATCTTATACGAATGATTAGTTATTGATTTGATGAGTATAAGTTTGAATCATACGAATGATTAGTTATTGATTTGATGAGTATAAGTTTGAATCATGTTAGGAGATATATTGTTCCATATATAAATCTATCAAAAAGATTGTCTCGTGTGAATCTTTTTGAATAAATATATTATCTCCTACTTCAAGATATATACTACCTTGTACTAACAGATTTGATAAGATTTGTTTATACTGAAATTATGTGAATTATAGACAAGATATCTTGAAGATTGGAAGGAGTTTATCTCCTAAAAAGGAGCCAACTAAATCTCCTTGTTACAAGCAAAGTAGCCGAATTTCCTAAGAAGATTTGGAGCTAAAATAGGCATGTGTTCCTAACAAGATTAATCTCCAAAGATCTTACAAAGATGGCGATCAAATCTTCAATGGGCAGCGAGATTCTTGAAGATAAAAGAAAAGGAATGCGAAGATTTGAAATACTTTTATTTTTATAAATAGTCTCATACTTGCTTGTAAAATATTACGTGTTCTAAACTTATAAAGAACTTATCTTAGAGAGAATACACGTGGCCTAAAAAATACGAGAGTAACAATGACGGGATGTTATTGTTTATAAGTGATAGCTATTTAGTAATAGTAATATAGTGATAGGCAGAAAATCAAAAGTGAGTCTGTGAGTTTTCATTAGTCTCGAGTCCTATATTATAAGCTTGAAATAGTATCATAAATCTGGGTGAGTGCCTCAGAGACGTAGCTCAAAGTTCTGGGTGAACTCTGTTTAAAAACGTGCGTGTGAATTTACTTGTATGTTTTTATTCTGAGTTATATCCATCTTTAAAGTTCGGTTAGAACCGTGGTTGCAACTGCAGTTATAACCACAGTTCTAACTGAACAGCGTAACAGCAACCACAAAAGCGAAGTCGGAATTTCAACGTACAAATTGTATAAGAGATGTCAAAAACGAGAAAATAATGCATGAAGAAGGAGAACACTATTTTGGAGAATTCCATTTTTGATACGGGATGAGTAAACATGTGTCAATGTTTTGAGAAGTGTATGGTGTAAAACACTAAATTTGCAAATAACAAGAAAGCTAAATATCGAGATATTAAAGGAAAAATGATGCGACAAAAAGTCATAAGCCTGATAGGACGAAGAAGTTAAATAATGTACACGATAAGCGCTACACATCTTCAATGCACTCACGTGGACAGAAACCCCCGGAGCGTTGTCAGCACCACCAATGTACAAGCCGACGATGGTGTCATCAGGCCTAAATACGGGAGGATATGTGTCTCCAGCGAGTATATGATACATCGTATTCATGAAATCTGATCTCCTGTATAAAGATATATAGGGAGAGAGAAATAGAAAAGAATCTTTTAATATGAAAATTGGATTAGTTAGTTAGTTAATTACATCCTAATTGTTTTATACTGGCATATAATTACAAACTAGTCACCATATTATCTAACTCTAATTAAAATAAATTTATATTTACTAATTTCATGTCTATTTTTTGTGGTCGTTTCATTTTTAATCCAAAATATTTGTTTAAAAAATTTAAAATAAATTTATATTTCCTAATTTCACGTCCCCTTTTTTGTTGTGACCTTCCATTTTTAACCCAAAACATTTGTTAGAAAAAATTAAAAGAAATTCCTATTTCCTAATTTTATGTCGCCTTCCATGTACTTCCATTTTTAACCCAAAATATTTGTTAGAAAAAATTAAAAGAAATTCCTGAATTACGTATATGGATATATTGCAACAAATATTTTTAAGAGTAAAGTCACACATAATTTAATTTAGAATAAACGAAAAAAAATTAGTATAATTTAATTAGTCAAATTAAAAAAAAATCATTTAAATTAATATTATGTTCAAATATTATAAAGTTTATATAGATAACCGGTTTGTTCGGAGATTCGTCATCTCGAGTAGACTCTATTTCGTTTCTACGTCCTTCTTATAAAAACTAAGATTTAGTTTATATTATTAGTTTGTAACCGAATTTTAATTCCGATTTCAGTTCTTGTTTATTGTTTATATTCCGTTTTTGTTTATTCCTTGGTGAGACCATTACAAAATCAATACCTATACTCGTAAACATGTCTGTCCCTGAAGGTGGAAGGGTCAATCGACTCACACATATGCAACACAAACATATCAGACTGACTCCTTAGAACAGAATTGTCGTTACCGAATACCAAGAGCGGGTCGTCAACGGAAAGGGCCTTGTTTTCCGACAACAGCTTGAAAGGAAAGTCCTCAGCCGTAGCGATACGCAGCAGCAGAAGGTCTAGGTCAGTCCGTCCATACTCGGGTACCAAGAAATGTGGATGACGTGGCGACGTGACGAGACCAGCAGATACTTGGGTAGTGTAACGACTCATCGCGTGATGGCACGTCAGGACGTGTGTCGGGTCGATCGTGACACCCGTCGTCATCTGTTTGCCGATGTTAACATCGTTGCAAATGTACCCAATCTCCCAGACATAGCGGTTGATAGGGTCATCCGGGTGGGTTTCAGCAGTCTTCATTTCAACTATGTATTATGTATATATGTAAGTATATATATATAGAGAGAAAGAGAGCTAAGAGAGAAACCCTAGCTGCTGCTAGTGACAATATATATATATCGTTGTAGGCGGGAAAGCTAGCCACAACCTTGTTGAAATAATAAATTGTTTGGTTCAATGTTTGCTTTAATGTCATGAACCTTTCAGATACATGCATAGACCTTTGATATAGATACAGGAATAAGTTATGTCTTTTGATTTTCTAGAATAAATGTTCATAACTCAAGACATTTGATGTTCTTTTGAGTTTAGTATAAATAGGTGTTCTACTTCCATTTGTAAGTACACCAAAATTTAGTTTGAGTTTGATATTATAAGAGTTTTTTCCCTCTCTATATTTTGCGTTGTCATTTTATGTGAGTGAGTGTTCGTTTCGCCCCAACAGTGGTATCAGAGCCAACGATCCCAAAATGGCCGGTGGAATGACCCCTTTTATCCCCATGCTGAAAAAAGATTTGTACGATAATTGGAGCATAAGAATGAAAATGCTTCTCGGTTCCCGAAATGTGTGGGAAATCGTAGAGACCGGGTTTAATGAACCCAAAGAAGACGCTGACGTAACTCAGGCTCAAATGGAGGACTTAAAGAAGAAGGATCGAAAGGCTCTTAACATCATTCATCAAACTTTGGATGAAACTATGTTCAAAAAGGTGGCGTGTGCAATCACGAGCAAAGAAACTTGGGATATTTTGGAGAATTCATTCAAAGGAGTTGACAAGGTAAAAAAGATTCGACTCCAAACCTTACGTGGTGATTTTGAGGCTTTATGTATGAAAGTCTCTGAATCGGTTGACGACTATTTTTCACGAGTTCAAAAGGTCGTCAATCAAATGAAAAGATGCGGAGAAAAATTGGACGACACCCGTGTTGTCGAAAAAATTCTACGTTCTTTAGATTCCAAATGGGATTACATTGTTGTGGCTATCGAGGAATCTAAAGACGTAGAATCTATGATGGTGGATCAACTTTTGGGCTCGCTCCAAGCTCATGAAGAAAAACTCAACAAAAGAGTTGTGAAAGAAGAGCCGCTCGAGCAAGCTCTTCAAACGAAATTTAGCATGAACGAGAAAAGTTTTGGTAACTCGAAAAGACAACGAGAAAGAGATCGAGGTCAAAATTATGGCCGTGGTGGTTACAACTCTTTCAAAAAAGAAGAGAGGAGACAAAACTCTTATCCGACAAGAGGCCGTAGAAGAGAAGGAAATTATAATGGAAAACACAGGTATGATAAGTTCCAAATTAAATCTTATAATTGTCAAAAATTTGGGCATTACGCTTCCGAGTGTAGATTGAGTAATAATAAATTTGAGGAAAGGGCTAATTTTGCTAGAGAAAATGAAGAACGTTCTACACTTTTATTTGCGCATAATAAAAATAAAAGCGGAGAAATTACTACGTGGTATTTAGATACGGAGGCTAGCAACCATATGTGTGGTAATAAAAATATGTTTACCGAAATTGATGAAACGGCAAATGGAGATATTTATTTTGGTGATGAATCTAAAATTCCGGTGAAAGGGAATGGAAAAGTCTTAATCCAATTTTAAAATGGAGAAAATGATTTTATCTCGAATGTTTATTATGTGCCAAATATGAAGTCTAATATTTTGAGTTTAGGTCAACTTTTGGAAAAGGGCTATGATATTCGTTCGAAAAATTATAATATTTTTTTAAGTGATAAAAATGAAAATTTGGTTGCAAAAGTCCCGATGTCGAAAAATAGAATGTTTTCTTTGGATATTCAAAATGTTGGGGCTAAATGTTTGAAAACGTGTTTTAAAAAAAAAATCATGGCCTTGGCATTTGAGATTTGGGCATCTTAATTTTGGTGGTTTGAAATTGTTGAGTAGTAAAAATATGGTGAAAGGTTTACCTCATGTTGATCATGTTAATGAACTTTGTGAGGCATGTTTGTTTGGAAAACAACCGAGGAAAAGTTTTCCGAAACAAGCGACTACGAGAGCTAAAGCACCTTTAGAACTTGTGCATACAGATATTTGCGACCCTATAAAACCAAGTTCTCTCGGAAAAAGTAACTATTTTGCTCTTTTTATCGATGATTTTAGTCGAAAGACTTGGGCTTATTTTTTGAAACAAAAATCCGATATTTTTTATGCTTTCAAGAAATTTAAAGCTCTTGTTGAAAATGAAAGTGGTTTAAAAATAAAGGCCATGAGATTGGATCGAGGAGGAGAATTTACTTCGAATGATTTTGAAAAATATTGTGAAGAAAATGGCATTTTTCATCCTTTGATGGTTGCCTATATCCCATAACAAAACGGGGTTGTTGAAAGAAAAAATTGATCTCTTTTAAATATGGCTCGTAGTATGTTGAAAAGCAAAAATATTCCAAAAGAATTTTGGGCCGAGGTCGTTGATAGTGCAGTTTATTTGTCGAACTGATCCCCATCTCGAAGTGTTTGGGGTAAAACTCCCGGAGAAGCGTGGAGTGGAAGAAAGCCGGGAATAGCGCATTTAAGAGTTTTTGGGAGTATCGCATATGCTCATGTTCCGGACCAAAAAAGGTCCAAATTGGATGCTAAAAGCGAGAAGTTTATATTCATTGGCTACGACTCGAGGGCAAAAGGTTACAAGCTATACAATTCGGAGAACGGAAAATTTGTTGTGAGCCGAGACGTTGAGTTCGACGAAGAAGAAACGTGGAATTTCGACAAAATGGAGGACGACTATAATTTCTTTCCTTATTATATCGATGAAGAAGACGAGCAAGTTCAAGTAGAAGAGGAGCCCACGACGCCACCACCATCACCTCCTTCGCATGGCGAAGTAGGATATGCGAGCGATAAAAGTTCAAGCGAAAGACACCAACGTTTTCGAACCTTACAAGACTTATACGAAGTGACCGAAAGAATCAACGACAACGTTACTCTCTTTTGTCTCTTTGCGGGCTGTGAACCGATCGGCGTTGAAGAAGCGATGCAAAACGAAAACTGGAAAAACGCTATGGATGAAGAAATAAACTCGATAACGAAAAATATTCGTGAGTGTGTTGAAAAAGGAGATGTTGAAGTGAAGTACACGAAGTCACAAGACCAAGTGGCGGATATTTTTACGAAGGCGTTAAAGTATGAAGACTTTCGAAAATTGAGAAGTTCACTCGGAGTTGCCAAACAAGTTTAAGGGGGAGTGTTGAAATAATAAATTGTTTGGTTCAATGTTTGCTTTAATGTTATGAACCTTTCGGATACATGCATAGACCTTTGATATAGATGCATGAATAAGTTATGTCTTTTGATTTTCTAGAATAAATGTTCATAACTCAAGACATTTGATATTCTCTTGAGTTTAGTATAAATAAGTGCTCTACTTCCATTTGTAAGTATACCAAAATTTAGTTTGAGTTTGATATTATAAGAGTTCTTTTCCTCTCTATATTTTGCGTTGTCATTTTATGTGAGTGAGTGGTCGTTTCGACCCAACAAACCTCTGTACGTACTTTGTACTATTAATTTCCTTTTTGTCTTATTACACTTTTCTTTTTTCAAATGGAAAATAGTTTGGGGGTAGGAGAGAATGTAAAATCAAAATGTAAATAGATAAATAATTAAATAATGGGTTTTTACTTTTACAAGTTTACTAGTCCACCGTCCCAATTTTTAATTTTTACAATCTTACTCCATCCGTTTAATGTAAGTCCATTGCGAAAAATAACACTTATTAAGAGAATAAGAGTCCATTTGTAAACATATTTTTTTAGTGAATTTTTAGATTTTTGATTTTAAAAATTTGTAAATGTTTGGTTAGTCAGATTATTTAAAGCTAAAAAAATCTGTTTTTTTAAATTATAGATTTTCAGTGGAGTTTTAAAACAGATTTTTAAAATCTGATTTTGGACCCAAAAATATATTACCAAACATATCATAACACATTTTTTTATACTCTCTTGCCATTTTTACTGTCATTCTTATTAACATACATTTTTCTATAAAAAAAAAGGGCAAATTTATAATATTACATAATATTTTTTCTTTATTTTTCAAAAATGGAATTCTATTTTGGAAGGGATGAAATGCTTTTATAAAATATTACTAGTAATACGAGGAAAAACATAAGGTCAGACAAGTAAATTTAGTTTTAAAAAAACAAAGTTATGATAACGTTCCCTTAGCGTTTTTTTTAGTTATATGATTCACAGTCACGAAAAATTGAATCAAAGTAGCCACTCAATGAAAGTATCATTTGTAATACTAGCAAAGAAACCCGCGCCTCGTGCGGGACATAAATCAAAGTGAAAAAAATAAAAGTAGAATATATCACAAATACTTACACAGATAGATGGTAGAATTGAATATGTAAATTTAATATATCATTACTCCAAATTACACAGATATAAAGGAAGGACATGTTTACATAGTAATTTAGTCTGTTACTATACAACATGTAATTATGATAGATTCATTATTAATAAGTATATCCGTCTCAAAATATAAATCTTTTATAGTGTAACAGCTTTCTCATAAAAATGACAAAAATACTTTGAAGAACCAAGTACAATCTCCATTCACATCTATCTACCATTATAAGCCGATTTTTTCTTGAAGAAAGTTCAGCACCTTTTCGGATAAAAGCGACTTTACACGGATGGAGTAAAGATGCAGCCAATATCTCATCCTTGTGAAAAGAATAAAAAACCTCGTTCGGTGCAGCTTCTACCAACGCACCTTTTCCGAGTTTTACGTCAGCTGGTTGGTATAGCCAATTAACGGACAATCTAAGATTTTGTTCTTCCTCTAATATTAACCTCGGACTATTCCAATGAAAGCTGGAGAATCTTGGGGAGGTTTGAACAGTGCACAATCACCGATACTAATCTTGCGCCCGACCTGCAAAATACATACCAAACAAATGAAATCTATTAAACAAGATTAATTCTAGGTTCCATCTCCTAAGTTGGCAAGTTGAGGCAATAAAACACAAAAACAATGTAAGAGCAGAACAACAGAACTTGTCATTGCAAATAACATCAATGCAAACCATTCTTTGAGACAACAATAGATGTTCACCATATTAAATTTTTTCTTTTAGAAACAAGTTTGATCAAAACATTAAGTAAATAGCTGAAAATGATCATAAATGTTCTCGAAGCAAAGGCTTCTTCAATGTTTCTTTGAGTCAAAGTTACACGGAAAAATTGGCGAACAGAAATTGCAACAAGGCAAATTGAGTTGTTTAACATTGCACAGATACAACACAGAGAAACTACATCAATCAGACAAGCTATTCAAAAAGGTATCAATTAACCGTTTCAAATTAAGGGTAGATTTGTTAATAGTTGAACCTTTTCCCACAACTGGACTAACACATTTACAATAAGGAAATAAGATATTTTACAACCATAAAAAAAACACTATCGAACGGTCTGACGATAAAAGAACGACCATTCACAAAAGCAGGTAAGAAAATGTTGTCGCAGCTAATACCATTTACACTGCTTCAAGATTAAATGTGAAAAAAAAGGAAGCAAGCTATACATCAAAATGGTCTTTACCCAAGAGAGGAAAGGCATATTTAGAGACATCCATATGTCCTGAATTCTAATAGCTTGTACAACACTTTAAGATAATCGCTAAGACGATAAACCGTTGGATATATCATATATTGGAAGACGTGTACTGAAAAAAGAGTTGGTTATAACTAATAAAGAGTCGGTATTGCGCTCTTTTTTTCTACATCAACAATAATATATTATTACCCTCCAAAAAAAAAGAATAATATATTCTTCACTTTTTTTAAAGTATTCGACATTCGATCAAATTAACCATAAAGACTACTCATTAACATAAACTTGCCAGTCTCTATCGTTTGCCTTCCCTAAACAGTTTCCTAGTTTCCAACACCGTCTCACAAACAGCTTACCCAAAATGAAAATATAGATAAATGCAATACACTTTTAAAGCAAATTAGTCAAGCTTAAAGGCTGGAACAAAGCAATCCATCAGTGTTATGACTTATGAGGCAACAGAACTAACAAGAATACAAAGCAAGACAAGCCCAGTTTCTGCAAAACTCAATTTCATTTCAACAGCAGGGTGTACAAAGCTATGTATAGAAAAACTATGGGAAGATAACAAAGAGAGAAAAACGCTGCTAATTGTCGGTGATCCCTCATCAAGAAGAACAATCATCAATCAATTTGGTTTAATCATAAACACTATAATCACCCAAGGCCCAACACTGAATTGGAGCTGTTTTATACTAAAAACGGTGGATTACTTGGATTGGTTCTCGCGTCCAGGAAAATAATTTCCATAAGCCTCTAACTACTCACAACAACATCCAAAAACAGATCACAGAGCTACAAATATACACCAAATATAATAAAATCAATGATATTGTAAACAAAACCAATTTTCAATCAGACCTATGATATAAAAGGTATAAATGTCAGAACAATTGTGATTATAGAAACCCGTACCTGAAAGGCTGAAATTAATAACAGTTTGTTTGCCCTTATTTGGATGAAATACTTCGTAAGAGAAGGCAATAACATTAAGACGAAAAGGCCGGTTGGTATATATAAAAATACAGTTTCCAAATTGTCATTTCTAGCATTGCCCTCCCGGGATAGTTTACCGATAAATATAAGTGATCCAGAATTGTCAATCTCACGTTCTACGTTGATTCGCTTTTTTGTAATTTTAAAATTGATCAAATAATCAAGCGAATTAGAAATAGCAACATATGACTTGGAATTCTTAATCTCACGTCCTACATGACCATGGCCATTAACTTGTAGAAATAAGATAGGAAGAAATAAACCTCACAATAAAAATAAGAATGGAGATAAGAATGAGGGTAACAATAAAGAAAACAACCAAACAAAAGGATACAAATGGTAAAAACAAAACAGGGCTCAATGTGATATATTTAGTAAACCATGTGGGTCAAAATGTATGAAAAGTAACTACTAAATAAACATACGAGGTTGTTTTTTCAATTATTCTTACATACTTGCAAGTTAAGAGAGAGAAAGAGAAAGAGAGAGAGAGAGAGAGAGAGAGAAGTTAGGGGGGGGGATGGCAACGGTGGATGGAACGGCGGCGGTGGTGGCGCTCCGGTCAGTGATAAAGAGAATAGAGGAGGCGGTGGAGAGGAGGTTAGGAGGAGAGAGAGTGAGAGTGGTGGCGGTGAGTAAGACGAAGCCAATATCTCTCATACGTCATGTTTACGACAATGGTCACCGCTTCTTCGGAGAAAACTATGTCCAGGAAATAATTGATAAAGCTCATCAGGTTCACATCTATGTTACAGTTTGGCAATACCCTTTTTTTTTTTACTTCCTTTTAGCTTTTTTTATTTTATTAAAAAAGCCAATGGGTGTTTGGCATATTATCTTTTTTGTCAAAAAAGGTTCAAAATAAACTAGCTTCTGGGAATTTTTTTTAGTTTTTTTTTTCATATTAAATGATTAAAAAAAAAATTAGAAAATCCTTGATGAATCACCTCAGGTATATCTATTACTGTATCTAAGTGAATGTTTGGAAATAGCTTTTTTCTCAGTTCTTTATTAGCTTTTTGATTGTAACAAGCTATGGGTGTTTCACATATTAACCTTTTTTAGCTTTTCCTAAGCCTTTTTGGTCAACAAAGCTAAAAAGAAGCTAGAATCTGGGATTTTTTTTTTAGTTTTTTCACATAAAAATTAACTAAAACAGTAATTTTCCAATTTAAGCTATTTGTATTGTTACGAGTCACTTATTAGTTATAATAAGTAAAAAAAATTGACTGGTCAACAATAATAAGTTTTAAGTCACCTATAAGTAAAAAAAGTTAAGGTGGTGCCAAATAGCTTCTTTTTAGCAAGCTTTTTTCTCATTGCTTTTTATCTATACCTTTATGTGAATAGGGCTTATGAAGCCTTGAAACAACTAATTACAAAAAGCTATTGATAGTTTAAAAAATTACACATAGTGTTAGAAATTCAAAAACTAAAAAAAAATATAACTGCTTACGTTCAATTCAAAATAGATACTAATTACTGTTTGAATAAACCCAAAAAATAACTCCTCTCTGCACTCTCTCTCCTCCCCCCTCTCCTCTATCCCTATTCTCTGCACCCTCTCTCCTATTACTCTTCCTGTTATATTTATTTATGATTATAAGTGTTTTTTTTTGTTGTAAAATTGATACGCGTTACACCACCCATCGGGTGGGCAAGTCCGCTAGTATATGTATATGTATGCAGTGAGGGAACCAGGAATGTTAAATGGGAGGGGCAGAAATACTACTTTTTAAAATTAATAGTAAAAATTGAAACGTGGGTATCAATATAGGTATATCTTAATATATGTATGCAGGGGCGGAAGCAGAAATGTGGGAGGGGAGGGGATGAAACGCTAATTCTTTTGAAGATTTTAATTTGAATACGAAAAATATTATTTTTCATCATTCTTTATTGAAATAGGAGATGCTTCTCCTGACTGTCCCCGCCTAGTTCTTATGCATATTAGTTTGGAATGGTTTACTAATTTGTTTGTGTTATGCATGTTATGCTATAACCTTGATAGTTTTTCTTGGGGGGTTTTTATCTATATTTTTTAGATTATTAATAAAATTGAGATATGGGTTTTCTTCACTTTATGAAGAAATATTAGTTTTGTTATGTTATGTTACAGTATGTGGCTATTGAAATTGCGGATGAAAAGAAATGTCGTGCTGCAAATAAAAACGACTGCAATTTACAAGATTCATGTTCTCAAAAAGTCAAAAGTGTTAGCTTTTCTAGGCTGAAAAGAATGAACTTTTGAGGCTAAAGCATCCAAGTACATCAACTTACGATAGATAAGATGAGCCTTTTTTTAACTCTAATTAATGTGGAACAAAATGCAGCTGCCAGGAGATATAGAGTGGCACTTCATTGGGAACTTGCAGAGTAACAAAGTGAAGCCTTTGCTAAGTATGTTTTCTTCCACTGGGCTCGTTTGCCTTCTACACTGTACTTTGAATGTGTAGAGAATACAAAACTCCCTTGTGCATTTGGTCCAAAAGTACAAATACGATGAAACCTTGCTGATACGATAACCATTTACAGTTACAAATTATAGTACTATTGTTTTCTGAAGGAACTAGAAAATTAAAATAACTTTTAAAGCGTCTGTAGATATCAACCCGCATGCTTTTTAGCTAGTTTTTTTTTTTTACTGTATTTGGATTTTGGAAGGATATGAGAAATTCAATTCATGTCTTATGAAGTGAAAAAATAGAATCTGAACCAAAATTTAAATTGGCGTAAACTGTTATGATTCAACCAAGAGTTGCATATCGTTTGTTCTCGTTTTATGAAATTGTAAAGTTTGCCAATGTTGAAGGAACAAAATTTGGAATTTTTATTTAGTGATTGGTAGTCATAAATTGCATTGAGCTTACATTATTGATTATTCTAGAGGAGGTGTCTGTTTTGTTTTGTACTTTTGCTCACTGCTTTCAGTTTTGTGGCAAAAAAAGTCAACGAGATTGGTTTTTTGGATATCTTTTATACGCTTATGAGTTCTTTCATTCCTTGCTTTATCATACAGCTGGTGTGCCAAACCTTGCGATGGTGGAGACCGTGGATGATGAGAAGGTAATCGCCAATAACTTCAATTTTTAGGTACTCAAAATTCATTAGGGGCCTAGTAAAAGAGATGCTTCTGTTTTTCTCCTATAGATGAAATTTGTTTAATTAAAGTTCTAAAATTTTAAACTAAATGACGCACGACATATATATTCTAGTTGTGTGGTTACAGTTCTTAATTGATTTCCATATATATTTCCTTGTGAGTTGTAGATTGCAAACCATCTTAATCGTGTGGTAGCAAACATTGGAAGAGAGCCTTTGAAAGTTCTGGTCCAAGTGAATACTAGTGGAGAAGAATGTGAGTGACCTTTACACTGAAACAACTACCGAATTATATGTTTTTAAATGTTTTGTGGAAGTGATGTAAAACTCTTAAATTGTTTACTTTTTGCAGCGAAATCTGGAGTTGAACCATCTGAGTGTGTGGAGCTGGTGAAACATATCATTTCAAATTGTCCGAATCTCAAATTTTGTGGTCTAATGACCATAGGAATGCCAGACTATACTTCAACACCTGAGAACTTCAAGGTATTGATTCCACTTATATCAACGTCTTATGTTTACTCGATCATTCTTTGATAAATTCTAATTTTATATTGAATTGGCTGCAGACATTGGAGAATTGTAAAAAAGTGGTTTGTAAAGAATTTGAAATAGCAGAAGAGCAGTGTGAGCTGTCGATGGGAATGTCTGGCGACTTTGAGCTTGCTGTAAGTGAACTAGACCTTGATTCTAACTTAATTACTTGTGTTATTTTCCTGGAGCACTTTTTCAATGTAAAGGGAAGTAAGGCTTGTTATGCTATGCTTGCTTGAGTTTTCATGTTCGTTTTTTCCTATTTAAATGAAGTATATGCCTTGAACAATGAAGTCACACCTTCTGTATTCCCATGGCGAAAGGTTACTATGAGTGGGTTTGTAATGTCATATGAGTTTTGCTTAGATGATGGTGACGCTAAAGAATAATTTTACTTTTCCTTTACCTCTTATTAATGCCACGGGAGTTTTACAGAGATGATGGTGACAATAAAGAATACGGAGTATAATTTTTCTTTTCCAGTTACCTTTTTATTAATGTCACAAGAGATTTATAGGATGCTCGTGACAATAAAGAATATAGTTTTTCTTTTATGTTACCTTTCTTGTCGTTAAATCCTCGTCTAAAAAATAGTCGATGTCTTACCCATGAACCGTGGTAATAAAGTAAAGCTAGTAACTGAATATTTTCAATTTTTTGCAGGTTGAAATGGGAAGCACAAATGTAAGAGTTGGATCCACCATCTTCGGAGCAAGGGAATATCCCAACAAACAATAGAACCAGTACAAATGCACGTTAAAAAATGCAGATTCAACAATGTTTCGTGAACCTGATCTTCTAAGTTTAATAGTTGTATTAGAAGTTTGAAATTGTATTTTAGCTACTTTCTTCAAAGAAGTGGCAAACTTGTTGGGTCAAACCAATCATATATCGGGTCCTGGTTAAGAATGGTTGAGAGCAGAATTCTCCAATTTTGCGTATCTTAACTTGTTTGCCAAATAAAGATATACCTTTGCTTTTTTGACAGTAAATATTACAGTAACGTTTATACATCTCTGTTTATGCTTCGAATGAGTATTTGCAAACTAAGTAGGGTTCAATGAGTTGAAAGTCTCGGTACGTTCATGATAATCATGTGTTTCCGATAGAGAAAAGATCAAAGTAAGAATTAGAGGGTTAAAAAAAAAGATTTTCATTCACAGAATGTTTTCACCTTTCAAGTTCTTTTCTAGTAGTAAACTATTGAAATAAACCAGTATATCATGATAGAAAACATTCTGGCTGACTAAAAAAAAGTCTGTTTTGATTTTATTCAATTTTTAGTATTCCATAAGGACTAATAACCATTGCTTGTTAACAAAATTTTTAAAAATCTCTAACGACGGTCGATACAAATCTATCGGGTCATGGGGCAATTTCAGCAACTCGGTTCCCATAATCATAATCCAATATGAGTTTTTTTTTATTATTATTATTGATTTGTAACACTAAAACTTTATTCACCTGGTCTGCCAAATAATCACTCTTTTTCCCTTTTGCTAAAAAACTAGAAAAAAATCAATAAACGAAAAAAAAAAAAAACAGACAGCCTTAAAGAAAGAAAAATTCAAAAGAAACAACCTTTTATTTAGTTTGCTGTACAAAGTTCAAAGCAGAAACTAACTTGTCACTTTTTCAAAAAAAACAAAATACTAAGTTAACAAACAAAAGTATGAAGAAAAAACTGAAAAAAAAAGAAGAAGAAAACGGCCTTAAAAGAAATAATAAAAACTTAAAAGAAACAACCTTAATACTTTTGAGTTAGTTAGTTACAAGTACAAACTAACTTAACAGACAAAGTATACTTTCAAATAAAAAAAATAAAAAAAAAGTAAAAAAGTAAAAAAATGAAGAAGATCAAACCTCACCATCTCTTCCGCCACCACCCAACTCCGCCGTCTCCGTCGCCGTCTCCGCCGTACTCTTCCGCTACAAAATCATTCAACTCAAAACTAAACAAACTCTCAACTCAAAACCAACACACTCAAGTCCTAACCACCTTTGCAGAAATGCTCAAAACCGACACCCAAACGGACGCCTTCACTTTCCCTTCCCTCCTGAAAGCCGCTACCTCCCTCCTCATTCTCCCTCTAGGTCTCTGTATCCATCTCCACGTCATCGTATCCTCGTTATCACGTGACCCCTACATTGCCTCATCTTTAATACATTTTTACGCGAGGTTTGGTCTTGTTGGGGATGCTCGGAAGGTGTTTGATGGGATGAGTGAGAGGAACGTCGTTCCTTGGACCGCTATTGTTGGGTGCTACTCGAAGTCCAGGGATCATAAAAATGCCTTCTTTATGTTTAATCGGATGAGGTAGAAACAAATTACCAACTTGTAACTTTCTTGAATATGTTATTTAACCTCTTCTAAATGGATTTTAATACCCACTCCGTCCCTAAATAAGTGCTCATTATGAAAATACGTGCAATTTTGACTTGTGATTTTTTCGTATCTATGTTGCCGAAATGGAAAATTTCAAAAGTCCATCGTATAGTTATAACCATGAACTATGTGACTAAATTTTGAAAAAAACATTTCGGGATCTACATATGAAAATATTACTAGTCAATAGTTACACGTATTTTCATATGAGTCACTTATTTAGGAAAAGAGGGAGTATATAGTAGTTGTGAATATAAAATTATGGTGTAAACAGGTATGAAGGGGTGGAGATGGGTTCAGTCACCATTTTGACTTTGTTGACGGGGGTCGAGGACGTTAGGATGGTTAGGTACGGGCATGCGTGCGTTGAGAAATATGGGTTCGGGTCAGATTTGGTTTTGATGAACTCGTTGTTGAATTTGTACGGTGGCTGTGGGAGTGTCGAGGATGCAGGGACTTTTTTCGAGTCGATGGAGAAAAGAGATGTTGTGTCGTGGAATACAGTGATTTCGAGCTATGCCCGGATTGGGAAAATGGGTTTTTTGGATTTGTTTAGGAGAATGAAGAACGAAGGTGTTGATCCCGACCGACATACTTATGGGTCGTTGTTATCGGTTATTGCTAAGCGGGATGATGTTAGGATGGGGAAGTTGGTTCATGCTAGGATAATTACCGCGGGATATGAATTTGAGTTATTTCTTGTTACGTCACTTATATCTATGTATTTAAGATATGGGCTTAGTGACGATGCATTTGTTATGTTTGAACGAATTACGGAGAAGGATGTTGTTTTATGGACAACAATGATCTCGGGGCTCGTACAGAATGGACGTGCGGACAAAGCACTGGAAGTTTTTCGACTAATGTTGGTTAATAATGTTTTTCCGTCTCCTAACACCATAGCTTGTGTTCTTTCTGCTTGTTCCCAATTGGGTTGCTTCGATTTAGGTACTTCTGTTCATGCTTCTATTATAAGAAAAAGAATAATTTTAGATAATCCTGCGAAGAATTCCCTCATAAGCATGTATGCGAAGTGTAATCGCTTGGAACAAAGTCGTGTGATTTTCGATAATATGGATGATAAAGATGTAGTCTCTTGGAACGCGATTGTCTCTGGTTATGCACAAAATAGTGATCTTGGCATGTCCTTGTATTATTTCAATGAAATGAGAAAAACCCTGCAGAAACCTGATAACATAACCGTAGTCTCTCTCCTCCAAGCTTGCGCCTGTCTAGGGGCTCTACAACAAGGAAAATGGGTCCATACTTTCGTCGCAAGGAGCTATCTTGGACCGTGCCTAATGATAGATACAGCTTTGGTAGATATGTATTCTAAGTGTGGTGAACTAAAATTAGCTAGGAAATGTTTTGATGCGATGCCTGAACACGATTTAGTCTCTTGGACCACTATTATCGCGGCGTATGGAAGTCATGGTAAAGGGGCGATTGCTCTAGAAATGTACAATACGTTATTATCTACCGGGCTTAAGCCAAACGCCACTGTTTTAGTGTCGATTCTCTCAGCTTGTAGTCATAATGGGCTCGTTGACGAGGGTTTGGAAATATTCAACTCAATGAAAAACGATTTTAGGGTCGAACCGGAAATGGAACATCTTGCTTGTGTTGTGGATCTTTATAGTCGAGCGGGTAGAGTGAGAGATGCATATCAGTTTTATAAAAAAATGTTTTTAAAACCATCTGTTGATGTTTTAGGCATGGTACTAGATGCGTGCCGATCCAGTGGTGACTTGGAACTTGCTAAAATTATATCAGAAAGTATTTTTATTTTAAAGCCTACTGACGGTGGAAAGTATTGGCAAGTGGCACGAAGTTATGCTTCGATGGATAGATGGGATGATGTGAGCGAGACTTTGGTGCAAATGAAGTCACTTGGGATTAAGAAACTTCCGGGTTGGAGTTTTATCGAGCTAAATGGAATTATTACGATGTTTTACACTTATCATGGATCACATCCTCAGAATGAGGATATCGTGCGAGTTCTGAAATTCTTGGGGAAAGAAATTAGGAATTTGGGAGTTAACTTGAGAAGTGAGAAAACCATTGATTTATAAAGAAAAGATGAAGGGAACTTCTTAAGGAATGGTCTTTTTTCTTTGGAATGCAAAGTTCTCTAGAATTCGAGCAGGCAAGAAAAAGGCAATCGGGAGGATTCTGGCCAAGAATGGGTATTAATCTTCACTTTCTTGGGAAGATTAATTGAATAAATACTAATATTTAAAAACTTGTATCCTTCACTATACATGCAAGTACCATTAGAATTAGGTGAAAATGGTTCTCTGACAAAAAGGCCATAGCATAGATTTTTGTAATTGTTTGTTTACTGTATTTTATGAGACAAATTTACACATCAGTCTGGCCTCTTGAATATTTTACAAGAGTTTCAATATAGGCGTAATTTCGCTACTTACCAACTCTAACTACTCTTAGCTAGTAATTCAATCTTTATATTCAGTCATATAGGCGTATAACCAATCACATTTATCTACACAAAACCTTATAATATTCATATTCTGGGGAAACAAGTGATCATTTAAAACATTTATTTAATTTATGCTTCAATGGATTAGATGGAGGATATTGAAATATGACCAAAGATAAGTTTAATATTAAATATTTAAATAATGTAACAAAACCGACCTTAGCTCAGTTGGTAGAGCGGAGGACTGTAGTGTTATCACAGCTTATCCTTAGGTCGCTGGTTCGAATCCGGCAGGTCGGATTTCTTTCTCTTTTTCTTAATAGTAACGCGCTTAATTTTTTTATTTAATAACTTGCTATTTTTCAGATCACGATTGTTCGTGGCGACGGTGAACTACAACTTAGAAGGCGAAGATTTGTCATTTGTGTGTTTAATAAGAACTTTGGCAAATGTTTAGATTGTTTTATCATTTCCTCGTAACAATTTCAAATAATCGATTTGGTTCATTGGTTAACGCTTATGAAAACTAGAACTTACCAAAACAAAGCTCTTTGAGGCAAATAGTTATAGCAAATGCAAAAACAATAAAGCCTTGTTTAGTAGCAACATTGATGCAAATAAACTGTACGATTGGACTAAGATCCATCATTTTGTATAAAGTGGCCGACTTAGTAACTGTTGGATTAGCTGCGGTTCTATGTTCTGGGTTTTCTTCAACCAATGTCTAGGACTAAAAGGTCTTTTTTGGAAAATACGACCAGTTCTAGGACTGGGTAAAAGCCCGGTCGGCAAGATCCAACCCCAAACTCAACCCAATTACTAGGTCAAGCTGACTGCTATAGTCAAATAAAGATTGTCACTAGCAAAAGATGATAACAAACAATTACATTCTTCCTTCTATTTTGTTGATGAACTCAACAACTAAGCAAATACAATCAAGTTGACCCAGCGATTTTTTCCACGATAGATGACATCATGGATCGTTCAAGTACAACCTTTTTTTTCCCTTGTCTACAAAATTTATCGGCTAAAAAAAAGATTAGCATTATCAGTGTGACTTTATAAACATTTTTGTTTCTAATTAGCTTACATCCTTTTCAAAAAAAGTGACGAAACTAAAGCGTGGCGAAAGTGGTACAACGGATTTAGTGATCAAGTAGCTTTATTCTTATCCTATTTCAGAAGCCTCTCATCTACATAACATAAGTATACTCTTGCAAAGTTAATCTGCCGCCATGTACAGTTTACTTGTCTTTCTATAACAATCCAGCAAATCCGGTGAAATTAGAGGGTCTCCCCCTCTCTTCTCCCTCTCTGTGTGCCTTTAGAAGTTTCTTGACAGGGTTAATCATGATGGTGTATCTAATATCATAGAGGTGTCAAACTGACCCACCACTCCTTCGCTTAAAAGACGCATTGCAGCTCCTTGGGAAAACTTACGAGCAAAAAGGAAACACGAGACACGTGTCGAATTAGTCTTACACCACTCTGTTCGGAATTCTGTATCGTAGTATACATGGTTGATCTTCTGCAAAAATCACACAATGCATTAGTAAAAGGACCACTTTTTTTGGAAGGTAACATTTTTTACCAGTAAAAGGATCAAGCTATTGAGCAAGTAGTATTAAAGAGATCACCTTTATATTATTAATCTGTCGTGGACTGGCATCGGCGTAGCTAAACGTAAAAGGGTGCCATCCCGTCCTATCTAATTTTGTTGTAGATTGGTTCCATGAAGTGTATGTCACTGTTCTTCTCTCAAGCTCACCTTCAAGATCACTCATCTAACCAAAAAAGAGGAGAAAGAAAATAAGATATATAGACGATTCAAATGTTCCCAAATAGAGCAATTGTATGCCTAAGAATAGGTATTAATTCAGAGACCTAAACAAATAGGTACATACGTGAGCCATTTCCCCTGATATAGCTTATAACTTCAAAAGTGTAGATTTAAACGGTACTGGAACTTGGAAAGGAGTACAACAGCCAATTATCACTTACTGTCAATAATGTGGGCACATAATGTTCATCCGGTATACAGTTATGCTCCTTCTGAACTATCTACAATTAATACAGAACACTGATTAGAAACACGATATGAGAAATGGTGTATTTTTTAGGGCAATTGAAGCAACTTTAAGTAGCTTCAACAGGAGGAGAGCAATATTATTAAGTATCGAACAAAATTCAGTAGCTTATTTTTCCTTTCTGTTTTGGGGTTACTAGGAACTTCACAAAAACTGTGTAGCTGCAGCTACACATGAATGAATGACTTTTCAGCAATAAGTTCAATAGAAACTGAAAAATTGAAGTAAAAAGACAGAAGTCAGAAGCACTTACCATAATTGGTTTGCCATTGGTCTCAGCAAGAGGTGGACGTCTCTGCAGTTCAAACAACCCAAAATTACATCATTGAACTTATCAAGAGAATTAATATGGTATGTCGATTCCAATGGTCTCGACTTTCGTTATGGGCATATTTTAAATCCACCTCAATGTAATGGTAAAGGAGAACATCATATAAAGACATCATGGCTTATATGAATTGGTCATAATTCTGAAGAAACCATAGCATATAATAGGAGGTAAAAACAGCCACGTATGTACCTTGCAGAACCTTTGGAATACAGGAAATACCACTTCGTCGTCTACAATAACTTCCGCATGATGCCGTACTAAAGCAATCCACTACACAGATTCAGTATCATGTCAGCCAATTAGACACACAATTATTCAGGTCACTGGAAGGAGAGAAATACACTGGTATTTTTTTAGTAGGTAAATCCGTAAATGTTTATTTTAACATAATGCCACGTTAAAATAAATGAATCAATCACTAGAAATTATATACAATTCTTAATCTTGGTATAGACACTATCCGATTCTTTGACGTTGGTAGCATTTCTACCACTATAAACTGGATCCTCCTTCTCCACAGTAAAATTTAACATGCACGGATTTGCATAGCATAATGGATGATTTAAACCCTAACAAGAAATCTATGTATTTAGAAAAGGGAAAAAATTAACGGTAAAAACTTCACATATGCTAATTGAGTGCATTTTTTCAGTGAACAAAACTTAAAATGCACAAGACTTAACCTGTGACCCTTTTCGCCATTTGGACCTTGGTATAACAGGTGACATCTTAGGATTGTAACGGCCTTCCTTTATATCAAGAAAGCTACAAATATAGAAAGACAAATAAAATTACTCTAATAGCCAAAATGAAGGACAATCTACAAGAACCATTTGAAGTCAACTCGTTATCCAAAGCACATGATTTACCTGTCGACGTAACTTTTTGGAGAAGCCATCAAATAATTGTATACATAGCTGAAATTGTATAATGGAACACAGCTGCAATATTACAATGAGAACTGTCAAGGAGAGCTATAGTGTAAAATGAAAAGAAATGGAATAAACAATTTTTCGCAAAAAGTCTCAGTTTCCAATCTAGAGGATAGTAGTCAGCACAGACTTGCTACAACTTTTAAAATTTAGATACTAAACAGTCTAAACTAAATACTAAATAGTCAGCACAGAGGATGGTAGTCGCCACCAATACTAAACAGTCTAAACTATATACTAAATTTAGATACTAAGACAACTTCAACCAGATATAAAATTATTATTTTTCAAAACTTAAATACAAACCTATCAGATAAGAGAACAAATCTCTGATTTGCTGGTTCTTCGAGAGCTGCTTCAAGTAACAACCTCTCAGCTTCTATCATACTTGCTTCACCCCACCCCACCTGCAATGCCACCACCCAAACAATATCTATAATAACTTTTCATCATCATGATCCCCAGCACCAACAGGAAAAGAAAAGCAGATAGACGATATACAAGACCAGCTCTATGAGTTGGGTCACCTAGGCCCGTCAAAATCTTTAAGAACACCTTTTAACTAACTAAAACTTATGTAGAAAAAGCAGGTGCATTAAATATATACTACAACTTACAGTACAATTGTTGTAGCCTAGCTGGTTATGTTTATTTTTTCATGTCAAATAAGTCAAGGGTTCAAATCTCGTAAATACTCTCCTTGTTACATTTAGTAAGAAAGTAAGATACTCCCTCCGTCCCAAAATATTGGGGCTCTATGTATCTACGTGCAATTTGGACTGACAAATAACTCATATCTAAGTTGTCGAAATCGAATTTTTCAAAAGTTAATCACATTGTTCAAATGTTAAACTATATGAACAAATTTTTAAAATTAATATTTCAACGAGATAATTGCCGGTCAAAGTTGCATGTAGATACATAGAGCCCCAATATTTTGGGACGGAGGGAGTAAAAATAAATAAATCAATAGTTGCAAGATTTGATCACGTGACCTTCAATGAAGCTAACAAGGAAGTAATCCACTACACCACAAGATCATTATTATGACACTTATGGCTTTGAAAAGTCACATAAAGAACTAAAATTTGCCAGCATGCAATGTTTTTCATAAATAAAATGAAAATTGGTGCCTATTGGTGGTCCGCACCTAAGCGGAACGGCGGTATGGCTTATACCAGGACCGTCCCTGATGATATAGACTCGTCTTCCAAATAAGATAGGGAGCCAAAAAGCAAAAATAAACATGCTTTTATATATTTTTGGATAAGTTGTACCGTACTATACCTATATTTCCAGTAATCTCTATTTGAGAACCCAAACACAATCTCCAATGTCAATGTAAATATATGAAAATAAATCAGAAGCTAATGCTTAATATAACTACTTAGCATAATTGACAACAAACACAGATACAGTACATGTGGTTGAAAAAGGTAGCATGCAATATAAAATGGAAACTTTTTTTCTTTATAAGGTAGTTACTAGTTAGTGGGTGAGTTGGTGTTCTTCCCCACCTCAAATATAATAGAATAAACAAAAACTTTATACTGTCATGTGCTTTAATATTTCCTTCTCCAAATGCTAGAAATTTAACAAATTACCTGAATGCTATTAATCAACTGCCGACTATAGAAGAAGGCAGACCTCGTATTCGACTCGTCCAACACGAATCCAGGCTCTGAATGCACATATATCGTGTAATTTGCCTCGTAACCATTCTGCACGAACAAATCACTCATGAGCTCCTAAATGTAACTTACAAATTAAAAACCTCAACTAAATTCCAGTAGAAACCAAGGGCGGGTATGGCTTTGTTATGAAAATAAGCTGACGATTTAGTGGCTTGGAAAAATACAGTCCAATCAGTTTAAACTCCTAGATTTTTCAGGATAAAGATTTACAAAACCTTAGGACCAAAGCTATCAAACTACTCGTATATGTAATTAGCAGTCATAGTAAAAGGACAAGAAAGATGTCTTTAAAGGCTGCAACCAAACAAGCCCTGAACAAATAACTTGAAGAAGCTGTCCAATCAAATGAATCACAACTTGTACGAAAAACAGCAAAAAAAAAAAAAACACCTCCTAAAGCCCTTAAGTAGTAATCCTAATAAGCTTTCCATCAAAACTATTAAACCCAAAAAGGGCTTAAAAGCCGGAACGAAAAATCCCATGACGAATCTGTCCGACAACTACTTCATATTAGTACTAACTTAGAAACAAAAAATCTGAGCTTAAAATTGGACCCAATCCCACCCCAAAGCAAGTAACTTGAATAATCTATCTATCACTCAAAATCAATCACAACTGATATAAACATAAGAACTGAGCTTAAAAGCTGCAACCAATCAAAAGCATTACACTTTCTTAACTTAAACTACATCACAATTTATAAAGAACCAATCTTTAAAGCTATCATTTATAAAAGGTTACCTCAAAAAAGCTCCCCCAAAGAAAATCAAGCGGAAAATTTCCACGACTATGAAATAAAAACACAACCTTAGAAGCTTCACCTACGTATTGCTTTAATTTATATAAATTCAAAGCAAAATGAGCATAAAAAGCTGCAAGCTCGAATCAAGTGTAGTATAGCTAAATCAATTGAGCCTAAAAGTCAGAATCTTCAATCAAATGTATTCTAACGCATATACATGAAAAAGAACCGATTTTTTAAGCTGTAATCCTTAAAAAGGGTACCTCAAAAAAGCTCCCCGAAAGAAAATCAAGCGGAATGTTTCTCCAAACGAGAAATAAAAACGCAACCTTAGAAGTTCTCACCAATTGTAGTATAACTTATATAACTAAGTAATTGAGCCTAAAAGCTAGAATATCTAATCAAATGTATTCTAACACATACATACCAAAAATAACCGATTTTTAAAGCAGTAATCCTTAAAAGGGTACCTCAAAAAAGGTGCCCTAAAGGAAATCAAGTGGAATATTTCTCCGAACGAGAAATAAAAACGCAACGTCTTGCTTATATACGAAAAAGAAGTTAATTTTAAAGCTGTAAATTGTAATCCATAAAAAAGGGTACCTCAAAAAAGGTGCCCCAAATAAAATCAAGTGGAATATTTCTCCGAACGAGGAATAAAAAAGCAATCTTAGGGGGACCATGGAAAGAGAGGGTGGAAGACGAAAGACGAGATGATCTACGAGGAGAAGATGAGTGGCGGTGGTAACGAAAAAGACCGAAAACAAAGAGAAAGAAAGTGAGTGAAATAGAAAGATTCCTTAAACTGAACCAATAATATATATATCTATGTATATTATATGTATGTAACAACCCACCACCACTCTTTCTTGTTCCTCCCATTAACACCTTCTTTGTCATTCCTTTTATTTTTATTTTTATATTTATATTGTATGTATGTATCTATAATATTTAGAGAGAGAGATAGAGAGAGAGAGAACAGTTTTTTGTTGTTTTAGAGACAAGAAAAAGGAATGAAATTTTATTTATTTTTATTTTAAAGACTGGACTGGTTTTTGTTAATTGTTATTGTTTTTGTTGCCAGGGAAGAAGGTGGGAAACTGGGAATATTTTATGTTATATACTATTATTTAACTTATATTAATTAAATTTATCCTACTAAAATTATTACAAAACGAGTCTGATATATAAGTCGGTAACAAATTGTGTCGTTAATCCTTTTTAATAGCAAATTCTAACTTTATAAATACATGTTCAGCCGAATGTTCAGTCAACACATTTCTGTTTATTAACTTTCTGCACTCTCCTGACAAACTCAATAGACTCGGTAGTTAAAAACTTAAATGTATCAAATGCAAACAGTATGAAACTGTGGTGATTGTAACTAATATAATTTGTATCTTTGAAACTATGTTATGTAACTATATATGTTGGCCTGAGTATCCAAATTTATGACAAACCGTTATGGAGTATCTGTATATCTATATATTAAGTTTAAGGAATAAATTGCTATTTTCGGTAAGGGGGAGAAAAATGAATAAATTGATATTTTTATTATATCGCCGTTTCCCGTTTCTCGTTTCATATTAAATTTTAAGTTGTGTTTCCCGTTTCTGCTTCCTTTTCCGTTTCCCGCTTCTGTTTCCCAAGTTTGCAACAGGTATATCTATGTATCATGTTATACTGTGAGTTTAAGGAATTTTCTGTCTGCTTATCAAAAAAAGTAAGGGGGGGGGGGGGGGAGGAAAATGAATAAATTGAAACTTTGTAATATATTATCAGTTGCCAAACCAAGTCACAGGATCAAATAAGAGCTGACACGTGGTAAATAACGACACTACAAATATTGTAGTGAAAAATCAAAAAACCAATAAGTGCTTGTTTTAGGAGATATATTTTCATGTATGAAAACGAAAATGGGTTAGGATTAAAGAGAAAGAAAAGTTGAGATAGTTTGAGCAAATTTAGAAGCACTTTAACTAATTTGTTGGCAAGTCTTTGTTTGGTGTGTTCAACCTAATTAATGTTTCTCTTTTCACAACTTGCTTTAACACACATTGTCAATGGGTTAAAAACATGCTTACTACTATTAGTTTCTCATAGGCTTAATGAAACATATCTGGACGAAAATAGATAGGGAGAACGAGAATGTAGACGGTAAGTCGATAATAGAGACGAAATACGACAGGAGGCTCTCGTTTTTGTTCTAACACCGGAAAACATAGGTAACTAAATGAAAGATGCATGCCTTACTGAGTGATTCATAGTGAACTCACATTTGTCCTTCTCATGTTGTTTTGGCCTTTTCGGGTACCAATATTACGTTCAGGATTTTACCACACGAACAAAGGTATTTTCTTCAAAGTGAAGGAAATGTACAATAATTAAAAATATGTATATATACTGTATTAAACACACAAGCATTAGTTGGGCAAGGTGGAGAAGTTTTTCACAAAAGTGAGGTGAGGAGCCCTATGATGTGTTCCCGTAGTCTGACGTAGACTAATTGAGAGACAACGCATAGCGAGTGAACAAGTCTTGGCTAGCTTGAAGTCGATTAAATTCGGATCTAAGGTCAGTTATACTCGTGACCTATGTGTGTACAATTGGTGTTTCAGAGCACAATATTAATATTCTCAAATTATATATATATATATTGTTACATACTCCTATAATACTGTGTGCAGTTATTTTTTATGTCTCAAATGTATCAGTTGTAGGGGTGCATCACCGTAACCATTTTAATTCGATATAGTGTTACTTGTACCGTATTTGGTGGCGATGATAAATAAATTTTCTGCATTTTGCTCGAAGTCTTTATATTTCTGATAACATGCATGATATACCTTAAATTTATTTGGATCGTTAAGTAAAGTATCTAAAAGAAGTCGTCTTATAATCCATTTCAACATTAACAAACCTAAACATTGCTAAATTGGGCAAATCACATATATCCATCACTTGCAAAAACGAACTACATGAGAAATATGAATGATGTTTTTGTGAACCATAATACTACGAATAATTAAAATATATTGACTTACCCCCCAGTGCTGAATAGAACAACTGTAGTGATACTTGTGAACATAATCGCATTTCTAACTAGTGAACTGCATGCATAATCTCGACAAAAAAATAGATATGGTAATTTAAGTACCAAACTAAGTAAAAAAATCAACAGAAAATGAACAAAAATAAGCCAGTTAATTGATTGTAGGCGAGGGAAGAACATTTGATCATGTCTCTAAGGTCATGTTATCGTTTTTTCATATGTATTCGTAAATTTGAAAGGAGAACCGACTGTTTTTTGCTTATTTGGAAAACTAACTTACTCGGCTATAATCTTGAAGTTTCTGGGATTTTCAGCCAAGTTTAGTGCGAAATCACATTTTACAATCCTCCAGGAGGAAACAATATTATCAAGAATAGCATTCAAGTAAAGAAGAGCTGCAAAACAAGAAACAAAATAATAATTGAGCTTTAACATGCTAAACTAAAAAAATTGGTATTTGGACACCCCAGTAGCTTTTCTAGTATACAAGAAACCCATTCCATAAGAACAAGCGTCTTAAAGCCATGGAACCAATCATGACAAATAACCCTAACAAATGGAATCATGCATAATGTCTTTAAAAAACGTACCCTAGAGAGAGAAAGAGAGAGACGACTAGGGTGAATAACCCTAGCCGCCGCAGCCATGACAGATAAAAACTCTGCCTCTCACCGGAGGCGAAACCACCATTAAACGCAATCCCCAGTGTATGTCTCCGGATCCTCCCCCAATGAAGTCTTTTGCATCTATAGTAAGTTCGCAACCAAAAAAACCTACAATAGCATTAAAAGAAATAGGCAGTTATAAGGGTGAACCCTTAATCAAATTCTCTATGGACGACGTCAAACAGTTATCGGAACCATTTAAGTATACAATAGTAGGAAAATTTACGCATGGTAGACCAGAAGTGGAAGTGATAAGGAAAGTGTTTGGTAAGCTCGATTTAAAAGCAAACTATAATATTGGTGTATTAGATCATAAACATATATTGATTCGTTGTTTTCATGAAGAAGATTTTACGAGAATTTGGCTAAAGAAAATCTGGTACATAGAGCACTTTCCTATGCGTGTGTTTAAGTAGACATATGATTTTGACCCAGAATTTGAGACTCCAGTAGCTCCTGTTTGGATTAACCTACCAAAATTGCCTATACATCTATATAACAATTCTAGTATTTTCTCTATAGCGAGAGCTTTTGGAAATCCTTTAAAAGTAGATGAACCTACGTCTAAACTATCAAGACCAAGCTTAGCGAGGATATGTGTTGAGGTGGACCTTAGTGAAGAGCTAGTTGAAAGGGTTAGGATAGGTTATGGCGAAGATAATGATATAGGATTTTGGCAATATTGTGAGTATGAAGATCTACCAAATTACTGTAGTTTTTGTTACAAGCAAGGCCATAAAATAAACTCATGCAAATTCAAGAATGATAGAAAAGAAAGCAATAAAGAAGTAGCAAAGGAATCTAACGAGCAAAAGAGCAAAAAAAGCAGTGTCAAATTTATTAATAATAATGTCAGAAAGAAAGAAAGCACTAAAGATTGGGTAGCGAGAACTTTTCAAAAAGTCAAGGAAGTACCTAAAGAAGCAAATGGTGATTCACTACAAGAGAAGAAGTGATTATTAGTGAAGAAGAAATCATAGAAGATATCATAGATGAAGAAATAATATGTGATATTATGCCAAATGAAGATAAAATAGAGGAAAATGTAGAAGAAAATCTTTGCATTATGAATAAACTTCCTGAACAAAGCTTCAACTGGTCAGGTTCAATTTTGAAAAGAGAATTTTGATGCAAAGCAAAATTATGGTAATTACTGAAATAGAAGAGATTGAAGAAGAAAAAGAAGAAAGCATTCTGGAACCAACAACAACAGATGAAATTTGGGAAGAAAGCTTATCCAAAAGTCAGAAGAAGAAGTTTAATAAAAAAGAAAAAGCTAAAAAACAGCAACAACAGATGAGTTTAAGATCATACTCTAATGTGGGGGAAAGAAAAAGGTATAATTAATGATTACATCCTTAATATGGAATGTTAGAGGGTTGGGTAATGGAGCTACTACGAGAAGAATTAAAAAGCTATGTTTGGTACATAAAATACAACTCCTTATTTGTTTAGAACCTATGGTGGGTTGTGACAAATTAGAAAAGTACAGAATGAAGTTTGGATTTGATTATGTGTTGGGCCATGAGGAGAATAAAATCTGGATTTTTTATAATGAAGGTATAGAGATGAAGATTGTGAGGCAGATGGGTCAAAGCATGCATTTGGAAATTCTATGGCAAAACAGTACTATTTTTCTAACTCTAGTGTATGCTAAGTGTACTATAGGAGAAAGAGTGGCTTTGTGGGACTTCTTGAGGCAAAATTTTACTCTAAATCCATGGTTTGTTACAGGGGATTTTAATACAGTTTCTAAAGAGAAAGACAAGGTAGGAGGACAACCTATTAACATCAGAGCTGCTAATGACTATTTAAACTGCATGGATGGTATTGGGGTGACAGAAATGAAGTTTAGTGGTTCTAAATTTACTTGGTGGAATAAAAGAAGTGGGGATGGCTCTATTTTTGAAAGGATTGACAAAGTCTGTATTAATAATGCAGGTGTTAACTTATTCAATAAAGTTTCCTTGGAGCATTTGAGTAAAACAAATTCAGATCACAGTCCACTTCTTCTTACTTTGAAATCAGAGTTAGACAACAATCCTAGAAGGTATATTTTTCAAAAGTTTTGGACCAAACATCAAGATTTTCTCAATATGGTCAGAATAAACTGGAAAGTGTATACTAAAGGGAATGCATTATACTCTTTGGTTAACAATCTTAAGGTTCTGAAAAAAGCTATTATAAACTGGAATAAAAGTACATTTGGGAATATATTTCAGCAAGTGATAGATGCTGAAGATGAGACATTAAGAGTGGAAAATCTCTTTGAAGAAGACCCAAGTCCTGCAAATAGAGCTGTGTTAATGGAAGCTATAGCAAAATTAAATTATAGAATGAAAATAGAAGAAGATTTCTGGGCCCAAAAAGCAAATATTAAATGGGCTAAAGAAGGGAATGCTAATACAAAATTTTTTCATAGTGTGGTGAGAAAAAGAAGAACAAAGAGTATAATTACAGTTATTTCTAACTCTCAAGGAGATACTTTGACAGGTAAAAAGGAGATTAAAGAGGAAGCTGTTAGTTATTTCAGAAGACTTCTATCTGCTAACTACATTCCAAACAGTTATATTTACAAAAGTCTAGAGTGTGTGAATAGAGCCATTTCAGATGAAGACAATGAGTTTCTAACAAAAGATCCTACATTTGAAGAAGTAAAAAGTGCAATTTGGGATTTGAATAAGAATAGTGCTCCAGGCATAGATGGCTTTAATGGTCATTTTTACACTGTTTGCTGGGATATTATAAGCAAAGATATTTATCAAGCAGTTTTACAGTTCTTTTCAGGATCTATTTTACCTAAAGCTATGACAACTACCATTATAGCCCTTATTCCCAAAAAAAATGATCCTGAGACTTTTGCTGATTTTAGACCTATAAGTCTTTGCACCTTTTTCAACAAAGTTATATCCAAAATTATGTGCTCTAGACTTTCGGTTATCCTACCTTTTATTATTTCAGAAAATCAAAGTGGTTTTGTTAAAAACAGAGATATTATGGACAATATTCTTCTTTCACAAGAATTTATTTCTAATCTGGATAACAAAAACAGTGGGAGCAGTTTAGCTTTAAAGCTGGATATGAAAAAAGCTTATGATAAAATTTCATGGCACTTTTTAATTTCTACTATAAGAAAATTGGGTTTCTCAGAAGTTTGGATAGACAGAGTTTGGAGACTTATCTCTGATAATGGTGTTACTGTTATGGTGAATGGAGCATCAACAGGTTTCTTCAATCCAACAAATGGTCTAAGGCAAGGTGATCCTCTCTCTGCTAGTCTCTTTATCATTTGCTCAGAAGTTCTGTCCAGAAACTTAAACAAGTTAGTTTACAATAAAAGATGGAAAGGGTTTAAAGCACCAATTGGAAGCCCTATTATTACTCATTTAGCATTTGCAGATGATTTCATTATTTTCTCAGCTTCTAATACTAATTCTGTCAAATGTGTGAAAAAAGTATTGGACATGTTTAATAATGACTCTGGTCAAGAAATCAGTCTTGATAAGAGTTTTGCTTATATTTCCAAAGGAGTAAGTCAAAATCAGAAAGAAACTGTGAGCAAGCTGCTAGATATTCAGTGTAAAAACCTCCTTTTACCTATTTGGGCTGTAAAATTTATGCTGGAAGGAAAAAGTGTATCAATTATCATGAACTGGTTTTGAAAATCAGAAAGAAGTTATCTGGTTGGAAAGTTCAATATTTAAATATGGGGGGGAAGTTGATCTTAATTAAGCATGTGCTTAGTTCTATTCCTATATATACCATAGCAGCAATGAATCCTCCTCTACAGGTTATAAAGGAAATAGAAAAAGTTTTGGCTACTTTTATGTGGGGAGAAAAAGATGGTAAAAACAAGCATCATTGGGTTAGTTGGAAGAAAGTTTGCAGAACAGTGGAGGAAGATGGTTTAGGTATAAGAAGCTTAAAAGATATTGCTGCTACTTATGCTATGAAGCTGTGGTGGAAATTTAGAACCTCCAATTCCTTATGGGCTAAGTTTATGAAAGCAAAGTACTGTAAAAGTGGTCATCCAGTAGAGGCTAAAGCTAGAACAGGGAACAATACATGGAATAGAATGCTAGTAGTAAGAGAACGAGCAGAAGCATGTATGCAATGGTTAGTAGGGGATGGCAATATTTCTGTTAATTTGGACAATTGGTTGGGTACAGGAAAAATAAATGCTGAAGATATTCATAATAGCCTAAAAGTCAAAGATTTGCTGCAAAATGGAAGATGGGATAGACAAATTATTAATGAGCAAATTCCTATTCATCTTAGATCATTGTTCAAAGAAGACTTCAAAGCTAATACTTTTGGAAAGGATGAGATTATTTGGAACATTGAAAAGTTGGGAAATTTTACTTTTAAATCTGCTTGGGATATTACTAGAATAAAATATGAAGATAGTTGGTTTAATAAATATAAATGGGATAAGGATTTACCTTTGAAAATCACATGCTTCGTATGGAAACTTTTCAACAAATCCTTGCCTTTAGACTCTGCAGTAAAAAAATTTGGTATTCAATTAGCATCAAAGTGTGAGTGTTGTGGTGAACAAGAAGAAGATATAGAGCATTTGTTTAGTTCTGAAAAGATAGCACTAGAAGTATGGAATCATTTTGGTGGGCTGATGGGTATAATTAATACTAATATTAGTATTAAAGGGAGATTTCTAACTTGGTGGTCAACATCTAGAAAGGAAAAAAATGGTATCAATTCTTTCACTCTGAAGTTATTGCCATCTATAATTGTTTGGATGATTTGGAAAGCTAGGTGCAGTTATAAATTCAACAACAAGGAGATGACATCACTACAATTTGTTCCCAAATTACTGATATGGTGTACTTAAGTTCCAAAAACAACAAAAAATTTCCCAAGGTGTTGGACTTTAAATGATATATTCATTACAAAACCAGTGGCTAGAGTTAAGAGGGTCTCTATAGTGAAATGGCTAAATCCTCCAACTGGTTATGTAAAAATCAACACAGATGAGTGCTTTAAATCTATTTCAAATTCTTGTGGTATAGGTGGATTAATTAGAGGCTCTAAAGGAAATTTTATCTATGGTTTTCAAGAAAAGGCAAAAGGACTATCAGCTATAGAATCAGAAGCTAAAGCTATTCTACGTATGCTACAGTTAAAGAATATGGATAGATTTATTTTGGAAAGTGATTCGCTACAATTGGTTTATATAATCACAAAAAATATAACAGCTCCTTGGCAAATTAGACCAATTATAGATGAAATCAAGTTTAAATTGAAGGGCAAAGAATACCTGATGCAACATGTACTTAGAGAGGCAAATAGAGCAGCAGATGAGCTAGCAAATCTGGGCTGTGATGAGGGGTTCAAAGAATTCTTTAAAACAGGTGAGTTAAATCAAAAATTGCAGAACATTATAAATCTGGAAGAAAAAAGGCTTCCATACTTAAGGAATTGATGGATTATGGTTGCGATTGAAGATGTTTCTTATGAAGAAGATGACGGTTTATCTCTCTTAAGTGGGACTGTTCTCATTCTCAGATAGATATTTGGGGGAATGAATACACGTGTTCTTTGATTTGAGTGAGTTACAAAGACCAGTATTATGAAGGTCCTTAAAGTTGTTTAAGTTTATTCTTTTTAGTCAGTCAAGTTGCAAAGTTTAGGTTTTAGTTTCTCAAGTTTCATTTCTTATAGCTTCAGTGTTTCATTTGATGTTACTTGTTAATTGTTAATTCTATTCATTAATAAAAAGGTGGGCTTTCTACCCACAATTTATTTAAAAAAAAAATGGAATCATGCATATGAATGGTTAACAAGTAAATTCATAATTTGATAATATATTATATTACTCCCTCCCTCCCATATTAAAAGAAACAATGAGTATACGTGTAATTTTACAATGCAAAATTTATGTATTTTAAATGTCGGGATTGTAAATTTCAAAAGTTATTCATATAATTTAGCATGTTAACTATGCTACTAAATTTTAAAATTTACAATTATGACAATTAAATAACACCAATTTTGCATTGTAAAATTGCACGTATCTCCATTGTTACTTTTAATATGAGACGGAGAGAGTATAATATGATATCATAGCGTCTAGCTCTAAAAATATAATTACTCAGAAAAAGAACATATCTCACTCATTTTAAACTCTACGTACGTTCAAATCGTCATATATCAAATATATATGAAATCGTCATGAGGACAAGATACATGTTTGTTATCTTGTTTGACTGCACCTTCTTAGAAAATAAGCTAGATATTTGAGTTTGAGAAATATGTTATAGATTCATTTGATTCAAACCGTTTAACTTTTCTTCAGGCTGAAAAAGAAGAAAAACTCCCATTCCGAGTTTAGCGACTTTCAAGACTTTATTTCTAGCCTATAAATAACCCACTCTTGTATGGATTCAAATCAGACTTAAATGAATAAAACACTTTATATAAAGACTTGAGTACGTTTTTATTTTACTTTGTGTTCTTGCTTAGGTTCTTTCTACACATTTGTCCTACATCACAGACTGATTTCCATACAAGTGATTTACTCTTTTCTCTTAGTACTCAAGGAAAAGTTATATCCCCGATTTCTTGAGATAACGGACACTCATAGCGCTCTCTCTTGAAAAAATGGCACATTACTATGATTTTTTTAGCAGAAGAGGTTATTTTTGCATCATCTTCCTGGCATTATATCAACAGTCCCGTGGTTTTCATAAACTGAACCAACATCCCAATTATCAGCTGAGGGCGAAAGTGTCATCAAAGCCGCAACTATATTCCTCATACTTGGCCTCAGTTGTGGATTATCTAGTGTACATGCTCTAGCAAGCTCTGCCACCTGTCAAAAAATAAAAAACAAAAATTACAGAATATTATTACGGTTGTGAATGGCTTCAAGAGATATTAGCAAAGTCGACAAGGCGACAACACAACATTTATTCATCTGAATACATTAGAATCTTTTTTTTCTTATTTAAATCAAAGGGTCATCATTTTAATCAACGAAATAAAGGTTTTTTTTTTTTAATTTCGGTATATAATTCGCTTTACCTTATACACTATATCAAGAGGATAGTCATCAGCAAGTCTTGAGTCAATTATTTTGATCAGACGATGTTTCGGGTCTGTCTGATTAAGAATGTCTCCAAACTGTGAAGTATTAGCGATTAACATCAAATCAGCTCAAAAAAATTACAAAGTGTTCCTTTAATTATGGAAAAAGAAAACACTGAGTATGATAATTTACCAAAGCAACGAGCCCCTTAGATTCTTTAACTTTCTCATTCGTCTTTATTATTGCTTCCTTGGCAGATATTAGTTCATAAAGTACAACTCCGAAAGCATATACATCTATTTTTGGAGAAACAACACCATATTGTGCATACCTTTAAACATAAAAGATATACTCCATAACAAAACCAACATATCACAATTTTGAACAAAAATACATGTATAGTAACCTCCAAAATAGTATTTTCTAAAGCCTTATATGAAGGTTTGTATCGATACTTACTCTGGAGGCATGTACCCAAAAGTACCCACAAGACGAGTGTGCATCGAACCACTATCAAAGTCAGTTAATTTTGTGAGCCCAAAATCTGCGACCTGAAAAGTACATTCATGTCAAGACGGCCATTAGAAATTTTTACATTTTATTAAAACATGGGAATAATTTCACAACCTTTGCACGAAAGTCTTTGTCTATCAAAATATTAGCGGATTTAATATCACGATGAATGTAGACAGGGACAGTATGGTCGTGGATGTATTCGAGGCCTCGAGCTGAATCAAGAGCGATTTGCACCCTAACAGGCCATGGTAATGGTATCTTACCTGAAAGAATTACAGGTTATACAACTAAAATACATAGAAGTAGTGTTTGTTTTGGCAAAAACTTCAATATTAAAATAATTATTAGAAAATTTTGATTTTCATTGACGGATTTGAGTACAATTTTGTATTAGAAGATGGTCAGACATTTTCAAAGTGTCCGATAAGTTCTGAAATTACAGGATCTAGTGTTTGCACATATATACCACGCAAGTGTTGACTTAAGTTGCCATTCTCGATGAATTCATAGACCAAAAATAAGGAGTCCTCAACGCAATATCCTATCAACCTTACCTGCAAATTTTAAATAAAGCAAAAAATTTAAAATAGATTTTAAGGAAATGTCAAAGAAAACCAGTACAACTATATGGGCTTATGTTATAATCTTAACAAGCACAATATTATGGAGGTGAAAGAAAACTGAGCTTTAAAAGAAGTACCAGGTTCATGTGATGAACATGGGGTAATACTTGCAACTCAGCAAGAAACTCGTTAGATGCCTGCAAATCCATTTTCTTAATTGCAGCTCTCTGCAATAATTAATGATAACAAAATGAAAACGGAAACAGAAAGCTAATCATACATTAGGTGAATTAAAAATAGCTGACCTTCATTTCTGTTTTCCCCACCAATTCAGTAGTTTTTTACTTTTGCACTTGAAAAATAACTTAACATTTTGCCTTTCTAAAAGAAATTTCTGGTAAACAAACCTCGCCTCTAACAACGCCGTAAAAGACAGATCCATAGCCACCTTGGCCTATCTTATTAGCGAGATTAAATCCCTCAGTAGCCTCTGCAAGCTCTTCATATGTAAACTCCACCGATTTGTCCATAGATATACCAGGTGAACCTAGCCCAAATAAAGGTCCTGATCCAGAAGGAGTTTTCTCTAAGTTAAGTCCGAGACCTGTCATTATTCACATTGTGACAAGTAAATTAGTGAAATCATTACACATGTGATAAAAAAAAATTCAAGATCCTCTTGATTTCAAGTACCCCTATAACAAATTATAACATGTTTGTTGAGGTTTTGTTACTTTTGTAACATGTTCCACCATGTGCACGTTACTATGTTGAACAATTGTACTTAAAGTACCATTTTGTTAATTTTGTTTACTGAACTACTTTTTTTGGTCAATCTGAAACAAATACATAATGTAATTTGGGGGGAACTGTTAAATTTAGTGAAATTCAGGTCAATTTGGAGAAATATTTGGAAGTTTTCCATCTACTTAACTTATGGATTTTGCTAAATAAGCCAAATATGTTAGTTTTTGGATACTAAATTAACTGTAGGTGATACCCCAGAAGATTAAACCATGTTGAACCAAACTATAACACTATATTTATTACCATTGGCATGTTCAACAATTCCAGCTTCTTGAAGTGCTTTTCTGAGAGACAATTCTGAAGCCTGTTTATTGCTTCTATAGAAACCGTAATATAATAAACCAGCTAAAAGAAGAATCACAACAACTGCAACGACTGATATTCCAGCAATAACACCGTCTCTAAATCCTGTTTCAAATGTCATAAAAAGGGAATATATTATGTGTTACATTTAGCTTTACAACATTTGGTTTCGTCTTGAAAGATGACTCGGATTCGAGACGTCTAGCATCCAACAAAAGGTGGAAGGCAACTAACCACTTGAGCTGCAAGATAAAAAGCAATTGAGGAACAGACAAAAGCGTTACTTAAACAAGAAAATTAATATACTGAAGAAGAAGAATCATCGTAGCATCAGGTTACCTCGATTTAAAGGGAGGGTAAGTACCATTTTGATCTGTGGTAAAAAGAAGCGAATATTCAGTTCAGCTACCAGAACATCACAAATGGTATCATTACTGCTCATCGCATAATTTAGACCCCATATTGTTTTCCAAGTATTTGTTTCTTTCATTTATTTGAATGATTCAAAGGAGGGAACGTTTTATATTGATCATGGCAAAGGTATCACTGCTCATCAGTTAGCTGTCTGATATTCTAGTTTTATTTTTTCATTTCACATTTTCAGAAGCTTGAAAGAAGGCTAATTAGAAATTACTATTTTGATTGGAAGTAAAAATCGATAGATAAAATGTCGGCAGCAAGAACATAGCGAATGATATCAATACTCATCAGATTGATTTCCAACCATTTTTGTTTTGAAATTTATTTTCATATTCTTAAGAGATTGAAAGCATTAACATTAGGTAACACTAACCTTTAGCCGGAAAAAACACTAACCCAGCCCTAGCCCCAAAATTCAACCTGGGGTTGTACTTCTTAAGCAACTCCGCTGGTATACCAGATTCAGCTACCACTGTCGATATGTTATCATCTGGACGGAGAGGGTAAGTTTCAAACAATCCGTAATCTTTTGACACGTATCCATCTCCGCACGAACAATTCACTGTCACATTTATAGGCACGAAATCCGGTATCTCCGTTGGGCTATACATATTAACCCTTTGTAACCAAAATGATGTTGTAAGGTTTGCAAAATTCTTACTAGCAATTTTGGTATAAGTATCATCAACTTGAGTTTGATAAATAAAAGTATGGCCCAGAAAATCTCCATTCAAGCAGTCACAAGGAAAAGGAATTTTAATTCGGAAACCACGTTTGCTATTATTTTGTAAACCCGGATTGTATTCCAAAATTTCAGAAATTTGTTTCCGGAAAATCTTGCTTACGTAAGTAAGATTTGAAATGTCCGACATGTAGAACGAAGCTAAAGCGACATGACAGCCATTTCTACACTTAGCTTCAACTTTGAAACTTGAAAAGGGAATTAGTATAAAAAAGAAGAGGAGAATAACTAATCTCTTTGTGGTAGATGTGAAAATCATTGAGAGGAGAAATAAAAAGATGCCTTGTGACAAATGATTTGAGTACATGAGGAGAAAATATTTGTTCTTATTGTCATTGTTATTCAGCTTTATTTAATGTGTTGCTTTTGTCAGGTTATTACATGTTGCATTACTTAAGTGTATATTATTTATAACCAGAGATAAAGTTGTATATATTTCATATGTCATGCTACAAATTGGCCAGCATTTGTCGTCAAGTTTTGTCAATTATTCGTTGATTTATTTAGTACAGTGTTGACCTATCAAGTGGAGAGTGGAATTTTTTTCAAACTCCAGCTTTAAACTATTTCAAACTTTGAGCATTTTACCTTATTATCAATACGTTTTTTCTTTCCGATAAGTAAACCATATTATAGAAAAGCAGGACCTTACCTAGATTTACAAGGGGTCAAGTTTTAGATGGTTATAGTTAGATCCAAGGGTGATATTTCAGTGGAGTTGAAATATAACTTAAGATATTTCAGTGGAGTTGAAATATAACTTGAGATATTTCATCTATTTTGATAGAAATTGGTAGTTTTAAGGTACTTAACCATAACAAAAAACAAGAGTTATACCAAGTCCAACAATAAAAGCATAGGAAATATTTTCAATATATTAGAAGTTGATGAAAAAGTCACATATAAATGAAATACTAAAAAGTTACAATTACAAAATAGAAATGAAAAAAACATGTATGTGTGGCTGCTAAAGGTTTATCATAACAATATATAAAATATGTGGTCCCGTAATACTTCCCATTTAGCAAATCAACTTTCAGATAACACCACAGCCATAAAATATTGTATATGCATATACAGTATTTATTATTCATGATATATTTCTTGTTATTCATACCACTACCAATATAGCAAACTCTCAAATATTATATTTTTGCTAATTTTATTGTTGTATTTTTACTTAAGAGAATAATTATACTCCTGGCCTGGTGAAAATGGAATCCTGTAGAATTCTTCAAATATCTCAGCTCTCCATATTGTTACCCTGCAACAACAAAATAACAAACAAATCATCAGTTTTGTTGCCTTTTAGTAATTCATTTAAGAAGAGGATTAATCAATCTACTCGCTTGCTATGTCAAAAGATGTATGTCCCTGGTAATTAGTCCTCACACCCCTCTCATCCACTATTAATATACATATTCATTGTTAACAACACATTGCATCATATAAGATGTGGTTGAGGGTATAATTTGTACAAGGACATTCTATTTTCGTAACATATTATTTAAGTATATGCGTGACTTTTTACTAACATGAATAACAAATGAATATGTTGAAGGATTCGGAGAAGCTTCCCCAGAAGCAAAGGCAGCCAAAAATCTACACAATTTTTTCACATATGTTGCTGTTAGGATCGTCTCTACACAACTTGAGGTCTTTCCCAACTCTCTTGTCTAATTAATTGTCGAAAATATTTTATTTGTTAAAAAAAAAAAAAAAAAAACAATATTGAAAGTGTTATTTTGCTTATCAAAATGAACACTTCTACATTGTGGATGACTATGCACATATTTACATTACAAAAAAAGTTAGATCGCAGAAGGAATTAGTGACAGATTTGGCTTACCAACGCCTTAATCGGAGACGACATGACGACGGATTTCAATTTTACTCACAGATATGTTCATTTAACAACAGATTTCTAACAGATTTGGCCGTCCCGGATTTCTGTAGTGTTAATCCATAGCGCTGTCCTTTCAAATTGAATTTCAATATAAAGAAAACTGTAAAATGACTCTCTCTTATCACAATATATATAGTTCTACCCAACCCATACATAGGCATATTATTCTCGAAAAAAGTGGTAAATATATAGATTGGTAGAATATATATATAGGACTAGGGATCAAATTAATATCTTTCTCATATTAAACATGTAACTCGAGGTGTATACATCATGCTATTGCTTGTTAGGGCAGGATTATAACACAGAGGCATATGAAGAGTTGACGGAATTTATAGACAAACATTCGTTGAATGATGGTGACAAGTTTATTGCAACTCTGATGAGAGAATCTTCAAGGCACCAAAGCTTAGGTAAATTAATCTGTAATTAATATTATGAAATATATATAGAACGCATCTAATTAATTCATATTATGTATGAATTCTTTAATTATGATGATCGTTTCACTCGATTCATTTTGTGTATGTGATGGCTATGCATTACGGTACGTCTTACAGCTCTGCGCATATTAGAGGTCAGTTCTTCGCTTGTAAAAAGATTATATCATTTAAAACATATGCTAAGTAATTAATCAAAATATTATGTCATTACCAAACAGGTCAGATCTGCATATTGCAAGAATGATTTCGAGTGGGATAACTTACAACTATTGGCATCAAAGGTAAGAAATTGATTATAAATATTTTATCTTAGCTTTCTTTAATTCTATCTCTTTTACACCCATTCCTTTTACAAATAAACGTTTTTCGGCTCATTAATGCAGATGGTTAGTGACTCAAACACAAAACTTATGAGGGATTACGTATTAGAAACTTCTCATGGAGAGATCAAAGAGTGACGCCTCCCGAGCTAGTGACATCCGACTACTTCATGTTGTTAATATATTCATAAACCACTCTTAAGTTTATGATATGGATTATTACTATTAAGTTTTCTTATTAATTCAGAGACCTTTGATACATAAAATAAGTTGCATCCATGGCAATACATGAATATTAGAAAGCTAATGAGACAAAAGGTAGCACTTATGGGAATTAGAGCACACTTATTTCCAAAATAAGCACACATTATGGAAGACTTTGATATCTCAGTCATTTATAAATGCTCACAAAAGATATTTTTATGTCAAACTGTGCAAGCAGAATCTGATATTCGCAAACTATACAAAAAACTAATTTGCTGATAATGAAAAACACTGTTGATTGCTCTCTTATTGCTCCCTTGTTTCTCCATCTTGCTTGATTAGCTGCAAACAGTACCAAAGTGAGTGTTAACAGTAATTTTTTTGCAGCTTCGCCCTTTTTATTTATTTATTATAAAAGTCTAAAGCTAACCTCTATAAAGGAAGATACATCGGGAGATGCGTTTATGTGGCCTGAGCTGAAATATGAGTGAGCACTCTCTTCGATATTCTCCATTCTATAAACCCAATCAACCATGTTTAGCATAAATAAAGTTTGCATTCATTTATAGGGAAAATAATGACAAAAGTTAAGAAATCGGTTGTTTTAGGGTAGAAATTATAATGGGAAGAAAAAGAATCGGGCAGAAGAAAAATACCGGTATAAATAATTAACCATGATTCCACAGCTCTGCAGAAGACCTTTTCCTGACCGGTCCGCCATCCAATTTAGTCTCCCAACCATCTATAAGTTAGTGTTGCAATCATGGTTAAAACGGAAGAAAAGATTTCTGTGGGGCAAAAAAAAGTTTTTAATGGAACCGAAAAAATGTTTAGGCAGAGGATATGGCCTCGAAAGCTGCAAGTTTGGATATTCATCAAACAGATTCAACTAAACCAAGGTTACTTACTCACTTTAAGGTAATGAAAGGTTTCTAGTTAATTACCGATAATGTTAAATAGTGTCCATAACTCAATACGTACCGCTCCATTTTGTAAGTGGAAATTGGCAACAGAATCTAGAGCTTTCCCTCTCTTTTTTTCTTGCAAAAGGTATCTGTAAAGATGAAAATACGTTATGCACTTACACAAAAAAATACAGAAAGTTTGTAAAGTAATCTGCATAATCTTCAAAAAAACAATTTTTTTTCATCAAATCATAGACCATTATATTTAGTCGCGATTGACCTAATATCCGATAGGATTTATGTCCACTTATATAGAAATCGTCCAATTTGCTATACACGACAACTGGGGCATATATGAGGTAAGTGCAAATTACCTGGCACACAATCTCATAAGAGGGGGTTCGAGAATGGATACAATATAGTCCGATTTAATCCACTCATGGTTGGTTGAAGTCAATAAATCCCACATAAGCTGCATAGCATTTTTTCCACCAGAATGTTCTCTGCTTCAAAAAGTTGACTATTTATTAAAAAAATGAGTTAAGCAAGTCTATGAGCTACACTCTTTTCTAAAGTAGAAGAAACAATTATATCATTAAAAACCAATACAAGCGTCTTTTCATGATATCCCTGCTGTCAAATCCTATTATTTGAGCCACTGAAGAATCCAACCACGCTAAACTTGTTGCATATGAATTTTCTTCGTAAGATGTAACCAACAATGCTATGGAAATTAAGGTTAAACCCTCTGGAGTTGATTTCGGATTTTAGAGTTACAAAAACCATATTAGGAAAAAAATAAAATAAAAAAAGAGGAACAGAGCTTACAAAGATGCATCAAGAAGTGCTTTCTCCTCTTCTGGCTTAAGTATATTCTCCCTAAATGTAGCAGAATCGGATCTATCCGCTGAGGCCAGCTTAGATAGGAGCCACTGCATGTACCCTGGGATGGGGCTAAGCGTGGCAAATGTCTGAACAGTTTTAGAAAATTATAAATACCGTGTCAGAACATTGACGGGTAACCAATTTGGGGTTTGAAATGAGAACTGATCTCTCTCGATAAGAAGCCCCAAGGAGGAAGAAAAGTTTTCACTTAGACTGTATCTTTTAAACACTAAAAGAGGAAGTTCCAGGGTATTTACAAGAAGTGACCGAGGGCGATTGGCATATTAAATAACCATGACACATTATAAGTAGAAGAACTAAAACTTAATCGACTTGATGGAAAAGAGGACATATGAGGGGGAAAATAGGAGAATTTATAGAAAATTCGTTGTCTGTTAGCTTCCTTAGACCATGGCTGTTCCTTATTTGGCTTTAAACATATATATAAGTACTTACAGTTATATTTGGCATCTCTCTTTTCACCACATCAATAACACGTTTTATGAGAAACTTTCCAAGGTTGATCCCTTTCAAACCAGGCTGCAATATGTAAAGTTCCTCGTTTTAACACCAATAAAGTATAGAGTTTAAAGTAGCTTACATAACAAAATTGATGAATTTGAGCATACCTGAGTTGAAGATATAGAATAAAATAATGCACAGGTTGCATCACATTCGGGAATTGGTGGATCATCCCACAACACTTCCTGGTATAGGGAAAAGAGTAAGTAATAGCTTGTCACTCGATATTGAATATCTGAAACGAATAGACCAGATAAGTTACTGTTACCTGTATAGTCCGAGCCACACTCATTTGAAGTGCAACTTCAATAAATATTAGAGGTTCGCCTGAAAAGATATTCACTAATCAAATGAGCTAGTTTTCTACAGAGGCCAATAAGTTAAATGCGAGACTTTCTGCCATAAAACTTTTCAAAGGAAAAAAAAAGAAATTCTAACCAGGTATTGCTGGATGTAGATACCCGAAACAACGCCGCCCTGCTCCAAGCCGTCTTTTAAGGTCCAAAAGATTACTTATTGGATGCACAGCCTGCAAAACAAAATTGCTCAGAAATGTGACACAATTAAACGAAAAAACATTATTTATATGGACAAGTTACCTCATATGCGACAATTTTTTCCAATAAAGAAGCAGGATCGTCCCATGTGATGTGGTGAAGTTCAAGAGCAGCAGGACTAAGCCAAGTAATAAGCTTTTCTTTTAAGTAGGAATCTAGAGCTCGTAAGGATGCTATACTCTCTTCCCTGCATGCCATTCATTTTTAATTGCTTAATATTATCTGTAACTTATGTTTGTCGAAGATATTAAAAAGAATATAAGTCTTCTATACACTTACGATATAATAGACAGAATATCTGCTCGAAGAGTGGTCAAAAACTTTAACCCTCCTGGGTGAGTATTTAGCCGCTCAAATAGAGTTTCATAAGACGGTTTTATAGCATGCCTTAAATTGCGCTCTATTCTGTAAAAGGCAAAAAGAGAACCTTCTTCGTCTTGGCTGCAAGATTCATTTTTGTCATCTGAGAAATATACAAATGACCAAAATGAAACACGCGCATTGCAGCATTTTATGGTTCTGATAATAAAATTGTATTTTTTTTTTACCATTTGGCATTTCAAGCCCCAAGTACTGATTAATCAATTGACGAACTTGTTCCCTATTCAGATCGTATTCTTTGGCAAGTATAAGAAGTAATCTTCTGCGGTTCTCCCATGAGAGACTAAAATAACCCTGCATTATTAAACAAATACGACTAAACAAAAAAAAAGGCAAAACCTACTCCGCAATTCGTACAACTAGCAATTGATTACCTCTTCAAAATCACATAAAATAGTATCCAGAACTTCGGTTTTGTTCAAAGAAATTGCCGAGTGCATAGACTCGCGTACACCATCAAACTCCCTGTAAAACACTTGCCAGGACAAGAGTAGACACTAAATCTTTGGAGAAACGATTTTAAATTTGACAAGATGTCGTATTTAAGAATATAGAGATCTTTAGAGAGACCTCTCATTGTTGATTGTGGCATTGGTCTTCTGAGAAGATGATTCCTTTGTCTCCCCAGGTGGAAGCTGCATTTGATTTGTTTTATTCTGTTTTGAAAACACATAAATGAATAACAAGTCGGGAACTTTTGACTGATCGTGGAACATACTCGTTACCATCTAACCAAAGATGCATTCAACCAAAGGCAGAAAAAATTGATCACAGCTTTTGGTCTTAACAATTAGAACAATAAATATAAGAATTTTTGATATATTGTGGAATCCAGTCGTTGCATTTAACGAGATGAACTCAAGTATATGCGAATTAAAAAGATTCAAGTTTTTGGTCATAAAAGAACAACTTAATATACTGCAGCTTATAAGCCAATCAACCTAATATACTGCAGCTTATAAGCTAATCAACCTAATATACTGCAGCTTATAAGGCAAAATAAGGACCCGGCTATGATATTTTAACTGAACTAACGTATAAAACATACAAAACCATGAAGGGTAACTTTTATATTTATGCACTACCCAATAAAATAAAATAAATCCAATTTCACACATAAAAGGGTAACTTTTATATTTCTTATTTATGGGATGGATAATCTGCTAGTACAATCTAAAATTTACAATAAAAATGCCAATGATAATAAGTAAGAAAGATTACAAAAAAAATAAAAAATGAAAAAAAGAGTAAGCATGAACGTAGGTACATGGATGGGTGGAGGAGAGAGAGGATTAATATTCATTTTTGTTCTCATCAAAATTGCTAATCCTTTTTTATTCTTCATCTCTTTTCTCTATTTTTCACTCCCTTTATTTATTTAATTTAATTTAATTAACCCTTTTTTTTCTGTTACTACATAGCTTCGATCTGTTATAATCTTATATGGTAGGCCCCATTTATTTGCCACCTCATCCTTTTTTACATTATTAGTGTCATTGCAATTTTATAACTGAACCATCAAACCAACCGATTATAATTGGTTTGGTTGATTCCGATGATTTTTTTGGTTGGATGGATGTATACCTTAATGTTCAAGTAAATACCATAATTGTTACGATCAAAATAAAAATAACGTGTTGTGAATCAATTTAGCAAAGAAAATACAGAGAGGAATGACATTGGAAATGTTTCAAAGGGAGGTCATGAATATTTTTATGCATGTTATTAATTCAAGTTAAAAGTTGTTTCGACTTAGAAAATATTTTATTTATGCTCTCGTGCTTAACGAAATATTTTGGGTTCTCTTTGTGTTGCCTGCCTTGTTCTTTGAAATAGGTGAATCATATAATTAAATTTGGTCAATTGGGTTTTAACTCTTTACGCAATGGATATAATATTGTTTTACTATAGTTTACGGGATAACACTATCATATACGCCACAAATTTTCCTCAATCCCATTCCTATCGCTACATTCGCCTTTTGTCGTGATTGTTCGCTGTTAACTGATTCACAAAAAAAGTTATCTTTATTTTAATTTAGTCTAATAAGAAATTGGATGGAAAAAAAAAAAGATAAAATAAATCTAAGCATATGGTTGTAAGGTATAATCATATATTAAGTATTTTTTGAAACCGAGTGCAGAAGGTAGATGGAACCTAAAAGCCTACCAAATTAGGTGTGTAAATAAACGGATTAAGCAGCTAAATAAATATTAAAAAAATACAATGAGTTAAGTATATTTAATAAGACGTGTTATAAATTAGTAGAATGGATGGTGTTTATGGATTTATATTAGTGTGTTATTTTTGAATAGAGTGTGGAGTAATTGTGAAGACATACAATTAAAATGGGTTAACGTAGTAATTATTAATGTGATTTTATTACAATTTACAAGTAAAAGTACATACGATTATAATACAAATACAATTTCAACCAATATATATATATATATAGAGAGAGAGAGAGAGAGAGAGAGAGAGAGAGGGAAATACTTAGTCCGTATATAGCGTGTATAAAAGAAAACAAAAATGTATAGTTATAATAATAATTATTATTATTCAGTGAGCAATAATAATAATAATAATAATAATAATAATAATAGAAACAGCAAGAGAATGAGCAGCAAGAAGAGAATGATAGGTGAAGAAGATGTTAATAATAATAATAATAATAATAATGATGTTGATGATGATGATGAACCACGCGCCGTTGCGAGTCCACATCACTCCTCGTGGCGACGCTACAATAAGAAGAACCACTACAGATCGGCAACACGTGTGAACGGAGTGACGTGGCCCTGCCTCGTTTTGATTGTTTTGCTGACGTGTATTGCTGTTTTGATGCTCGTGAGTTTCGGAGGACGAGACTCCAATAAACCCACAACCCATCGTCTTCCTCGTCCTATCAAGGTTACCATTTTCAGATTGTAGTCTAGTGTAGCAAGCCTGCCTTATTGATTACTTCTATTATACACTATTCGTCGAATCAACGTTGACTAATTACTAACAATGGCCTGTTTGTATACCTTGATTATCAAAATCATAATACCTTTACCTTCGTAACTTAATATTTACATGTTGTCAAATCTTGCCTATTCTCGGATGAGTAACTAGTAGTAGGCTAAAACAACTCAACCACCCCCCATATTGACAAAAACTCGATCTTTTAGTTACCATGTATCTTGATTTGTTTTTATATCGATTTTACCGTATCATCACTCCATAATTACGGGAAAAAAAGTTATAGTTCTGCTACTGTAGGCTACTCCAGTTATTTGTGAAGTTGATAGTTGTGGTTTTTATTTGGGCCCTAGGATCTTTATAGGATATACAATGCCACCGATATTGGCTGTTTTCTATTCCTCCCGTTATTGTTCAAAACAACTATACAATTTGGCTATTTTACTGAACACAGACTCAAATTATACCCACTCTAGTTTTCTCTTGTTGTTTACTAAGGCACCCTTTAAGTTACTGTCTTCTCAGTTCAGATTTTAATTTGAGGGCTAAGAAGCTGAACTCGAGTAGGTTAATTTGCAAGAATTACTAGGAAAATAGGCAAGATTATTTCTTTTCTCGATCTGTGGGTAATAGGAGATGCCTGAGTTTATGTTTTTCCCATACTTTCTGATGCCGAAATCTTTTTCATTTCGGTTGGTATTTGCTAATGCCTTGACTGGTTGTAGCTTTTAAGCTAAACTGAGTTTGGGTGGCAAGATAATCGAGATGCAATTCTTCCAACTTTATGATTCGGGTATGCTTTCTTTGGATTGCGTATTGATTGGTCTTGTTTGGTTGCAGCAGGTTTTAAGCTCAGCTGTTTAGATTCACACTTAGCCAGTTAGCCTACATCTGGTTCATCATATAATAACTTGAACTTTTACTGGTTACTTTTTGTACCTCGAATCTGGATTTGTTTGGTTGCAACTTGTTAGCAAATAATCGCGGGTCTTTTACAGTTGAGAGAAAAGTTTGGTTTATCCTGTTTATAGATTCTTGTTTTTTTCCCAAAAAAAGCATAAAGCTCGGTTTTTTATCTGGTTAATAATATACCATCTAGCTTTTCTGCAAACTTTTAAGCTGCAAACAAACATCGCCAGTGTTATTCTTAAGCTCAATCTTACTGGTATTCACAGAATCACAATGTTATCCAAACTTGTATCTTCTTAAACACGCAAGCAATTGGGGGATGAAACCAAGGGTCATCATAGCTTGATGCAAAAATAATTTCCAGATTCCACCATTTATTTTTGTCAAAATCTTCCAAATTGTTTCAATTTTGTCCCCCAGTTATAAAGGATAGCTTCCACATGAAATGTCGACCCCTCCTAAATGATCACTGAGCTTCTTCTTATTTTTTTGAGCAAGGATGACCATTGAGCTCAAGTATGCAAACCTACTAAAAAGGTGGGAATATCATCCCTTTCTGTACATGCAGAGAATTGGAGAAGATAAAGTTTATTCTTTTCCATAGTTTAGGAGACAAAAAGGAATTATAGTGATTGTTAGTTGCAGATTTTAAAAGCTAACATGCCTATCTATACCAGACTGGGAAGACTTGGTCAATTCCGGTTATAAATTCTTCCGGCATATTTATGCCAAAAGAACTTTTTTAAAATAAAAACCGCATTAAAGTTGTACAACCAATTGTACAGCTACTTAAAATGAAAATTAAGCTTTAGAGCTGCAGCTAAACAAAACATAAGCAAAGGAAAATTCTGACAGAGAAATTTGTAATGCTTTTGAATTACTTGCATAGTTTGAAACCTGACTAGTTGCTAAAACCACTCGTCTGGCCTTTCGCCCTTGTTGTAAGCTGTATATCCAAAGATAGGAAAGTTCTAATGCTTTCCTAGTACATATCTGTATTTAAGATGATACCCGAGATAGTAGCTTATGTTGAGTAATACCTTGAATTAGCATGTCACCGGCTCAAGGTAATTTATTTTAAATTATCTAGCTGTTCCATACTTCCATAAATATATGTTTTCTTTTAAATCTTAGTTAGAGAAATAAAATTCAAACTTTTAATAGATTTGATGCATGACGAAGATACAAGTGTGAGTCCTTTTGCCGCTCAACAAGAATGTTTTGATTAGCTCAATAATTATTGGCTTCTTATGTAAGTTTTCCTTGCCTTGGTTACAGAAAGAGTTGGAAAAGCTTGGCAAACTAAAAAAGCCGCAAAGGCCTATTTACTCTAGATTGTTGGCCAAAGCTGCTCATGCCTTGGCAGAGGTAGGATTAACCACGACTTTCAAGTTTGCTACTTTGAATCTTCTAGTGAATCAAATAAGTTTCAGTTTCATGTATAGCCTTTTGCAACAATGTCAGGGTCAAAATAAACCAGAGCCTAGAGATCTGTGGGTAGAACCTTATGCCCTTGCATCTACTTGGAAGCCCTGTTCTGATCAACGAAATTGGGAACCTAACGGTAATTGTCTCATACTCCGGTTGTGTATACATATATGTATGCGTATTGCAAGATTTGATCTGACGTTCATTTTTCACTTGTTTATTGTCAGAGGGGAAAAATGGATACATTATGATGAGTGCAAATGGCGGCATTAACCAGCAGAGAGTTGCTGTAAGTTGTTCTTGATGTAAATCTTAAGATTATTTTGCTCGATCATGCTTTGTTGTGATTAGATGAGATGTTAAAACTTGGCTCAATCATATTTTGTTTTGCATACAGGTGTGCAATGCCGTGGCAGTTGCTAGACTTCTTAATGCGACTCTTGTTGTCCCCAAATTTATTTACAGTAGCGTCTGGAGAGATACGAGGTGACATTTTATTCCTTGACGCACTTCTTTATGCTGCTAAAATACGGTTTGACGGAATGTTTTTATGACTATTCTAAATGATAATGTGACCAACAAACTGGTCGAATTTCAGTCAATTCGGGGATATCTATCAAGAAGAGCACTTCATCAACTACTTAAAAGCTGACATCCAGATAGTTAAGGAGCTCCCTAATGAGCTGCAGTCGTTAGATCTGGAGGCAGTTGGTAGTTTGGTAAGATTCGTCTTTAAATATTTCTGGTACTTTCAAGTTCAAACTATCATAGGATTCCTACATTTGTGTTATAGACCAATTTTCCTTTTTCAGGTAACTGATGCGGATATTTCGAAAGAGGCCAAACCTAGTTTCTACTTGAAGAACATTCTTCCGATATTACTTAAAAATGGAATTGTCCATTTTGTGGGTTTCGGAAATCGTCTGTCTTCAGACCCACTACCATTTGAATTACAGGTAATCTCTCTCTCTTTCACTCTCCCTTCTCTCTCTGTCTCCATGTGTGTGTGTGTGTGTATACACACACATGTCTCTCTCATCAGTTAACTTTTAGGTTTAAAAAGTCGCATTTTATTTTCAATTTCATATTTCACCTCAATTTTGAAAAGAGCATGCCATGTAGCCAGATCTGTGCATATTTTTTTATGGGTGACATCCACCCCATAGTTGTATAAATGCATATCATTATTGTTTTAAAAATCTCTTCTCCTTTCAACTTAGCTTCCTAATTTGGGACTTTATCTAGAGGCTTCGATGCAGATGTAATTTTCACGCGCTTCAGTTTGTTCCCAAAATTCAAGAAACTGCCAGTTTACTCCTGCAAAGGATGCGCCATGAAGGGATACAATTAGGGTCACTAGACCAGTATCTTGTTGGTTCATTTACACGAAAAGAATATAATGGAAAAGATGGTCTTAAATTAAAAGGTTCCAGATACTTAGCCTTACATTTGAGGTTCGAAATTGACATGGTAGCTCATTCTTTATGTAACTTTGGTGGTGGAGAATTAGAAAGACGAGAATTGGAAGCATATAGAGAAATCCATTTTCCTGCACTGGCACAGATTGAGAAGACCCAAAAGTATGCATTTTGCTTATCCCAGTATTTAAGCTTTAATGAAGATTTTTTTGGTATCAGATATCAATGTTTTAACCTTGTCTCGGTTAGTACCCCATATTATCGAATTTGAGGATTTAAACTCCCATCTAATAGAATAAGTAGGCTGATAGATGTCAAAAGTTTTATGTACTAATCGTTCAATCACGATGGTGTGCTAAGCACCAATGTAGAAGAAAGCAAAAATTTGCACACTTTCCGAAAAAATTTGAACTTTGAAGTACTGCACTGATGAATGTTGATAGGTTGAGGTACTAATACTGAGATTTTGTTTTAAGTGGGTATCTAGATTTTAAAATTTGATACGTTGCTATTTGTTCGGTATATTATTGTAAATTGACCAGTATAGCGTACAAATGTTAGAGGTTGGTAGAATGAATATAAAATGATCTTTACCCTTTGATAGATGTATCCTTGCGTGTATGCTTAGAATCCGAAACGTTGGTGTGGATGAATCAGATGGAATGAAGTTATATTTTCTTGAACCTAGGGGATTTTGAGGTCACAAGCCCCTTGTTAAAAAGTAAATAAGTAAATGGGCTGAAATGTTATCAAGGGTAAAGATTGCCTTTTTTGAAAACTGTTCATCTCTGCATGTGCTTCATTGTAGCTCGGATTAAGATCCACGAACAAGTAGATGCTAATATTTCACTCTTTGTATGTGGAATTGATCTTAATGTAATTCGAATCTCTCTCTAAATACCAGTGTATAACAAAGCGCGCTACATAGTGCTGTTATCTCTCTAATATTTTATTGAAGCGCTCTTTTTGGGTCTGGTAATGTTATTTTTTGTTCATTTTTTAAAATAAAAAATTAGACTAAAATGACTTTGTTTCAGGGGCAATTGATTTTCTAAAAAACATAAACTTCAATCAAATGTAGTTACTAGTTCTATTAAGTCTTAGTCGCTTAGTATTTTAACGAACTGCAAAATTTAACCTTTCTTAAGTTATAAAAAGCTGAAATTTGTGATTTCTTCTATTTATGTAATATTTTCAATTGTAGTTTATTCATCTTGTACAGCAAATTGCAAATTGATGTTTTAAATATACTTGTTGATTTGTAGTTTCCTAGAAAATGCTTCAATTTTATTGAGCATTCTAGTGATAGAGTGAATGGGTAAGATCTTTTTGGCGAAGATAATAGCTTCAGAGGATAAATGTGTTCAGTTTTGTTCTCACTCTGAAGCTTGAATTGAATTTGTATTTGCAAGATTATTTTGCATTACGTATTTTGATACTGTCAAGTGTCTAACATAATTAACACGAATATAGTGTTTTTGTTACATTGTCCATTTATAATATTTATATTTTTTATCATAAAAAGTTTGCGTTTTGCGCTTCAGTGTTACCCTATTGGCGCTTTTAGCGTGACTCTCATAAACTTTCTTTAGTTATGTCATCGCTTTTTAAAGCACTGCTAAAGAGTGACTTTTTATATACATGGCAGGCTACCGTCTCCAGAAGCACTGAGGGAAGAAGGGCTATGCCCGTTGATGCCTGAAGAAACAGTGTTGATGCTAGCTGGGCTTGGTTTTAATAGAAAGACGCATATATATCTAGCAGGGGCACATATATATGGAGGGGAATCTCGTTTGGCTGTGTTAACCAGCTTGTTTCCTAATTTGGTTACCAAAGAAAACCTTCTTTCTTCGTCCGAAATCCAACCATTCATGAATTTCTCATCTCAGGTACTTGCTTCCTTCAACTCTTTCCGTTTTGCTTGCTAAAATGTAAGTCTTCACCGAATCAGTTTGCGGCCAACTTGGCTGAGTTTTTAATTGAGTGCCCATTCTTGTATTTTCTAATTTAATAGACTACATTGTTTTAAAAAAATGAAACGATAAAATCGAAGCTCATCCAATAATTCTTGTATTCATATGTTGTTTCTCCCCTTATTTTGAGTATTCTTAATCGATAAAAAAATACCTGAAATTCCCTCTTGGACTTTTGTAACATATTGCTCATTAGTAATTGTGATGAATGACCAATTTGAAACTTCCAACATAAAATAGCCATTAATGAACAATTCGTTTCTCTCTTGAAGCTTTTACCGTCTCTAATTTGTTTTCAAATGTCAATTTATTGCTTAATCCAATTTTTGAGACTCATTGCTATTATGTGGCATATTATACAAGTTTTTCGTTGATTACGTTATACTGTTGTCCTTTTGTATTTCTATCACCTTTTATTACTTGCATAAGATGATTGATTATGTCTTCCGTACAGTTAGCAGCCTTGGATTTCATTGTGTGCACAGCTTCGGATGTGTTTGCCATGACCGACTCTGGTAGCCAATTATCGTCATTGGTGTTTGGATATAGAGTTTATTACGGTGGAGGTAAAATGCCCACAATTAGGCCGAATAAACGGCGACTTGCTGATATTTTCATTAAGAACAATACTATCGAGTGGAAAGTGTTTGAGGAAAGAGTAAGAAAAGCTGTGAGACAAACGAAACGTGTTCGGTCACGGCCAGTGGGGAGGAGTGTGTACAGATATCCTAGGTGTAAGCAATGTATGTGCATTACAAAATAGTTGCTAATCTTTTAATTTGTGTATTTACATGTAAAATTCATTGGTGTTACATAGAATATTTATTGTGTAATGATGGTGTGTTTCTACCTGTCACAGATAGATTTTGTATGAGAGACTGACTATACAGATGCTGAAACTTAGTTTGCAAAAGTAAATTTATTTTTTCCCCTTTATATCAAAAAAGGAGATGACAAACAAATTAGTATTTGATTAACTTCTGTGTTAGTTCTTTTGTTTTGGTAGTATTCATTCTTTTGATTGCAGTTGTTTAAAATCATAATGTTTAATGAACAAACCTTCCAAAGTTCGATAGTGACTTTAAAGATCTATTGTCATCTAAACTTTCTCAGCTTGCGAGAATGTGCCATTTCTAGCTTATGTTGATATCAGACCTCTCTCATTGGAAGTTATATGGAAAACCATCTCTTGAATGGTGAATCAATTAACAAAAGAAAAATAATGATTACTTAGATGCATCAGTTGCTTAATTCATGACTTGCACAGTGGAATCATCAATTTGATCATATTATAAAATCTGAAAGAAGCAACAGTGTAAAGACAGCAACTAAAAAGTACAAATCTGGAGATGTCCATAGTTCATAACTAGGATCACAGTATTCTCTCGAAAAATTGACACAGTATCTTCAAAACACCTACCAATCACTGTTTTTGTTGCTTGATAAAGTACTTATAATTGGTAGAATGGTTCTACTCGTAACAGATTGATTTTGTTCGAGCTGACCATACAGATTGTAGCTGAAAAAATGTTTTGAGGTTTTTCTTTATCATCAAAGAAATGAAATGATACATGATTAGTTCATTGGTTGATAAATCCGTTTGTTCTCTCATTTTACATGAATCTGTACCGACCACACTGCTGCTAATTGTTGTCAAATACACGCAGAATTAAAAACGTTGTCGTTTGTGCCAGAAAACCTTACCAAAAAATCAGTAAAAAATCAAAAACAGAAAACAGTACATATTATCCCAAAGAGTGAAGCAACATGGCATTGTCACGATTCATAATCGAGATCACAAAATTCCAAACAAAAATTTCAGAACGATTTTGAATCCGAAACCATTGGCTTAATTTACCATTCATCTTACTGCACATTCAATCTTTAAAAAATGGGTTTGTAAATCTAGAACCAAAAACTAGAGCTGTAAAACAATAAAACGGGCATGAGTTTCTAAAGGCTCTTAAGATGGAGCCAGCTACTTTGAGGTCCTCCATTAAGAAGCATCACCTCTTTTGATGCTTCTGCTCTACCTGCACAATTAATCAAGAAAGAAAAGTATAATCGGAAGCGACCTAAATTATTGTCTGTAAAGGCGCACTCATGCTTTTATACGAGTATAAGTTTGCAAAGGACTTGCAACCTAGTCAAATTCGGATACTTGCATTCTAGTTTGAAACACAAAATAAAAAAAATTCAAACCAAGTAAAGTTGAACACAGGTACTCTAAATTGATCATGTCTCTCTTTATATCATACGTTGGAATGAGCAAAATTACAAATCTATCTGACGAGTGTAGTATATACACCTTTGTAACTAGGCAACCAAAATTACAGTGCGAAGAGAGATTAACTTCACACGTAAGTTATAAACGCCATTATCAATTAAAAACATTGCAACTTTTGTGAACATGGCAATGGAAAGTACATCAGTGACGAGATGCTAACTTCACAGGTAAGTTCCATCAATTAACAACATTTACACAATCGTAAATATAACATACATTAACTTTACAGGAATCTCTTCAACATTAAAGATCAATTACATCACCCCTAGGATATTAGTAACATCAAAGAGAGCAACCAAGCAACAGTGTAGTTTAGCTTTAATTGAAGCTATGGATGAATCATTCGAAAATAAGTTAAGTGTGCTAACCTTGTTACTACAGGCAATAGAGGCAAGAATTGAAAGCCGATCAGACTTCATGGTAGTATCGGACGATACACAATCAGCACACGTAAACTCGTCCAATAGTTCTGCTGCGTCCCTTGTTGTGTTCACACAAGCAGGGTGATACCTACACCAGATTGGAAATAATAGTAGTAATTAGTAAATAATAATACTTTGTATTGTTTTATTTGAGGACCAAATATACATCAAACTGACAGAGTAATTCCCGAGTTCTATTGCACAAGTAGGCCTTAAAATATAATGAAGTGGTTTTTTGTTTGCATCTTTTAAACAAATGAGTTGGCTTTTTGAGGTTGAGATAAAATTGGGTTTATTTAGACTGCAGCTTCTAGCTATTTCAGGCAAAAATTCCAGAAAACTTCATCTCGTAAGCTGATAAAGCAAGGTAGTCCGAAATATCAATTGAATAGAAAAGTTGAGTATAGAAGTTGCAACCAAACAAGGATGAAATAGAAGATTGAATCATCAAAAAGGAAGAACTTCAGATTCTACAAAAGGCATCAAATTTTAAATATTATTTTCTGTCAATTTTCACATAGAGAATAATGGAACATCATAACAAAGGACCAAAGCTGTTTCCTGGATGTGCTCCATCTTAATGGTGATCAAAGAAACAGTTTAAAAGACGTTAAGATTGTAATAACAGAAAATCATGGATCGACTGCTCAAACACACATCAAGTAGTAAATCTACAATAAAAGATAAATTGCTCGTAAGTCATACCACTCCTTGCAAGTATCACATTGCACCATGAATTTATCAGGATTATACGGCGTTTCACACTTGCAGTACCTACAAAATCAAAAGTAAATTCAAATTGAACTAGTTGTTAGTTCGAAATACAAGTTAAATTCATTATTGATTAACATTGACTGGGAGTTGGTTTAGTCTTTGGTTCCTATTGTGCCTCTCTTGTTCTTTCTATGAAAGGAACTTTAAGCAGTGGCGGGTTACAATGCTATAAAAAGAATACTTAACTCAAATACATAGTAAATAAATTATTATTATTCTGTTATTTGTCCAACATCAGTTTTCTTTCTACTAGACCTTTTAGAGGACATTGCATGGGATTTGACGATAAACAGTAAACACTAGCAAAATTCAGTCGCTAAACAATTACAAAAGAAACAAGTTCTTACACTGCAACACGCTCAGGGTAAAATGCACCGGTGGACACTTGATACTTATATCTACTGTAATAATCTTCATCCCCGATTGTATCAAGCTTAGTATACTCTTTTAAAGAGTGGACAACACATTTTCCCTCAATCGAGTCTGCACTCTGAAGATCAATATGATCTGATGAAAACAACTCTTTGGATCCATGGAATTGTCTTCTCCCAGTTCTTGTTTCTTCTGGTCGGTAGAACCATCTCACCTTTACTTTGATTTTGTTACTATTATTGGTGTAGATGTTCTCTATACGCGCCACATATGAAGGTGTATTTTCGTCTTCTGGTCGCATCAACACAGTATCACCAACTACAAAGGAAAATTTGATAGATATTTAAAAAATAACACTTAACAATAACCCAAAATGGAAGTGAACAAAATCGAGATCATATTAACATGTGATTTGTCAAAAGGAAAGATCGAGAACTGACCTACTGTCCATATGTAACTACAAAAGAATTAATTATTTCTATAGAAAGATTAACGTCTAAACGAATCTATTAAACATCTTAAAGGCATTTTGTTCATATGTTTCGCTTCTTATAAGTTTTTACACCTCATACTGCTAGTTGTTAAACAAAGAAAGTACAAAAAAGATAAATTACTCACTAATAAGCATTTATTTATAGGAAAAAAATAAAAAAGATCCAGTTTAGAGTACAAATGAACTGTCATGAAGATTTATAAAAATCTAAAACTTGTGAGGCATACAAATTCCAACTTTATAATAACCCTCTCTAGAGCACACACTTGCAAGAGGTGTAATCATCCACCCCAAAACCCGAATAGTTTAACAAATATTCATCCAGTTTGTTCTCATTTTCCAACTAAATGTGGTAACCCAAAAACACACAAACATAATATTGAGCATGCGCCTAAACACACATGAACAGATCAGGCATATACCTGCAAACGAATACATTTATGTACAAATCATACATCACACACTCTAAATCTCAAGCAAAAAACAACAAACACCAAACATTCATACAAAATAATACTTTTATTAGATAAAATGATTTGAACAACCATACGACACTGGCATATCTAAGGATTTCATTTTATAAAGAAGTAAAAAGGTTCATTTAAGAATACATAAGAAGAGGTAGGAAACACTTAAAACTTGTGAAAAGCATACAGATTTTAAGTAATTTATGCACCAGATGATTAGAAGTAGCGTTTAATAATATGAAGTCATGAGGTTAAATGATCAATAAGTGTGGAATAAACTATAAAGTGACCCTAAGAATTGTTTGATTTAAACTTGAGGGGCTACAAAGTAAAGTAATTGTATAAGGTACAGTTTTACATTTTAAAAAAAATTAGATTTAACGTAGAGGGGGGAGGCAGTTACGTAAACTGGTCCTCAATCCTCATTACATTTAAAAAGATATAATATAGACTTAACAAAGAGAGAACGATCTGTTTGTTCTCTTGGTGTGCTTCTGTTTAGACGATTGTTGATTAACGAGGGTTGTCGGGGTTCACGGGCTGCTCTTTTTCTTAGGTATACTTACATATATACTACTGTAACTTTATGTTTAGTCATATAATTTGGATTATATTGTACAGTAGTTCTTAATTCTATGAGATTCTGATTGCATTAAACTAGTAAGATTTAGTAAAAAAAGGGCAAGTGTACAATCACCCAATATGTTCTCTAAACTAAGGTCTTATGTTTTGAAAAAAGATTGAAGTCAGAACTGGATGTTTGAAATCAATTTGTTGAGTTTAAAACTACAACCATTTCATTGATTATGAAAGCTACTGATAAACAAAGTAGTAAGTGGATATAATTGTTGAAGTAATTAATGTTTACTACTGACTCTCAAACAATTTTGACCTGGAGATACCATTCTTAACTATAATAATTACTACTTGATGATGATTACGATGGTAACGAGGTGGGGTTCCTGCTATAGTACGTATTAGTACAACTAAATCATTAACTTAGATATCTACCAGAATGTACGTGTACTTGATACTGGTACTAAATTTAAATATATGGTCAATGATATTGGTCCTTAATTAGCATTGTTTTTTTTTACAGGAAGTTAATATCTGTTACTAAATAAGTTAAAATACATATATATACACACACACACAGTTGTTTTGGTTGTAAGTTTAAATACTTAAGTAAATTATTGATAAATACTCTACGTGATTGTGAGACCTAGGAGATCAAGCAACACCGGTTACTTGAAGTGATTCACCTGAAAGGCTACCAATTCGAGGTAAGGGGTTTCCTCGTATCTTTATAAGTTTGTTTATGATAAATCGCTCCACTAGGTTGATTGTATTTATGTTGTATGCATTCGTGTTTGTATGCACAATAAGAAACTAGACTTTTGGAAACAAAGACGGTTTTTAAATCGGTCTCTAAATGATATTTTTAGGAACCAAAATAATTTTTTAGTCACTAAATAGATATATTTGGAGACAAAAAACATAAAAATTGGTCATCAAAAACAATCCGGAACCAACAAAAGCGGACGGAATTATTTTGTCCCAAAAGATATTTAGAGACAACCATTTTTTTTGTTTTTTAGTCTCTAAATACATAGATTTAGTGAGAAAAGAAATATTTTAGCCTCTAAATATGTATCTTTCGAGAGCAAAAGAAATTTTGGTCTCGAAAATCTATCATTTGAAGACCGTTTTAAGGTTTGTCTCAAAAGTTTGGTCTATAATTATTATATTTCTTGCAGTGATGTATGTGTGGTTATAACGTTTGATATGTAACTGAGCATGTGTTTATGGAATATGAGGTTGTCTAATGTGTTAATGAGTTTACCTGTATATGTGAATACATATTTGTACGTGAAGCGTATGATGTTTTGATGTTTGGCGTAATGACTTTACGAGGATTCAAGTTGAGTAACGATGGTTAATATAATAAGGATGATTTATGTGGTGAGGTTAATGACAACATAAAGATGAAATAAAATAAATGCGTGTACTGTTTGAAAATACTTCAAATACGAGGTTGACATTTGTCTCTTCCCTAACCAGATATATTGACGTCGCGAGTGGCTTGGGACGTGGTTTTGCAACTGGCCGTTGGGTAGTATTGATGATTATCATAATCAAGTAAAGTGGAACATAATAAAAACACCTTTGATTAAATTCAGTTTATTTATCGGATTTCATTTCAGTTGAAATTTGTAGAAGATTTGTGTAAATATTTGTTTTAAACAAATTCAGCTTTTTTTTTTATCTTTCAGTCGTAAGCTTATGAGCTAAATGTTGGTATTTGCATGTTTTGCTTAATGATGATGCTCCATACTATTTCTTCAAAATTATAGTTCTTTATTTTATTGTATATTTAATCCGTTCACACCCACGAATACTGTTTTTCTTTGTTGTGACACATGCTCAAAAGATTCATAATCATCTACCCACAAAAATTAAAATGGTTTTAACAAATATTCATCAAGTTTCTTGCTTTTTTCCAAACGTGGAAACCCTAAAATCAAACAAAGTAACCAATGCCTAAAAACACACGTACAGACCATATAGAGCATGCATAAGAATATATTCTATATACATAACATCCCACACTCATATACAAAAAACACAAACAACACACTTTTGCACACTCAAAGATTTGTATATAACCTTATTAAACATAAGATAAATCCATATCTAGAAGAAACACAATTAATGCCACAGGAACATAAGTAAACATAAGATAAATCCATATCTATCATTTGAAGACCGTTTTAGGGTTTGTCTCAAAACTAGAGAATTTATAATATTCATATATATATATATATATATATATAATTAAAGGTGATCAATTACCTTTCACAATGTTGTTATTGGAGCAAGATTCCATGTTGTTTTTGCTTGGCTTTCTGTTGACGCTCTTTCCCATTGTTACACTCACTCAAATATGTGAAAATAACAACAAAAATTAACAGAAATATTGATATTTCAGAAATGGAAATTTTTAGTGGCTATATATACTGAGGCCCTGTATTTATGGGGAGATAAATTTTAAGACAACACCAAGAAAATGTATAATCACAATAACAAATCCCCCTATTTAATGTCATACATTGTCCTAATTTATACATACTGGTTATGCATCAATATTAATCTCTCCGTTCATGTATACTTACATTAGAAATTTGCCAAATTAATATCATTATCCTAATTTATACATACTTTCCAAATTTTGCTCATTACTTTAATCACATTTTGTCATTTTCTATTAAAGATAGATTTAGAATGGCAAACATGTAAATACCTAATTAATACTAAAACTTTATATCTAAGAAAAGGGTACTATAATGTGGAACAATAAAAAACAGTATATTTCACTTATATTGTTAAACGGATGGAGTACTACAATACTTGGTAGTATTTATTTACTATTATTAATATTAGACTATTTATATTATTATTGTTGGCGTTGTTACTATTAATATATATATTGATTATTTACATGGCAAGATTGATCCTTCAAGTTACTAGCATTTTTTTGGGGTTAATGTTGGAAGCTAAGGCTAAACAATAAAAATGAAAAGAATCCAATAGAAAAAGTGAGAACTTCAAATTTGGCCTTAATTAGGACCTGTCGCCCCGCGGTTAACAAAGTTGCACGAGTAGCATCTAGCTAGTCGGGATATCATTATCAATCTCAATATTGCTACAACAACCATTAAATACACATGATTTTATGTTGAATACTAGTATTTTTGAACTAAATGATAACATTTTAGTCTCGGCGGTCTTAAGTGGATATAATATTGTCTTTTATCCCAATAAAATTACGTACATTTGGTATTACTATTTGGCCTTACCCAGGTTGTAACAACTAGCATGGCCTTAAAACTCGTTTCCTATCAAATATCATTTCAAGCCATGGACAGCATATATATATATATAGTTTGGACCTTGTTGAGAATATTGTTCGGTCCGCTTTGATAAAACCCATACTACCTACTTGCTCCTTACAGTTCTTTTTTAAGTGAAAAGGTTAACAAATAGATATATAATGATTAACTATTTCAAAAATAAAATAAAATAATAATGATAACATAGCAACAAGCCGAATATATTTTATATTATTATTATCATTATTAATTTTATTTTATTTTTATTTTTGAAATAATATTATTGTTGTTGTTGTTATGTCCCAGGGAAAGCTTAATAATATCTCACATCCAATTATCATTTATGAGTGGAAGTACTGGGCTATCTATATATCCAAACATTCAAATAAATTCTATCAAGTTAATTAAACATAGATAATACAACAACATTTCACATTATTAATCATGATAGGCCAGGGTCAAATAACATATATAGAGCAAAACATTCAGGCCATACCTTAAAGAGTTACATAAATATAATAAATATATGAAATGATAATTAAACTAGATAAAGGAGGGGGAGGTATCCATAGGGAATGGATTAGCCAAGACATGATCCATATAATAGTGAGCAGCTGCTGAATTATGTGGATGAGAATTTGAATCCATAACAACAAATTGCATGTCCTCAGATGGTTTCCAGTGTCTCTTCCTTTGGTTTATGAACCAGTTGTTTATTTGCTTCGAATCAAGCCCTGTCGACTCTGCTAATGCCATCTTTTGTGACTCCTATTATTACGCAAAACAAAAAAAGTTCAGGAAGTGCAGTGGCTTTCAAATTTTGTAACTTCAATGGTTTGCCTCGAGTAGTGCAAAAAGGAAACAACAATAATTTCTGACAAACTCTTTTCTTTTTGTACTGTAACGCAACTTCGAGTACTCAAAAAATGCTCGTTCAATTGGATAAGCACTAAAGATGAAGGAAAACAAAAGAAAATATAACATTTACATTTTGTTATTACTGGACAAAGATTATGAACGAAATATGCAATGCATGAAACTGAGACAGAGAAACAAATTTGAAATTCATGTAACTAGACCAACCAGATCATGAAAATTTAAGAACATGACAAAGTGAATATATATAAGAGGATTAATTTTCTCGAAAGTTGAAACCAAGTCTAAATAGTAACAAAACAAGTCTAGAAATATTATTTTTTTCTAGCATAGAAGATGTTCCTTCGTAGAGAAAAAACACTAATTAGAGAAGACACTTCTTCTTTCAAACATTGTTGTGTGCATTTTGAAAACTAAAACTAAAAAACGAGGAATCGGGACAGGGAATTGAAGAAAGGAAAACAATCTATGAATCACATTCATTTATCAAAAGATAGAATGAAAAAATACAAAACTAAAAAGTAAGAAAACACACGAAGAATCAAACTAAAATTTTCAACAGTGCTAGACTGCTAAGAAAATGATAATTACTATCTACTGTATCAAGGGTAAGAGACTAGAATGCTATACCGATGGATATGGCCACTTATAATTTCGACTCCACCATTCGAGCAATTGGTTCCTGGCTTCCTTAGGCAACTTACCTTTCTTTCTTTTCTTCATAAATTCTTGTTTTAGGCTCCCTAAGTAACCACTATATTTCCTTAAGAGCTGACCCTTCAATTCGTTCTCTTCGGCTTGTGGATCTACCGTGTTGTGAATGAACTCAGCCTCCTCTTCAGATGATCCATATCCGTCAAAACCTTCAGAGTAAAATCAAGGGTAATTTAAAGTTGGTTAGAAATGATTATACTATATATCTTGGTTGAATTACCAAAGGAAACATGGCATTTCATATTGAAAGAACTAGTGTTTTGTAATCTCTGAGGAAAATCATTCTAAGAAACCAATTTTTGAGTTAATTCTAAAAAGATAAAGATCGTAATGCTCTGCAGAATTGCTAGGAAATGTTCCTTTCAATTAAAAAAAAAATTAAAAAAACAAACAAGAGAAGGGAATGAAATGGCACCCAGGAATGCCTTGGAAAGCTCGCAGACACAGCATATAAGAGGTTAAATATGACAACACCTACATAAGTGATTATGAGAAAAAAAGACACCGCTTTCAATTGGTCCAGCCATGAAATAATTTGTAACGATTATTTTGCGGATTTGCTAATGCACTTATTTCAAGAACAAAACATTAATTCCGCGATGGTACTCTTCTCAATGGATATATAAAAGCAAGTTTTTTTTTTCATGTCAAAGTGAAAACACCAGGAAGCATGTGAAACATTTCATTTTAAGATCTAATGACTCTTTAGATTGGCTATCAATTACCTTAAGTAACAATGTGGATTGTGAAGGCAATTTTTAAAACTAGAGGTAAAATTTACGTGTAACAAAATCTTACAAAATGTAAGTTACAATATTGTTCAAGCACAATTGAGTGTCCTGGAAGAATATTATAACAACAAAGCACAGCAGGAAATTAATGTAACTAGAAGAGGACATGTGCTTTTCATGCCCTTTAGCGGAGATAATTCTTCGATTAAAAAAAAGTGGCAATATATCTTTTGCTGGATTTAGATGCCAAACGTAAAACAATCGAAGCAGAATCATAAGATCTTTCTCAAGTCAACCTGGCAAGTTCTTGTAATAAGCTTGTATAAAAAAAATTCCACAGTGGTCACCTCTCCAGATATAGGAAAGTTATCCCAGGTGTTTTGCCAGTTAACAAGGTTATATTATTGTCTGGTGCCAAGTAGATTAAGTAATATGCAAATCATTTCTCATTAGCCATATTAAAATTCATAGTCACTCAGTAGATCCCCTCTTCAACCATTTATATAAAATCAATGGACTAATGCCTACAAGATTATGCATGAGAAGTTGTAGTCATGTGAGACGAAAATATGAAGAAAAAGACCAATCTGTAAAACCAATCAAAGGTTCAGATCAACTATCACTGCCAAAGTTATTATTGGTTACTTTATTTATTAATGAGGTTCTCAAAGCCACAAACATCTGATGTTATATGAATTGAAAGTCCATTTCCTCACAAATTCTAATAATATCATAGTTTATTATTTGCGGTTACAAGTACATTAACTAATTATATTACTATTGCTAGAATATAAAGTCAATCTAATTTACTCAGTAGAAAAGATGATCAACTAAGAATACCCAGCCTAGAGTGTGACTTTTTTATTAACCATAGTACTAGCGCAAGACTTAGCATATCTAATTTATACAACACCTTTTCATCGTCCTATATGATCCATATGCAAAATAGCAACTTCTCCAAAAAGAAACATTATAAGATATGCAGGAAGATCTAGCTAGCTAGACCTAGAGAACTGATACAAACTAGGATTCGTTTTCTACGAATACGAGTCATGCATTGAATAACAATTATCAAGCTAATTACTAATTTTCTTTTCGTAGTCAATAAAGAGTCTGGTTTATCTCCCAATTCACAGTTTCTTTTTGTTCAAACACCAATTTATTTTTTTAACAAGACTTGTAGACTATAATCTTTTCCAATGGAACAAAAGAGCCTACTAAGCATTCATTTCAGTAATCATAACTACTTAATGACTATGTATTTTTCCATTTATAAATGTTTACAGAAGTTCAAAAATAAGATTGTTTAGACACTTAATTTTAAACTATTAGCCGACAATGTGCCTATAAGTTAAATCATATTTCTAATAAACTTTTAAAATAGATTGAAAATAATTGCCATGTAGAGGTCAATGCAATGGGTTTAAAGGAGACAGCAATTCACTTGCACCGTCTATTTCACAAGTTTCCGATTTCTCTGGTCATAAATGAACTTCAGGACCTTCCATTTAAATTCTAAGATAAGGGGAGAAAATTGGGGCGTCCAAAGGGAAAACTTAAAATTAGTACTACAAAGTTTGGGACTTTATTAATAAATAAAAACAAGGTCAAAATCTCTTTGATGTACAAATACTGGTTGTCTCCTTTTCCTCTTTATTAATCATTTGATATTCAACATGATGTTACATTGATGATTGATATGTAGCCATTATATTTAAAAAAGAAAAACAAATACATGCAGATCTCTTTTAGTAGGTAAGTTAGAAATTAAGTAGTAAAAATTAACTTTCCCCATACCAAGATCCAATTCTGGAAAACAGCCTTTCTTCCTGAGTTTTTTGGAAGGGCATTTCTAGTGTACAAACTAAAGCGAAAAATTATAAAATGGAAAAAAAATATATACAATGTTCTAGGGCTTCATGGGTCTTGCACCATGCATTTTCTATTGTAGAAAGTGAATTCTTCATAATAAACCAATTTTTCCCTTTAAAAATATGTAAAAGGCAGACTTGAGACAACAACACAAGTATCTACTCCTTTAGACAAACATTACAGGCTAGCTAGTTCAAATTTCAAAATACAAAAAGAAATCAGAAATAAAATATTTATAACTGTACTAGTAAGACAATAAGGTTGAAGAAAGGAATGTCTGGGAAACAGCTAAATCATAATCAGAAATAAAATATTTATTACTAGTAAGACAATAAGAGCTACTAGTTCAAAACCCAACAACAAGGAGAGAGAACCAATAAATCATAATTTTACCATGTAAAAAATATTTCTAGCTAGATATCATAGTCTACTACTAAAGAAAACTACTTCCCTTGTGGACTAGAAAATATTAATTAACCCAGCTGAAATGGGAAAATCTAGGAATACTTGAAAGGAAAATCAAAATAAATAAGAATGGTATAAAAATATTCCAACCAGAAAAGATTAAAGTACTATTAAACACATAATCTACCACAAGAGAGATGAAGAAGGAAAAAAAAGACTTAAAAAATAATGAAATCAAAGTACTCTAATACTCCGTTCCGTTCCGTCCCTAAACAAATGCCCCCTACGAAAATACGTGCAACTTTGACCATCAAATTTTTCATATCAAAATTTCCGAACTAAAAAAATTGAAAATTCAATCATATAGTTCTAACCATGAACTACGTGTTTAACTTTTGAAAATATTTTTTTCGGCAAGCTAAATATGAAAAAATTGTCGGTCAAATTTACACATATTTACGTATTTTCATAGGAGACATATTGAATATAGGTTAATATGTTGCAATATGTTTATATGTTGGATTGATTATTGACATTGCAGAAGTTGCAGGACTGATATGAAAGAAGTGGTTAATATATTAGATATCAGACTGTTTGTGTATTTGAAGGGCTGTTTATGTAAATAATAAGAGTTTGTAATGTGTTACTTTCTGGTTCTATGGGACTGTTTATGTAAAGTATGAAAGTTGTAAAACAGTCCCTATAAAAGGACTGTAGATACCTGTTTGTAATTTAACAAAACATTTTATATCAATTCGATTTTATCTTTCTCTCTCTCTATATACTGGCGAATATATACATATATATACATATATATATATCGATCAATATTAGGTCATATTGATCGTATTTCAGTCAATGATTGTGGAATTCTTCATGGTATCAGAGCAAAACGTTATAATCCGCTGTTAAAAACGCCTGCAACTAAGTCTGGTTTGATCTTCTTTAAATCCTCAGATTAGGGTTTTTTATTTAATCCTCAGATTAGGGTTTCTTCTTTATTAATCTTGGTTCTTTCTTAAAAGATAATAGATTTATTATCTTCTCTGTTGGTTTTGATCAACAATCAGAAGTAAAACTTCCCCCAATTCTTTATAAGAATTAGGGGTTTTCTGAAAATATTGTTTTGTTGTATATTTTGTTACAGGTTAAGGTTAATTTGTTGTTTTTTTTAGATATTTTAAAAACAGAAGTAAAATTTACCCCAATTCTTTAAAAAAAAAAAAAAGAAAAAAGAATTTAGGGGTTTTCTGTGATAGTTTTTTTTTTGGATATAGTTTATTGAAATTAAGACTAATTTGTTGCTTAAAGTTTTTTTTCTGTTTTTATTGATTTTTTTTTAAAACAGAAGTAAAATCTTACCCCAATTCTTTAAAAGAATTAGGGGTTTTCTGTTAAAAGATTGTTTTTTCTTTCTTTCTTTCTCAAAACAATAGGGTTTACTATCCTTTTATTTGTTTGTTTTTTGTTTTTCCATCTAGGGTTTTTATGGAAAATATAGCTGCACCTGTGATTACCACTATGAATCCATACTTCATAGGGACTAATGAGAATACTAGTTCTAGTTTGGTCTCTCCTATTCTTTCTGGTTCTAATTTCCATTCTTGGAAAAGGGCAATGGAGATTTCTATTGGGGCTAAGTCAAAATTAGGGTTCGTTAATGGTAGTTTACCATGCCCAGTTGAGGGTGATCAAATGTTTGGGGCTTGGCATCAATGTAATTTGATAGTAATGTCTTGGATTATAAATTCAGTTAGTGAGGATATTGCCCAGTCTATTCTTTATGTAGACACAGCTACTAGAATGTGGATGGAATTAAATGAAAGGTTTTCTCAGGGTAATGAAGCTAGGATTTATGAACTTCATCAGGATATTAATTCTACTACACAGGGTAATATGTCTGTATCCAGCTACTTTACCAAATTAGAAACTTCTTGGAATGCTTTGTCTATTATAAACCCTATTCCTAGGTGTAGTTGTGGTACAATTGCTGGGTGTACTTGTAGTGTGATGTCTGCTATTGTTGCTAGAGAGAACAGAATGTTTAAAATGACTTTCTTGATGGGTTTAAATGAAAGGTTTTCTATGGTAAGGGGTCAGATTTTGCTAATGAAACCCATGCCCAGTATGAATAATATTTACTCAATGGTTAGTCATGATGAGAAACAGAACAATGTTCATAATAATAGTGTGGCACAGTCTCAGAATTTGGCTTTAAGTGTTCAATCTCAGAATATTCAGGGTAATCAAAGGGCTGTTGGGTATAATCAGGGTAATTATAGGCCTAGTTTTGGAAGAGGCAGTAATAATATGAAGTGTTCTCACTGTGGTTCCAATAGACACACTAGGGACAAGTGTTATAAAGTTCATGGGTATCCACCTGGTTGGAGACCTAGACCTAGACTACCTTCCTTTCAACCTTCTTTTCAACCTAGACCACAAGCTTATTTAGCTTCTACTTCTCAACCTTCTGGAGTTTTTCAGCAGAATCTTCAGTCTCCTCATTTCTTGCCTTATCAAGATCAGTTTTCTTATCAAGATTTTTCTCAGAATCAACTCCCTCAGGCTCAAGTAGATCAGAATAAATTAGCAACTGTTCATTCTTCTCAAATTAGTGATTCTGGTTCTTCACAGCAAGCTGCTGTTATTGATACACCTATATCAAATCTCACCTATACTGACATGACAGGTACAACTGCAGTTTATAATTGTTCCACCCATGATTCTTTAGGGTTTGATACTAATCTTAATACTTGGATATTAGATAGTGGAGCTAGTGAACACATGATTAATGATTTTTCTAAATTTTTTACATACAAAACTAGTAATATTCCTTATGTAAATTTACCTAATGGACATAAAGCTGAAGTAAATTGGGTTGGAACAGTAAAATTCAAGTCTGGTTTAGTATTATATAATGTGTTATGTGTTCCTTCCTTTAGTTTTAATCTAATATCAGTCAGTAAGTTAACTAAGGATGTTTCTTGTGTTGTCAAATTTGAGTCAAATTTGTGTTATATTCAGGACCAGGACTCTATGAAGATGATTGGTAGTGCTGCAGAAAGAAATGGCCTTTATATTTTCCAGAATCCAGCTATTTTCAGTAGAATTTGTGAACAGCCTCTTGTTTGTATTTCTTCTTCTCACAATAAGCCATCTATTTGGCATTATAGGTTAGGTCATCCTAGTAGTTCAGTATTAAGACTTGCTATTAATGATGTAAATAGTAATTCTGGTGTTGTTTGTGATTCCTGTCATCTTGCTAAACACAATAGATCATCTTTTCCTCTAAGTACTTCTTCTACTTTTCTTCCTTTTGAATTGATACATTGTGACTTATGGGGTCCTTATGCAGTAGAAACACAGAATGGTCATAAATTTTTCTTAACAATTGTAGATGATTACACTAGATGTACTTGGGTTTTTCTTCTTAAAAACAAATCTGACACTACTGCTATCATTACACATTTTGCAAAGATGGTTAATACTCAATTTGGTTTGCATATTAAAGTATTAAGGTCTGATAATGGATCTGAGTTTAATTTAAACAGTTTTTACTTGAATAATGGGATTTTACATCAAACTAGCTGTGTAGAAACACCTCAACAAAATGGTATAGTTGAGAGAAAACACCAGCATATTCTTAATGTAGCAAGGGCTTTAAGATTTCATTCTTGTTTGCCTTTAAATTTCTGGGGTGATTGTATACTTACTGCTGTTTATTTAATAAATAGATTGCCTACCCCTTTGTTAAAAAACAAGTCACCCTATGAAATGTTATATAATAAAAAGGTTTCCTATAATCATCTTAGGGTGTTTGGTTGTTTATGTTTTGCCAGCACACTATCTAGAAACAGGACCAAGTTTGATCCAAGAGGAAGAAAATGTGTTTTAATAGGTTATGGCACTAGTACAAAAGGTTATAAATTGTATGATTGTGAAACTCATGAAATTTTTCTTTCTAGGGATGTAACTTTTTATGAACATATAATATTTTTTAATAAAAATAGTGTTGATAATGATATGAGAAATGGTAATGACCTATATGTTAAAGAAAAGTCTGAGTCTTTTACTGACAATTCTAACTCACAAGCTATTAATAATACTGATATTGTTCATTCTGGTTCTAAAGATTCTGTTAATAATAGACCAAAAAGGTCACATAAAGCACCAGCATATCTACAGGATTATCATATTGATTCTGTTAAAGGATCTTCTTTAGCTACTTCTTTATATCCTTTATCTTCTTGTCTTACTTATGACAATACTTCACATAATTATAGAACTTTTTGTTTAGCTATTTCTTCTAAAAATGAACCTAGGAATTATAAAGAAGCACACACTGATCCTTTATGGAAAGAAGCAATGCAAAAGGAAATAAAAGCATTAGAAGAGAACAGTACTTGGGTTTTAACCACATTGCCTATAGGAAAGCAACCAATTGGTTGTAAATGGGTTTATAAAATCAAATATAAGGCTGATGGTAGTATAGAAAGATACAAAGCTAGGTTAGTAGCCAAAGGCTATACACAATTAGAAGGTATTGACTATGAAGCTACTTTTTCACCAGTTGCAAAAATGACCACTGTTAGAGTTTTTCTAGCCATAGCTGCTTCCAAAAACTGGATTTTATCACAGATAGATGTTAATAATGCCTTTTTACATGGAGATTTAGATGAAGAGGTCTATATGCTTGTGCCACCAGGTTTTCATCAAGAAGATACTAATATGGTTTGTAGACTGCAGAAGTCTTTATATGGCTTGAAACAAGCCTCAAGACAGTGGTTTTCTAAGCTTAGTAATGCTTTGATTATTTTTGGTTTTATTCAGTCAACTGCTGATTATTCTTTATTTACTTATAATAAGGATGGTACTTTTCTTGCTTTATTGGTTTATGTTGATGACATACTAATTGGAAGTTCATCTTCCATTTTAATTGATCAAGTTAAAAATTTTTTAGATAACAGGTTTAAACTGAAAGATTTAGGCCAACTTAAGTACTTTCTGGGTCTTGAAATAGCCAGAAATAAGGATGGCATTCATGTTTGTCAAAGAAAGTATGCTCTAGAATTATTGGCTGAGACTGGCCAGTTAGCTGTTAAACCCACAGATTTTCCAATGGATACCAAAACTAAATACACTTTAAAGAACCCAGATTTACATGATGATATTACTGAATATAGAAGGTTAATTGGTAGGCTGTTATATTTAACCATCACTAGACCTGACATTAGTTTTTCAGTTCATACACTTAGCCAATTTTTGGCATCTCCCAGTAAACAACATTTTGCAGCAGCTATGAGAATACTGAGATATGTCAAGACAAACCCTGCTCAAGGTATATTTTTTCCATCTTCTAATAGTTTCAGTTTAAAAGCTTTTAGTGATTCTGATTGGGCATCATGTATAGATACTAGGAAGTCTGTTACAGGTTTTTGCATATTCTTAGGTGATTCTTTGATTTCATGGAAGAGTAAGAAACAGAATACAATATCTAGAAGTTCAGCAGAAGCTGAATACAGGGCTTTGGCAACAACTTCTTGTGAAATAATTTGGCTTTTACAGCTTATAAAGGACTTCAATTTAGATCATACACAGACTGCCATTCTTTACACAGACAGTAAGTCTGCATTAGCTTTAGCTAGTAACCCAGTTCATCATGAAAGAACAAAGCATATAGAAGTGGATTGTCATTTTATTAGAGAGCAAATACAAAAGAAAATAATACATCTTTTACATGTTTATACTTCAAATAATTTAGCTGATATGTTTACTAAGGCTTTGGGTGCACCAGTTTTCACAAGTTTATTGTCCAAGTTGGGTGTTTTATCATTACACAGCCCAACTTGAGGGGGGTATATTGAATATAGGTTAATATGTTGCAATATGTTTATATGTTGGATTGATTATTGACATTGCAGAAGTTGCAGGACTGATATGAAAGAAGTGGTTAATATATTAGATATCAGACTGTTTGTGTATTTGAAGGGCTGTTTATGTAAATAATAAGAGTTTGTAATGTGTTACTTTCTGGTTCTATGGGACTGTTTATGTAAAGTATGAAAGTTGTAAAACAGTCCCTATAAAAGGACTGTAGATACCTGTTTGTAATTTAACAAAACATTTTATATCAATTCGATTTTATCTTTCTCTCTCTCTATATACTGGCGAATATATACATATATATACATATATATATATCGATCAATATTAGGTCATATTGATCGTATTTCAGTCAATGATTGTGGAATTCTTCAAGACATTTGTTTAGGTACGGAGGGAGAGTATATAATAGTAGGGCTTTTTACAATTCACACTCACCTTTCAATTAGCAGTCAACGGATCACATGACTCTTTATCTTATTAATACCAACATAAACATGTGAAAAAGATCACTAAATAGAGGAATAAACAAAGCTCAAGTGCACTAAGATCAATGATTAATTAATCTTAAAAAGAGAAGATAATTAACAAACCCTACACATAAACATGCCTTAACAACAATGATAAAATAACAAACAACCAATAAACAGAGGTTTTAACTAAAAAAAGTCAAAGTACTATTTTTTCATAAGCTGAGCTGGTCATGATAACTTTTGTGACTTAAAACATATACTAATACCAGAATCAGAAGAAGGTAGAGCTAAGGCTTTGAACTGAGACTCAATCTTCGACAGAAATAGCATCGCTTCTTTAAAGGGTTTAGAGAGTTCTTGTTCATATTTAGTCAACATCTCACAATAAGCCTCCATGAACTGATCCAAACCCGGATCTTCCCCAACCCGACTCGAGTCAACCCGTCCCCTCACCGCCACACTCCGGTAGACTTCCTCAAGTCCCGCGACCACCTCCGGTGGGGCACCAATCTGTTAGTAAAAAAGAGTGAGAAAAAATATATTTTCACCACCGAGGACACAAGGTTCTTTCAAAAAAATAATATTATTTACTATTTATAGAAATGATTTATTTTTTGGGTATAGTGTCCTTATCCTTCAGGTGTTGAAAAGGTTTCCTGAATAATAAATACCAAGTCTCTTTCCAAAACAAAAACAAAAACAAAAAACTGTTTTTTCCATTTTCAAGGTTTGGGATAATAACAAAAAAAAAAAGAAATCCACATGCCAAAACATCTTCATCAAGAAAAAATGTCTACATATATTAAAATAGAACTAGTTCTCCCAAAATCATAAGGAATAATTAATAACATGAGAATATCTTTGAAATAACCTAATTTTATTAAAGCCAGAATAAAGTCTTTTTTCTCAACCTGACCAAAATATCCAGACCTAATTTTTTCTATTCTTAAAAGAAGAAAAATGGATTGATAACTTATCACACAAAGACTTGGTTTTCATTTTTTTATTTTTATTTTTAGATTATGGCAACAAGGAATTTGAAAAAAAGGAAAACACTGAAATAAATTAGGGTGTTAGATATATATATATATATATATATATACCTTTTGACAGTTGACATAAGCAGCCAAGAGACGGTGGTAGTGAGGATGTGCAATGATCTTAGCTCTCAAAGATGATGCACCTTGATGATCAGTACTGTACACATTTAATTGATTATTATTATAATTTTCCAACAAAAATGGAGTGATATTATTCTGATTACTAGTATTAAAGTTATTGTGGTTTTGTTGAAATAGGGTATTATTATTGTTAGAAGAAGATGAATTGGGTAAAATCATCATTTCATTTGCACCACCACTGTTTAAATTCTCTCCAAAATTCATTAAACTCATCTTTAGTTTTCTCTACCTAGTCTCTCTCTTAATATATATTTATATATCTATAGTAGAGTATAATATATATATTCTTAACTTTACTATAAAACCCTAGTGAAAAAGGGTAGATGAAGAAAACACTGTTTTGCCTCTTTTTGTCAATAAGCAAGTGCACTTTCATCTATCAGTGATTCAGTATAAATGAATATATTATATTATATATATCTCCCGAGATTTAAGCTTACAATAATAAAGACTACTTTAACAGCCTTATGGAAGAAAAGCACAGTCAGTTTGTTTTGTTCTTTTATCTGATAGATAGATAATAATATAAGATAGATAATAATATAAGATAGATTGTGTAATGTAATATTTATGCGTGGGTTGTTGGTACAAAACATTTTACCTTCCCAATGAAAGCATTACTCTACTCTACTACTCTCTCTCTCCCCCCCCCCCCCCCCCCCCCCTTCCCTCTTTTCTTCCACTGTCATATACTGTTGTCACTCACCTTACTAATTAAGATAGATAGATATATATATATTTTATTTTATTACTAAGAGAAAAATAATGGGATTCATTTTTGCCACATTAACATTACTAATGCATCGGCATTTATAGATCTCGGCCCCAACAAAATTTATACTACAATTCCCTTTTTAACCTTGTATATATTGAAATCTTTGATTATTTAAAGTTGTCTTGGTTAAATAATTTATATCAATATAACCATTTTAATGCACCTGCATTCTTATTTTGCTACTTCCGACTAGAATGAGATAAAATCTTTGATTATTGAAAGTTGTGTTGGTTAAATATTTTTTTAGTGTACTTATTCTAAGCATATGTATGTTTGTACTTCTATAATTTTTATTTATTTATGAGACAGAAGTCAGGGACTTGGTAACTTAAATGAAAAACAATTTGAGGGTATTTAGGATATATATGTATATTGTTTTGAGCCTTTAGATTTTCTTTACAAAAAAACCCATCCAAGGGCCCGAAAAAGATGTTAATGCTGGTGCATTAATATGAGAAATGCAGCAAAATTACATCCTAAATAATGTGGGGTGCATGGTACGTATATCTCCATTATCAAAGTAGTGCATTCTATAGCTAAAAAACTCAAACTCTAACTCTAATATGGACTATAGAGTATGAATTTGATAGATGATGATCTAGAACATTTGTTTTAAAAATAAAAAAGCTATAGCATTTTTTTTCAAGAGTTACGCTAGAAGTATAAAAAAGTAAGATTTTAGCGACCTAACAAACGAAAAATCAAGTTTTTATCGAGATTTGAATCGAGTTTTTTTTTTTTTTTAGATGTGAAACCAACATTTAAAAACAGAGAGTCAAATATGATAGTAGTGGCAGACGGATAATTGAATAAGTGGTGGTATAAGAATTGCAAAAAAAAAAGAAGAAGAACCGAATGCATGTACACATTTGGACTTATTTTGCAATAACTAGGATACATCTGTACTGGTCTCTTCGTTTTTTATTAAAATTTCATATAGTTATGCATACTCGTGTCATATTTTTCTCTTTTGTTTTCAACCTAATAGTTTATCGTATTAGGATTAATATGAATGATTTTAACTTTTGTCTCTTCATACACATTAGTTGTTATGTTGTTTGTAAATAATAATATTTATATATAAAAATCAAGTCAGCATAATTTATGTACCACGATGCCTATTTTTTTTTTGAAAATTATACCGATGTACGTGTATCATATAGGTACTCGCATCTAACTTATATACGGAGGACAAGATTTTAAGTGTGTATAAAATTATTATTTGCGTTGGGAATAACATCGATCATAGTAATATTCTGTTTTGAAAAATGGTAGATTTTGATAAAAGAAAAAAGATTCGATATTTTTAAAGGCTAAAAAGTGTCTATGTGATTTTCTCACTATAAGGAAATGTCAAAATCTCAACAAACACATTTTAAAAATTGTTGGTAAAAGTGACTATATTTAAATTTTAGCGATATAATTACTTGATTTTGTTATTAAAATTAGCTATGCACTTTATAAAAAAAATTCAAAAAGAGTATCTGGTATTATCTTTTTTTTGAAATTAGTTAAAACTACGAGATATTTGAAAGATAGATGCATCGCTATTTTCCATATAAATTTAAAGATGCATCACGATAAATTACTCCAAATGTAAACAGATCACATTTTTACATTTTTAAATTAAAGAATTAACAAATGAATTGTTACCTCATCTACAATAGTGCTGTTATATTTATTGTTAACTAAAATAGTTAGCTAACAATATATTTATTTTGTCTCAATTAGTTATCTTAAATCATGTGTTATTTTTATAGATGTTAAAAAAATTATTAAAGATAACAATGTTTTTAATGTTGTTAATTGATGATGTGGTAAAATACCATTAATTTGATCGTGAAATTTATTTCAACTATTACTATTTTAGTTCCTATTTTAGTGGAGTTTACAAAATGACTAATTAATGAGATTTCAATTAATAATTAATTTTAATTAAAATTAGATAACTTTGTTAAGTTAATACACTAATGTGAATGTTAAATTTAAGTTACACATGTCTATTAACATGCAATTAAATAATGATGTGTAAAAGTTAATATTGTTAAAATTAACACAATTATCGTGTATGTTAGGTAATCAAATATTTATAGGAGTAGTAACGAGAATGCATATAATCCTTCCGTTATTATTCAATAATTTGTTTTAAAATTATCGGAATGATTTTTTTTTAAAAATGATCGTATAGTTCAAATGTTAAATTTTATTATTATATTTTAAAAAAAAATCATTTCGATAATTTTGATACTCCCTCCGTTCTCAATTAATTGTCCACTACGAAACACCGTGTAATTTTGACCGGATAATAATTTGTATTAAAATTATCGGAATGAAATTTTTCAAAAGTTAGTCATGATATAGTTCAAACATTAAATTATACTGTATGATTTAGATTTCATTTTTAACAATTTTGATACATGTTATAAACCGATTAAAATTATACGTAATTTCATAAATAATAATTAATTATGAACAAAATGACTATAAATGTTAAAATTATATTAATCAAAAATTAAATGAAAAACAGGGAGTAAGAAAATAGACCTAGGTTAGGCATTATAGGTAGCTAGGTCTTTCTTTTTTCATTAGCTTTATGTCATGTCCCATATCAAGTGGCTGGTCAGTAAAAAAAATAAATTCAAATAAAGAAAAAGAGGACCCAACAACGAGATGCTGTACCGTTTCATGAGCGAATCAATGCCACCCCTTTAAAATTCATCCCTTCAGCCTTTTTAAATGTATTTAAATGTAATTAGTGATAGACTCAAATTGAATGTAGATGATTATATTAAGAGATCATATGGTTAATTTTACAATGGTTGTTTCTCTTAATTATGTCAATAATAATAATACTTATGCAGAGCTTCTAGCACTGTTAAATGGGCTTATAATTTGATACTCTCTTGGATTTTTTTTATATTATGATTGAATCTGATTTTGAATTGTTAGTTAATTGGTGGAAAAAAGAAATTTCTCCTGTTACTAAATTTTCTAATATTTGGAATGATATTTGCTATCTAATGTCTGGGATTTGCAACAGTATTACTCATGTTTTTAGGGAACAAAACCAGCTTGATGATGGACTTGCTAAACAATGTGCAAAGGGAGCAAATTTTACTATCACGAATCTACATCATTTACCTAGCAAGCTCAAGGCCATTTACACTTTAGACCAAAAAGAAACTCCCTGTTTCAGGGGTAAAACCTTTTGAATTTAATTTGCATTTTGATAGTGGTAAGTTAATTATTTGGTGCTAATGAGGAAATTTTTATGAAGCTTAGTTTATTTTATTCACGTTTGATTATCTGGTTTGGTAAGTTGACTAGCAATGGTCAAGTTAATATTAACTGGTGATGCAAATAACTGAAACTAATCTTGGAATAATTTGTTAATTTTAAGTAATTTTAGGTTATATAAAGTGATGTTTTGAATGCCTGGGGTGATGATGTTATCTTCCTTTTGGTAATTATCACAATTACATGACGAAATTCCGAATAGAAGCATCGTGGTGCAAAACTAGAAGGATGACAAGTATTCCCACATCAACACAAAGATAAACGAAGCTATCCAAAGCTAACCGAGATAAAAAAAAAAAAAAAAAAAAAAGGCAATGCGAGTACTATTTTTTCCCCATTCAAGACTTGCTTTCTTTATTGAATTCCGTTCTATTCTTGCTGTATTCTCTCAGACACTAATTAAATAAGTGTCGGAAACATGTAAGTTTGATTAACACAAACCTCGTATCTAAATTATTGGAACGATCAAACTTTTTTAAAGGTTAATCATTTTAAACTATATAATTAACTTTTAAAAATTTCAATTGCACAATTTATAAGATATGCGGTTTTGAAAAGTTGAAGTTACACGTATTTATTTTCGTTATTGACAGTTATATGGACAGAGGAAATATAAAATTGCTCAATTTTTCATGGCAAATTCTAATTTAGGTAAATGTGAACAATTGATTACCAAGTGTATATATAGAGATGTATCATTATGAGTAGTGTGGGTGTAGTTTCTGTATTGCCGGTTAATTTAAATATTTCAGTCTTGAAATATATACTCCTATTTATCTTTCGGGTGGATTATTTATTAGGTTTTGTTTTTTCTAGGCTCAAGCCTCAAGCATGTATTAGGTTCTGTTTGTCTTTTCTCGGTTTGAAGAAAGAATATTGCTAGCTAATTTATTACTCCTTATGATTGAACGAACTGTCTCATTATATATATATATATATATATATAATATGAGACACGAATTTATATACTAGTTTTAAAGTTACACCTGACACGAATATATATATATATATATATATATAGTTTACTCACTAAAAAGAGTATAACCTTTTTCCAGGGGTTTGCATATTTAAATTAGACTTATCACTATTTTCGCCAACTGTAATGACTAAAGTAACGCTTATGTACTTAAACTACTTTAGGGCCAAAATAATTAACACTGCCTTACAAAATATGTAAGGATGAGTTGATGGTTATATTATTATTTTACAATTCTTCAAACATGTATACTTCATTTGCACAATTAAACTTAGCCGAAAAATCATTTTAACTTGTGCTTAAACGTACGTGAATACTTGATTGAATTATGCATCTCTACGAATCTGTTGCCTCACCTAGGGGTGGGCACGGCACGGATTGGGGCGGATTTGTTTCAATCCTAACTCAACTCGTAAAATAAATGGCGGGGCGGATTGGTACGGACTAATGAAATTTAAATCTCAACCCAACCCAATCCAACCCGTTACAATTAAAACTCCAACTCAACCCAATCCAACCCGCAAAATAAATTGCGGGTTGGGTTTAGATTGATTCTTAAATTTTTTATTTTGGTCCTTCATTTTTCATAGTTTGCATTATAATCAACCCAAATTTTAAAATAAATTGAATATTTCAAACAGAAATATAAATTAAACTCAATTAAAGTACGTTTAGAACATTCACGAACAAGTAATAAAACTAAAATATAACAATAATTAAAGGTTGGTATCTTAAAATACACATAATATATATATATATATATATATATATATATATATATATATATATATATATATATATTGCGGGTTAAAACGGATTGAGACGGATTAACCCGCGGTTTGTGAACCTCAACCCTAATCCAACCCACAAAATATATAGCGGATTGGGGCGGGGCGGATTGATTTTTTTTGGACATTCAACCCACCCCAACCCGCCCTAATCCATACGGGTTGGGTTACGGGACGGATTTACGGATTTTTTGCCCACCCCTAGCCTCACCAAAGATGACATAAAGAAAGAGCTAGAGTTTTTCATGGAACATGTTCAATGACGACGCCGCAACGCCATTTAGTGGCAGTTACGAGAATTACACAAAGAAAACGTGGCGAGCCCGATTTTATTCCCAAGCTCGGCTTAATCAATTCGCGTCGGCTCCGATCTTCCAAGGTGTCTGACGTGGATGATGTCTGCCTCCGCTTCGGGGTGATCTCCGTTCCTGCACAAGTAACGAACAGGGGTCCGGGGTTGGTACCAGGTTTTCCCTCTCCGACGATCAAGTCACCACTGGGTAAGACTCAAAGTAGGTATGTAAGGAAGGATGAGGGATCGGTCCGGTTACAACTTGTGGTGTCGGGTCTCAGATGTCGCGTTTGGGTAGTCCAGGTGATTTTAGCTTTATCTCTCCTCTTTGTCTTTTTCTGTCCCTTACTAAGTGGTGTTAGAGGGGTATTTATAGTATAATCAGAGGCGTATTAACCCTTGGATCACTGTACTGTAAAACCCTGATCCAACGGCGTTTAGGTCATTTATGACTCTGACAAGAGTACTGTCCTTACCTCGGCCGGGCCAAGCTTACCTCGGCCTCCCCCAAGGGAGCAGCAGTATTAATTGAGGAAGAGTACTCAACACGCTTCTTTAGGCCGGGCCAAGCTTACCTCGGCCTCCCCAGATCTGGGGCGCCCCGTCACTCAGGGTTGACGGGGCCGGATCACACGGTGCGGCACCGGTATTGGCCCGGACATGGGACGCTGACATTCCCTCGCCAACAGCTCCCTGTCCGGAGTCGTTGTTAAGGACGAGGTCTACAAGGATCTTCAGTCATTACGGGGGCTCCGGTCACTCTGTTCTCATGTTTGGCGGTGTGGAGAGGCCTTGTCATGGCCTGCCTTGTGACACGTGTTCTCGTATTTATGGATTTTTTACACGTGGAGCACGCCCAGCGTGCATTTATGAGGCGCCGCCTCTGTCTCTTCGATTCTATCAATGCTATTAATGCTAAGACAGCTGATGAATGACACTTGGCAGATGGCCTCTGCCTGCTGTACACGTGGAACGCGTCGATTGCGTAGTGGTGGTTTCATGTGGGAGTTCGTGCATTGAGTCGTTGCTGTCTTTTCACCTTCTGGTAAATGTCTTTTCATCTTCTGGTGGAGGTCTATAAATACCCTCAGTGAAATCTCATTTTCACCTTCTCACTCTCTTTCTAAAATTTTCACAGCAAACCGTTCTCTCTCTTCCTTCATACTTAGCAGATTTCACCAAACAACCAACCATCATGGTTACCAAACACGGAGCCGAAAAAGGCCCGATGGTTGCCCCGCAACCACGGCGCCTTGAGGTAATGGCAAACGCCTTGCCATTCCGGGCGATGGTCATCGACCCGGCCATATCCGTAGCCGTAAATGACAACAGTATCATGGTCAGGCAGCATGGGCCCGACCTAGACGAGTTTCGTCAACTTTGTGGGATAGGGGAGGAGTTCTGACTTCGGACCTGTGCGTCCTCGGATGAGGTGAACGGGATCGTAGCTGATCCCAAGAGTATGGTAACTCTCTCCCTCTCTACTCTTTTATACGGAGGTACCCACCTCTCCATTCCGGAGCTACTGGCAGAGCTCTACGCCTGGACGCAGACTCTCCCGTGCCAGTGGCCACTGCAGGCGCATCGCATCTGCGCCGGAATGGAAGCCCTCAACGTTCTCCTGGGCTCGGCCCTTCCAGAACCGTTGGGGCTTCGGGAACTCTTGGCTTGCTACGAGTTTCTTCAGAGCGAGCCGAGCTCCCAGGCTAAAAGCAGGCAACCGTATCTGTGGTGCCGTGCTTACAACCAATTGATCACGGCTAACTCCGATTCGAATCGGGGTTATACCCAAGACGTGATCATGGTGGAGGGCGACTGGCTTCGCCGAGATGACCTGGTTCTTCCCACCAGGCGGGGAAGGGTGCTCAGCAACAAAGATTTTAAGGCCACGGTGGCCATGAAGCTACAGGGCCTGGGCGAGGCCAATGTCCAATCGCTCGAAATGGCCCTAAACTGGTGGGGCCCGGATGGGACTAACGCCGGCGCACGTGACGCAGAGCGTCTGTTGGTATGTGGTTCCCCTACCAGTTGCAAGGGGAACGACTTCAAATGGCCCCACAGGACCTTCTGTCCTGTGGGATACTCCCAGGATATATGGGAGAAGGAGCAGGGGTTAGAGTCCATCCTACCCCCTAAGACTCTTAAAGAAGCTGAGGTCGACGAGGTGCCTCCTGAAAAAACCTTGAAGAAGGTGACGAAGGCGAGACCGAAGCCCAGTAGTAGGGCAAAGACCGTTGAGGTGAGATCTTTCGCCCCTTCGACGGCCGGGGTTTTGTTCGAGACCCGGCCTGATGGTACCGTCCTCCATTACAGGGTGGGGGAGGACGGTACCCGTAGTTATATTGACCAACATGGGAAGCCTCTGACATGGGTATTTGATGATAACCGGAACAGGCATCCAGGAAGCTCATTCTGGCGGCCCCGACCGTAGAGTCCACTATTTGATCAATTTTGGGCAAGGGGAAGGGATCTTTGGGATAGGCCCGGTTAAGGCTCATGAAATCGATGCACACGCGCAGCTTTCCGTTCTTTTTGGGGACCACTACGGGGTTGCTGAGCCACCTAGGGTAATAGATCTCTCTGATGGCTCCGGCCAACAGAAGTTTCTCTACTTCCTCGTTTATGGCATCGGCATGCTCTGGACTGACTCGGCGCCCCTTTTGCATCACGGGCTTGGCGCCCGGGTTGACGTTTAATTGGTGGCAGGCAAGGTCAGAACTGATGCCTGACATCTCGCTTGGACCCCATGCAAAATTATCGAGGTATTGGAGTAGGAGCTCGACGAGGTTGGTGATCTCGGGCTTGCTCAGCTTCACCCCTACCATAAAAAAGTGATCCTCGTCGTACCCCGGGATCTGAATCTTCAACAACCCTTCCTCCACCTTGTCTTCGGCCTCTGGCCCCATCTTTTTGTTTAGTTCCCTCAGCAGCTTGGGATCCTCAGCTTCTATGTTCATAGCACTCTGGACCGGAACCGGTTTATTGCCGGAGTACACGGCCATGGCACAGCTTCTCGAGACCTTTTGGTTTCCTGATATGGTCTTGACTCCATTCACAGTTGGGTACTTGACCTTTTGGTGTAGAGTGGAGGAGACGCCTCCTATCTCATGAAGCCACGCGTGCCCTAGTATGACATTGTAAACGGAGGGGACGTCCACCACCGTGAACTCCACGCTCATAACCTTGGTTCCTGTCTTAACAGGCAAGGTTATGTTCCCTCTGGGCTGAACGGCCTCAGAGTTGAATCCGTACAGAGGAGGGGCGTTGGTATCTAACTGCCCCTCCGTCAGCCCCATCTTTTGGTAGTGGTTGCCAAAGAGAATATTCACCGACGCCCCCTGATCGACGAGGATGCGTCCTACTGAGCAATGGCCCACTTGGGCCGTGATAACAAGGGCGTCGTAGTGGGGCAGGTCTTCCCCCACTAGGTCGAAGTTAGTGAAGCTTAGATCTGGCTTGGTACCCTGCTTGCATTTCTTTCGGGGGTTCGGGCTTTCGGCGAGGCAAATATGCTCCTTCATTGTTGCCTCACGAGCCTCGGTTCTCTCCGCCCCATTGGGCTTTGGTTTCTTTGGCCCGGAATGGATAACCTGGCAACTCATCACCGGTGGGGGGAGGTCCGGTTGCCTTTCATAGGCTCCTTCTCGGTCTCGATCGGAGTCCCTTCGTGACTTGACGTATTTATCCATCAAGCCATCTCGGACCCATCCTTCCAGCCTTGCCTTCAGCCCATAACACTCATTGGTATTATGGCCACGGCCTCTGTGATAGTCGCAAAACTTGTCGTTGGTCCCACGGGCAGGCTCGTTCCTGAGTGCGAGAGGCCAGGAGAAGAATGGTTCGTTCTCAATTTCGTTTAGCAGGCCGGTCAACGGGAGGCAAAAGGTGGTGGAGTAAGCAATTCTCGGATTCGAAGGGTCGGTCCGACGGGCCTCTTCTCTTCTTCTCTTGGGGGCCGGTTGCAGATTCCTCCCCGTTCGAGGACGTTCCATTCTTTCGCTTATGGGCCGGTTTCTTCGGGGGCTCATTACGACGGACCTATCACTTTGCTGGTCGATGATGGCCACTAAACGTGTTGCCCCAGCAGACCTCATGTCCTTCTCTATGTCAATATGCTGCTTTATGAGGGACCTGAGATGAGGGACGGAGCTGGGGGGGTCGCTATCATCTCGTTACGGATTCTGCTGCCCACGACCATATTTTGTCTGAAACCAGCTATGGCGGTTGAATCGGGGCATTCCGCGCACTCCGCGTGTTTCAGCCAGAACCGATTATCGTAGTTTTCGAGGGTCTCTTTGGGTTGGACCCTCATTTGATAGAGCTGCTCCAGCTGAGTAACCCTCTCCTTCAAGTTTATGAACCGATGAGCAAAATCGTAGGCTAGATCGTCCCAACAGTGGACGGAGTTGGCGGGCAGGGACTGGAACCATTTACTAGCAAGCCTTCCCAGGCTGGCGGGAAAGCACCTACACATTAATTGGTCAAGGTGGGACCAATGGTTCATCTGATATCGATAGTGGCGAAGGTGAGCCTCCGGATCGGAGTCTGCATTGAAGGTCTGGAGGACAGGGGCGATGAAGTTTTTGGGGGGAGCACTGTACTCAATCTCGTCCGAGAACGGGGTGCTACGGGTCGAGGCCACGATCTTCATTGCTGCCTCACCGGCTGCATCGTGTCGTCCACGGCGGCCACGCCTTCGCGTAAGAGGGGGCCTGTCAGTCCTGTCATGGCTCGATCCCGGTTGTGAGTTTCGACTGTCCTCCTGCCAACGGAGTCGTGAATGTATACTCCGCTCGTCGCTTTGACGGGAATTCCCTTCGCGGGAGTGATCCGACTCCTCACCCCTAGTTGGCTCTCTGGGAGTTTCTAGGGGGGGTCGTCGACGGGGTCCCAACCGGGACATCACGCTTTTAGTGGGTCTGAGGACCGGTTCGTCTTGGCTTGCGCCTTGGATGACGGCCTCAGGCTCTGGTGCCATCAGCGTGGCTATCAATGCCTTCTGGGCAGCAAGCGCGACGAGTTCTTTTTGGTGGATATCGAGCATCATCTCAGTGAGCTCGGTTCGTGTTCGGGGTGGCGCAGCCATTGCCGCTAAGGGGGCGGGACCACTCGTAGACGCGGTTCTCGGGGTCTCGTCAAAAGAAAGTGTCCTCGGCATTCCGAGAACGGGGGTGGGTCGGGACGACGGGGTGTCGAATCGGTTATTGCCAGACATGTTTTCTACAAGGATGGAATGTCAGAGCTAACGCGTTTTTCCCACAGACGACGCCAATTGGCGAGCCCGATTTTATTCCCAAGCTCGGCTTAATCAAATCGCGTCGGCTCCGATCTTCCAATGTGTCTGACGTGGATGATGTCTGCCTCCGCTTCGGGGTGATCTCCGTTCCTGCACAAGTAACGAACAGGGGCCCGGGGTTGGTAGCAGGTTTTCCCTCTCCGACGATCAAGTCAGTACTGGGTAAGACTCAAAGTAGGTATGCAAGGAAGGGTGAGTGATCGGTCCGGTTACAGCTTGTGGTGTCGGGTCTCAGATGTCGCGTTTGGGTAGTCCGGGTGATTTTAGCTTTATCTCTCCTCTCTGTCTTTTTCTGTCCCTTACTAAGCGGTGTTAGAGGGGGTATTTATAGTATAATCAGAGGCGTATTAACCCTTGGATCACTGTACTGTAAAACCCTGATCCAACGGCGTTTAGGTCATTTATGACTCTGACAAGAGTACTGTCCTTTTCCGGGGCCCACTGGAGATGGCCTGTGATTGGGCCACGTCGATGAAACACTTGAAGGGTCCCCCAAGGGAGCAGCAGCATTAATTGAGGAAGAGTACTCAACATGCTTCTTTAGGCCGGGCCAAGCTTACCTCGGCCTCCCCAGATCTGGGGCGCCCCGTCACTCAGGGTTGACGGGGCCGGATCACATGGTGCGGCAACGGTATTGGCCCGGACATGGGGCGCTGACATTCCCTCGCCAAAACGAACTAACAAATTGCATTGGAAGAGTGTGCCACTAAAACGACAGATTTAATCTTCAGCCCCATTCCTTTTACTTTTTTCTGTATCTTTGTTCGTTTAAATACATTTATAATTTTATCTTTACTATATAATTAAATATATAGATGATATATTAAAACTTATTTTTAAGTTTTTTACCTTTTAAAGCACACTTGTGTTATCAAGCTAATCACAATTGGTGTGTTGTCATGGGTTCATTTTTAGATGTCGAACAACGACAACTATGAAGCTGTAATTTGGGTCATGCCCCGACGTTTGACGATCAAAATTTCATAAATGCCTAAGTCAAATGGTACAATGAAAAGAAAGTACGATGTAACAAGTTATGCTAGTTAGTAGTACTATTGTATATGTATCCAGTTAATTAAGATTTTGGCCAATTAATTAGGTGATCGCAGCAAATGTTACCGATATATTTACCAGTGATTTAATAATAACACTCCATATATATAGTCTAATAACACATCTCGAGTCAATTTACAAGACTCATTTCTCATCTATCTGGATAGATAATCCTCTGGTAAAGCTAACAATTTTCTTCTAATTGATTTGGATGACTTGAGACGTAATTTTATCCCACTTGAGTTTATTTTATCCTAATTATTACTAATTTCATAGTGCGATTACTTTTTATTCGATGTCATGTCTCCAGGAAGACCATCCCATTACATAAAATTAATGGGTCATTAGATGGAAGTCAAAACTAAATACCATGGTATCTACTTAAAACCCCATCGGTTTTGAATTCTGATTAGACAAAAAGCACAATCACTAAATCATTTACTGCCACTATATATATATTGCTTATTTTGTTCAACATTTATACTTATTATAAATACGCAGTTGCCTTTTCAAAATTTTAGCACACTCTTTTGTAGTTTAAATTCTAGCATAGTCTACGTTAGCACACACAATGTAAATTAGTGAATTAAGTTCTAGTTGTTATTTTGATTGCTTAACAAGTATTGCCATTTCAGTGCTATCTTAAATAATTTGTTGCTTTCCTTTGAAATCTTAAGGAAGTGCGCAATGCTATTCCTTCTGAAAGATTAAATTGAAATCCCTCTGAAATCCCTTTTTAGGATTTAAAGAATCAAAGATAAAACTATACATCCCAAGAACTCATGGAAGAATGATTAGTTTTTCATTTTTCGGCTACCCCAATAAATATTTGATGGTTATCGATCATCGCTCGTCGATGCCGAGTTTTTATCATCACAAGGCAACCATTGAAACATGTACACTTAGCCCTTTTCTCACGTTACTCTTGAACGAGTGTGCTTTGAGTTATATTTTTTATTCCTAACTAATATCTTTCTGTTCTCATTTCCCAAGTAGAAATTTAATCTTCTATTGGAATTGTTTGTCCTTCAAAATGTTTGTAGGTACTGAAACTAACTTTGTGTATTAGTTTGAGTCAAGTCGGGAAATCTTTTCTCTTCAGTTCAAACACTTGCGCTTTCCGTGATCTTAGCTTTTTAGCGAAGGGAAGCAGTGAAGCACAATAGAAACAAACATAACTTGAATGTCCAAAAACATGCAATAAACCATTAAGCAAAAGTACGGGCCATCCCCGAGATATTGACTCGGAATATATACACTCTATTTTCCATATCCAGCTTCAACCAAAAACTTTTAATAACTTTATATCACGGTTTGATGCTTGTGAAGTTTAACTTGCCATTTGTTTGCAAAAATAAGATAAATAATGAGTGTTCAGTGTATTGAAGTGGAATCATACGACTGAAAGAAAGCACCAAGTTTGGGTGTGAAAGAATTGATGTGATTCTGATATGGTGTTAATCAAGTTAGCAATAAAAAAAGGACTTCCCCTAAGCGCGCACATAAGCTTGTGCTAAGAAAAATCATGGAGTATGAGTCTCTTCAAATTTCTGTTTCTTAATAATTCTAAATGGTAGTATATGACTTATAGATATATATAACTCCCTTTTAAGGTTGATGTATATTAAAAATACCTAAATTAAAAATTATGTATATAGAAAGAGAAGGTAACAAAGGAGCATATCACCTGACGAATTTAGAGTGTGAAGAAGACCCAATAATTTTAAATTGCTTAGAAGACTTCTCAGATTATTTCAAGGATGTAATCATCATTGAAGTTCTAGAAATTCTTTATTTACGAATCAAATGAGTTTTGAAGGTTTTTGGAAGAAGAAGAGAGACAGTCTCTCACTAAAGAAGAAAGTGATGAGTCTACAATAGACGAAATGATCACTCTAGTTGGTATTAGAACGCGTGGTCAAAGTTTTAGTTTATATTTTTCAGTTCTCAAGTTTCTGTCGGTTTGCAGTTTGCTGCGTTAGATTGTAATTATTATAATTTTTCATTTTGTTTATTTATTTAATAAAATTGTGGGTCTTCCCACTTATTATTTAAAAAAAAAAGTATATTTATGATTTTAAAGTTGGAACAAAAATAAATGAGTGGTGATTGATATATAGTATATGGTATATATGCATGTTTTGTGGGTGGGCACATGAGAGAGTGACTAATGAGGGACCCTTGGCTTCATGGACCAAAACCAAACCATAATTAAGCTTTGATCAAATTCACCAGTAATTTGGATCCTTTCACTAGTTTCCTTTTGTTGGCCGACAACATCTTTTTACCCAAATTACTGTTTTTTTCTCTCTTTTATTTTGAAAAATAAGTGGAAACAAACATAGCATAGAACGATATTATATAACCCAAGCCAAGAGCGTTTCGTTTTCGCTTTATAATTTTGTACCTTTTTACTTCATATATATAAATATGCAAAAGGACCAACAAAGTTTTTCTCCTTCTTACTTCTGTTACCATTATACACAAGGAAAGAAACAGCCCGGTCTATAAATTATTTTGGATTTCAAACAGAGATTCTTTGGTTTTCTTTCCCCTAAAGTAAAGAATCGCGACTCTTAAACCCCCACTCATAAATTTTAGATGAAATAAAATCAAAGGTTACTCGAACATAAGGTTTTTTAGCTTCCTGATAATATGGTTACGCATAAGTTACAACAGTGAAATGATCTTAATAATGGTGTAGAATGTAGTACAAAGTTGCAAACATAGTAAGACAATAATTACTTACAGGATATATGTAAGTAATTATTGGGGTTGATGGATAGATCAGAATGTTTGTCAATTGTCAAGTGAGCTTTTATTCAATCATTTTACCATAGTTGTGCATGTCATATCAGGTTCATTAATTTCATGTCTAACGAGTAACGACCCCTAGCTCCTAATATTTACTTGGTACTTCATTTGTTACATGAATATATCTCCTAGCTACATTATTTCTATATTCTTAAGACTTTGTTTTTGTTTTAAAAATAAGTTTCTTAGACTATGCTTCGTGTATTATAACTTCAATGCAATGGGAAGAGAAAGTGGGTTATGATGGACTTTTATATTGAGGGATATTCTGGAAATTTCCCCAACAAACTAATTGGGCTATAATGGACTTCCTTGCTGCATCTGAAATGGAATGAGTATTAGACTTGAACCCAAAATTTTAGTAGCAAATACTTGGTGGAACGAGTCGAGTGACTGCTCTTTTCTTTCACAATCCCGACTCCAACAATACAATAATACGGGTCGAAAGTTTTGTTTGTTTTATAGAACCCGCTTACCGGCACTTCCACCTTAACATTTTCTCATGCTTTAAATATTAAACTCTTTTATCCATAAAACATAAACTGTTATATATGAGTTTCATAGACTACAGACTTTAGTGTACTCAACAAACACTAATATATGCATTTTTTGTGGTGAAAGTATCCTACGTAACATTATACTGGTATTTGAACCTTCGTCTTGTTTGCTGGGGTTTCGCTCCCACTTTTCAATATCGATATACATTAATTGGTAAAACTAAACAATTAATTCAAAATGGAGCGGTATAGGTCTATCGGGAGGGTAAGAAAGTCGTATTAAGAGGGTCCAAACCACCATCTAGATCGTCGAAGAGCCCAAACTCTAGTTTGAAATATCACATTTCACTGTAAAGACTTCACTGGAATTTTGGACATAAATTAATGACGCTTATAGAAGCTGGAAACTGAACCAAATAGATAATTTAAAGGCACAAGATGATAATTAAAAAGAAACACACTCTTAAATATGCTTATCAAAAAAAATATATATACATCAATGTACATAATTAAGGTTATTAGATAGAGATCGATGCATTGAGTCTCCACCATATAATTACACGATTAGAATCAGTTTTTACTCGCACATTCAAAAAGGTTATAAGTTCTCGTCGCCCATGTTTTAACCTTTAAAAATCCTTATAATGTCAGTTCCTTTCTTGCGCAAACAGCTAATAAATATATCTGCTCCCTTCTGTTTGGTATAAAAAACCATTATCATTCAAAATGATTTGACATTATTCTTGAAAATTACTATATTGGAGAGTAGTTTTTTTTTGGGGGGGTTGGTCTTGTTTCATGTTGTCCCTCGTTTCTTAACCTCTGTATCATTCATGACAGTTTGTTTTGGCTCGATAATTATGATGAACAAGAAAGAATATATATATATACTTGGTTTACATTCTAATAGCTAGCCAATAAAGCTATGTGTGTTCATCATAATTATATTGGTTAATTTATGTCTAAATTTTACCCCAGATAGCGTTGGGTTTCCTGTATGGTTGGATTTGTTTAAAGTTTAACAATTAACTTCCATTTTGTAAACAAAACAAAGATCAAATTTGGGTTTTTATATGATCCAAGAACCCAAAAACAGAATGCATGGACCTATCCTATACCCGGCCCGAAATGGAACCAATGGGAACCAGGAGCGGAACCAGAGGGTGCCGGCCACCCCGACGATTCCCGACGGCGATTTTTAATTTTTTTAATATTTTTTTTATATGTGTAATTTAAAATTTTCTAAGATATATATATACCTTGATGGCCCCCTAATTAAACAAAATTGTTGTTGGTGTAATGGTAAAATTGGCTTTAATTTAGTGGAACGTTAGAAGTTCAAATCATTTTAGTTGTTTTTTTCTAAAAAATTCTGTTTTTTACATTGAAATTACCAAATTTCATAAATGACCATTCTATTTTCCCAAACAAATATTCCTAAAAAAAATATTTTATTATCCAATACCATTTGTCTTAGCTTCATATTTATTTTATGCTATGTTAAATATAGAAAAAATTGTTTATTTTTATCCTATATTCGATATATTTTTTACATTACGCCCCTTAAAAAAACCATTCTGATTCCGCCCTTGATGGGAACATTTTGTTTTGTATGATAGATGAAAGCAACATAGTACTCCGTAATTGTTAGCCGTGAGATACAAAAGTACAGTATACATGGACGGACGTGTGCTCACGTCGGGCACAACATTTGTTGTCATCGTCATGCTGAAGAAATGTTTAAGATTTCTTGTAAAAATCATAGGGACCTCTCCCAAAACGATACGCTCCCAAAGCATGCAGTAACTAGGATGAGTGAAATAACTACGATCGTTGTTCATAGTGTATGCGAGAAAGAAATGGGACAAAGAGAACGCAATATCAACTGTCATGCGGAATGTTGGGGGTATCAAAACCCATTTTTTTACAGATATACAATTGGTCCAAAATTCCATCCACACAAACCAGCTTAGCTGATCCACAGAAAATGAGGATCGGCTGCCTTCGAAGTCACCGACAACTCAAGACTCTAACCATCACCTCCAACACAGTTGTCATAGTCGCAGCAAAACTAAACAAAACTAATATGCGATCCTTTTGTAATTTTTAATACTCTAATCATTAATGATATATTAATCATCCTTTTGTGATGTATACATCCACGTTCAACTTCTCATTACCGATAAAATTAAAAAGGTTTTCCGATTTCAATAGGAGGTCATAGCAGTGAGTTGTTAATTATACTAATCTTTCATCTCAAATTACAACGAACTTTTTACTACATGATCAAGAACATGTTTTATACAGAACAACATGTGCACATTAAATAAAAAATCAGTAACAAACATTACTATTAATTAACAAAAGGGACAAACATCCTTGTAAAGTTGAAAAGTTGCTTTTTTCTAGTTTGAAGTGCTTTAATTCATAACATCAAAAGTCACAATTTTAACCCAAAAGTAATACAGATTACTCTCATCCGTTTACAAATTTACACATCACGATGTAGTGTAGATAACAACACTAGCCAAAAAATCAACAAAATATATTAAAAAGATCTTCGTACTAGTAATTAAAGCCAAACTTACATACACTTACATATTTTTCCATACATGTTTTTGTTCCGGTAAGTTACTTAAAAGCGGTGTAACACGAGGAACAAGGATTATCCATCGTAGTACTACTTTTGTTTAAATTCGGTTTTGTTCCGGTAAGTTACTTAAAAGCGGTGTAACACGAGGAACAAGGATTATCCATCGTAGTACTACTTTTGTTTAAATTCGGTTTTGTTCCGGTAAGTTACTTAAAAGCGGTGTAACACGAGGAACAAGGATTATCCATCGTAGTACTACTTTTGTTTAAATTCGGTTTTGTTCCGGTAAGTTACTTAAAAGCGGTGTAACACGAGGAACAAGGATTATCCATCGTAGTACTACTTTTGTTTAAATTCGGAGTTCTGGTGAGATCCGATGCATTAATTAGTAAATATGATCGCACCCTAAATTTCCAAAACATACAAAAACTGAACATACACTAATATACTTTTTTACTAAACATGCTCCGAAAATTAAACATATTATTACCGCCACGTGTCCCTTCTCCAACGACCAAACTCTCACCACCACCGGTGGGCCCACTCTCCTCGCCTTTACAGCCCACATAATTCCTAGGCCCGATACACATAGGCACGTTCAACACCCGCACCGGTGGTCCCACTCTCTTTACCCGACCAGCTTCAGTACCTCCCATCTTGGACCTACGGGCCTGTTGCCAGACTGGACTGGCCCGGCCCAAATGAACACCGACCCGACCCGGACTACTGGGCCACTTCCTAGACGCAGAGTTGCTGCGTGAGCAAGGTGCGCTGGATGATTTCCGGGTCGGGTTAGGTTTTGGACGGGTAGACCCGGTCCCAGCGGAACTGCTCCTGGAAAAAGGCCATATATTGATATTAATACTAGTATTATTAAGGTTATCAGGGGGGTTTTTCTTCTTTTTAATTTTGTCTCCTTTTTTAAAAATGTCTTTCCACCTTTTGGATGTAACAGGGTAAGGTTTGAGGGGAGGTTCGGTAAAAGGGTCGGGTTTAAGGAATGGTTCAATAACAGGGTCGGGTTGAGATTCAAAAGTGTCGGGTTTATGAAGGTTAGGATGGAGGTGGAGGAGATGGAGGGGGAGAAGGAGACCGTTTACGAAAAGTTCATCGGCCGAGTGAAGTTTAACTGAAGTGGAGGTGTTTACGGTAGTTAAAAACTCAAACTCGGGGGAAGCGGTGCTCGTTCTTCTACCGCTGTTGCTGTGGGAGAGATGTATCGGGTCGGGTTGGTTTTCTGAGTTTCCCATTTTTATATTTTGCTTAAAAGAAAGAAAAAAGAGATAATAATAATAGTAGTAGTAGTATAAGAGAGAAGAGTGTGATTGTGAAATTATTATGTTAAAAAGAGGAGAAGAAGAAGGAAAGTAAAAAAGGGAGGGGGGGGGGGGTTAGATTGATTAGATGCAAAGTACTTGTTTGTGGGGCCTACTAAACAGCTTATGTAATTAATTGTACTTTACTTTCTTTTTTTTTCATGAATGCATTTTGTTTTATATAAACGGAATGGAAAAACTTGTATTTTTATTTTACTACTACTAATAATAATAAAATTGTGGATCAAAAAACCCCCCACAAATTGAAAGGTTATTATTTTCGAAAAGTTACAGCGAACAAACGATCTAGATAAATAAATATGTACTCTATCAAGTTACGTCTAATGTTGACCGACTTGTATAGTTTAATGTTTGAACTATATGAGTAAATTTTAAAAAAAATTATTTCGACAATTTTAATACTCCATCCGTTCCTAAAATCGACAATTTTCATATCAAAATTTTCGAAATGAAAAAATCGAAAATTCTATCATATAGATCTAACCATGAATTATTTGATTAACTTTTGAAAATATATTTTGTTGAACTTAGAGTTCAATAATTGATTTTGATTATAACGTTGATTATGTTTTTAATGATTTTATGATTTCTCTATTTTCGATGATATAATGCTTGTCTTTTCCAAAAGTAGAAAATGAAAATTTCAGAACGCCAGAAAGATAGAGCACAGAAAAACGAAGCCACAGGTTCAAGCGGAACCAAAATCGGAGCTAAAACGAATGAGTTACGGGCTTTTGAAGATTAACGAGAAAACAGAGAAAACTGAAGAAACGACCGATCGTCTGTACAAAAACGACCGATCGTTTTTGTACCAATTTCTTCCAGAGAGTTCACAAGAAAAACGACCGATCGTTTTCAGAAACGACCGATCGTTTTCAGAAACGACCGATCGTTTTCTGGAAAACGACCGATCGACTGTAGAAAACGACCGATCGTTTTCTGCAGATTTCGAAAACAGCTTTTCAGCTTATTCTGGAAAGTTGCTTAAAACCTCTGAATAAAAGCCTCAACCACTGCCAACGGTCATATACAGAAAAACAGACTTTGGTGATTATATAAACCAACCCAATTCACTTTCCAAAGTCACCAATTACATCCATTGCTCCCATAATCAATCCTTCAACCTCTCTCATATACAAAAAAATCACCATTTTGGTGAAAGATTTCGAAAAGAGAGAAATTGAAGATAAATCGATAAAAACTCCAACAAAGATCAAACATCATCGAAACCACAAATTAGCTTATTTAAGAAGCAATCAATTGTGGGTGTTGTTTTAATTTTCGATAAAATTGTAAAGAGCGTTTTATAAGCTCATTGTGAGTGAGTGTTTGAGTAGAAGCTTTTAAGCCAAAGTGTTGGTTAAAAGTTTTAGGTTAAACACTTGGGTACTCATAGATTGAGGGGGAGTCATTGACTCATTAGACGTGTACGCTTGCACTTGAATTAAGAGTATGAACATCGGGTAGAGGGTGAGCCAATCGGTCGATTGAGCTCGATAAGGATTTGTAAAATCGGTAAGAAAAATTATAGTGAAATACTCGGTAGTACCGATGAGAGCACGTAGGCCGTTTGCCGAACCTCTATAAAATCACGGTGTCATTTTCTTTCCCTTCCTTTTACTTTCCGCAACTTAATTATTGCTTATTTCGTGCATGCGTTTAGAACTTTTAGTATTATATTAACTTCTGTTAAACGCATAAGATTAGAATTGCGATAGTTGGGTGATTAGTTGCACTTAAGTTTAATTAGGCCAAAAACGCCTAGAAACCTTATTCACCCCTCTAAGGTTTAGCCGCACCCGGGCCAACATATTTTTTCGGCAATTTAGATATGAAAAAATTATCGGTCAAAGTTGTACGTGTTTTTGTATGGAACATTTGTGTAGGGACGAAGGAAGTACAATTTATTAACCGGTCAAAATTAAATGTACTTTCGTAATAAATAATTAATTGAGAACAGTGTTGTATATATATATATATAGGGGAAGATATATGGACACCATAAAAAACATCCAAATGGACACTTTTTTTGTAAAAATGCTCCAAATCAATATTTGATTAATTCAAATCTCCACGGTTTTACGACGGGAACACAAATATGCATATTGTTTTTTTTCTGAGATGTATAATAACATGTTTTGAATTTTTAAATTTTACCATAATTTCGAAAACATGTCATTATAAATCTCGAAAAAAAAACAAGACGCATATTTGTGTTCCCGTCGTGAAACCATAGAGATTTGCATAAAACCAAATCTTGATTTGGAACGTTTTTATAAAAAAATATCTAAATTGATGTCTAAATATATATGCGTGACCGGATTATATTTTGTAAAGTATTTGAGATTTATTTGTGTAATACTAGTATCAGTTACGCTCCGATAAATATTTTCTCTGGGGAACATATTATGACGATTACCAACTCTGTCAATTGTCATGTCATGCCTTTGGTCCTTCTTAAAAAAAAATCAAATATTATTCCGTTTCCGATTAATTATTTATTATGAAATTAAATGTAATTTTGATCGGTCATTAATTTGTATCAAAATTGTTGGAATAAAATTTTTTAAAAATTAATTATATAGTTCAAATATAAAATTATATGATTTAGTTTTGAAATTTTTTATTTCGACATTAACTTGTATCAAAATTGTTGGAATAAATTTTTTTAAAAGTTAATTACATAGTTCAAATATAAAATTATATGATTTAGTTTTTAAGATTTTTATTTCGACAATTTTGATACATGTTATAAGTCGGTCAAAATTGAACGTAATTTCATAGAGAACAATTATTTGGAAAGAGAGACACTTAAAATAGTTTTAAGTGTATATATTATGTTGATTAATTAACATTATTGATCGTTGTCTCGTTGACAGAGTCAAAGACGGAAAAATAGTTGAAATCATTGAGCTCTAGCTCATAACATTTTTTTTAATCATGTTTGTTAGTAACTCTGAAAATTTGTACTAACCCATATTTTTGAAGTATTTTGGAAAATTGATACCATAAGTGAATAGTATGTACATTTAAGAACTGTACCTACTACTACTGAAATTGTGAAGGCCAATAGCCAAAGGTGTAAGTTTTCAGAGATGAGCACAAGTCTCTTTTTAGCAGCTCTATTTCTATCATTTTGTTTTTATTTTAGGCTTTTGACATTGGGAAGTGGTCAAAATTTATGTTGTGGATGATCTCGAGGGAGACTTTTAATTACTTTACTGTTGAATGCCATGCTAATATAGGGATAGAAAACTGTAAACAAAAGTCTCCTAACTCCAATATTTTCCCTCTTGACAAATATCCCAACTTACATAGATTTGTGAAACTAGAAATATCAAAATTTCATCCTCTGAAAAAATATTTAGCATTCATAACAATGTTGTGTTAATTTTGTTTTTATAAAAAGTATCTATTAAAACATCCATACATTGATTTGGTAAAAAAAAACGATACAAGAAAACACAAAACTGTGCCTTGATGGTAATGAAAAATTATTAATCATCGTGTAGATAGAGAATTACACGTATTAAACAGTATTTTCAAAGGGTGTAAGAAGTAGTTAGAATTTTGCTCGTTTCAGCAAACATAATATGTACTTGGTTATTATTAAACAATATACCAATATCGTCTAATGTTCAAATAATAATATAATACAGCCTTCATGAGCAGATACATAAGGCGCCATATATTAGACATGGCTTGATAAAGACACTGATATTTAGGCAATCGTGTACTTTGGCGTTACCGCACATGCAAGTTTTTTTTGACTCTTTCTAACCCAATATATGTACAAATTACAATATTTGTTACGTGGAAAGATTTACTAATGTTTAGTGTTAATATTAATTCTTTTGAGCCGTTAGATGCCTTACATGTAATAATAATATATAAACTATATAAATAATATTTTAATATCAAAAGAAAGGAAACAAAACGTAACAGCTATGAGTTGGAGGGGAGTGTGTGTTTTTAAGTGGTGCTTGCATTCATGGTCCCTTTCTTTAGCGTTGACATATGTATTATGCCATAATATATCATTCCCATCGGTTCCTTGTCTGTTGGTTTATTTGTACTCACAATAATGCACCTTTTTTATTTATTTATATATATATATAGACTTATAGTTATTCGCTCATTAAGTTACAGATCTTCTAGATAATAAGTCAATGTGTATATATATATATATATATATATGGGCTTGAGTATTTGTTTAGAAAGATCCCATATCCAATGTTCATGTGCTTATGTTGACAATCTAGGCCATGGTTTCTCTCTCATTTTTTTGGAGATAATCTCTTTTAATTGCTATTGTTTGAATTAACTTTTAAGCCAACTTCATTTATGACTTGTGTTCATTCACTAAACAAAACTAGGCAAGACTCGGTTTGGACTAGTTTAGCTTGACTGGTTTGGTCCCAGCACGAAAAAATAAGCATAAGTTTGGCTATAGTGTCTATATATATATATATATATTATACGGAGTATTATATTATGTATGCGTAATTAACTTTGTAAATGTTTTTGTGAATAAGAATTGTTCCTAGAAATTTTACGTTTACTATTATTAACATGCATATATCTAGGATATATAGATCCACATGCTTTTGAATTTGGCTGTTTCGAATGTCCTCACAAAGAAAACAACCACACAATAGCACGACAGTCATTGGGGTCCCTTCGTTTTTATTGAATTCCTATGGAATAATAATGAATTCACCTACTGTACTATATTTGTGCTACCCATCACCCTTATAATTTAACTAGAGTTACTACAGACTTGCCCAATGTTGAACACTTTTGTAGTCATGTCCATGTCGACGAATCTACTTGCATTATTATTTATTTTCACATTTTAATTATTACGTTAATTCAATGATCGATCTCTGGCCTCTTGACCATTTACGGTAGTTTATACTTTTTATATCAAGACACCTAGCTAGGGTTTGTTTGGTACTTCCTGTTTGATTTATTTCTGTTTCGATCGAGATACATACGAGTTTTGTAGAAGTTTGAAAATCGAAATGGATATATATAACCTCACATAAAGAAACGACTTGTAATTGATAGTTTCCAAACGGTGTAAGTTATGTCTAAAACTAGCTGCTAGTGATGTGAAATTTATTAAACTTCAAAATGCCAAAATATTATCAACCCACGTAGAAATGTTATGAAACCTATAAAAAAATTATACTAAACGTAAGAGGGTATGACTTAATAAGTATTTAAAAGAAAATGTAATATTAACGTGCACGTGCACCCAAATGTAAGTTTAGCAACTCTTTTAACTCTGTTAGTTTTTGTTTATTAATTAGCCTTGCAATATGTTACAGAAAAGTATTCCAAATCAAACTACTTTGACTTTAACTCACATCAAGTTGGAAAATCTAAAGTTAACAGAGACGTGCCAAAGTGTCTCTATTTTACATTTTTATTTATTGCCATGTAATAACAAATATTTGTCCAAATTAAACATGTAAGAGCGATTGACAGTGTCTTGAATGGTCCATAACCTCTAAATTACAAATCAATGAGGATATGTGAGGTCATTATTGAACTAAAATTTATACTCATTTTATGCAATAATAATTGATTAGTACGTTTGCAGGTGATATGTGCAAACGTGTGTATTTAGCAAATTTGTAGCTATCTTTCGAAGAGGCTGCTTAATGGCTGTGATGCTTAGCTGCTGATTTCCACATTAATTCCACTTTCTTATAGTGTTTTCTCATCTCACCCTCTTAAAGGTTGATATTTTCCCTTTTCTCATGATTATCATTATTGTTAAAGCGTGCTAGTTTAAACTTTAGCTAAAAACGTATGGATTATGAGTTTTTGGTTGTCATTTTTACTCTTTTTTGATCATATCGATTGTGGTGTTAAAAGATGAACGATAAGGTTAAGAGGTATAAGAAGAAAAGATGAGAGCTGAGCTCATTTTTCTCTTGCCCTTACGCTAGGTGTAGAAACTTTTATTAGCATCTTTTTCTCCAAAATGCAGCTATAGTCTCTTGTAAATCCGTTTTGGTACTATCAAGTTTTCATCTGTTTATTTATGTTATTGTCGGATTTAGCCACCATTGGGGCAGTGTCCCATGGAAGAACACTTATTTTGCAATAATAGATTATGAGTTGTTTGTACTAAAATAAAATAAAATAAAATTGATTAGTACGTTACGTACTAGTAATAGTTTTGATGACCAATTCTAGTACCAAGAAATCTTATATTGGGACAGCCATAGGAATGATAAAAAGTTTTGAGTGATCTCAAAGTAAACGGGGTCGACAAAATCTCACGTGATTATTTTTATTTTTGTAGGGAAAATAAACCATGATTGGAAGGTAAGACTCCTAATTAGTACCCGTAATGAGCTATGTATTTGGTGGAGTATATGATTGATCTAAAATTGTTCTATATTCACAATTTGTCAAACTATTACTACTATTTCTAATATTTTTGGATGGGGAAGTGTTAATTAATGGCGCATATAGAATTGCATACCTCTTATATATAAGTACACAGTTGGCTTTTAAAGACACAAAATATTAAATGTTGGTCTAAATATTAAGATTCCGAGTCTCTAAATAATTATGATTAATTAAGAGGCCTAAAGAATTGTGTCTAATTAAAATCGGTTAAAAAGTCTTTTAATTTATTGTAGTGTTGGGGCCCATACAAACAGTCCCTATCTATATGATGGCACATTTCACCTGTCAAAATTATAAGCCCTTTATTACTGCAGTTGTATGGTCGATTCATCTTATTTTACAGTACACTTCCATTACTATAGGTAATTGTGAGATCGAATAAAGGCGAATTAATCAAAACCCTTTAATAATATACTATCCGACATATAGATATAGCGACTTATGCATGCATATCAAAATATTCAAAAACTTATAATTAACCCATACTGTTCATTAATAGTACTGGTTAAATGTGGATATTATTCTTTTCAATTTCAATGTATTCTTTCAAAATAATCATTTCCATCTTATCTTTTACTTTTTCTATTAAATGATAAGGCTTCAAATTGTCAAATAATCCGAAAGTTGTTTATGGAATCCGTACCTTATTTAAATGATTAAATGGTAATGGAAAGTACCAGGATGTTGTATCATATGCATATTTGAACTTGATAAACCAAAAGATAAACTCTTAAAACTATTTATAACTCTTAACTTCCTGCACATTCTTTGAACCTAGATAAACTGTCATCAGAACTTACATTATCACGCCCCCTCAAGCGAACCGACATGGAAACGACGTTTAGTGGCGAGGGGATGTCGGCACCCCCTCGTCCGGACCGTTATCAACTCCACAGCAGGCGATCCGGGCCTGTCAAGCATGGGTGACGCATCACCCCGGATCTTGGGGAGCCGGACCATGCCTAGGCCGGCCTAGAGAAACTTGCTGAGCACTCTTCCCCAATTAATGCTGCTGCTCCCTTGGGGGACCCTTTAGGTGTTTCATCGACGTGGCCCAATCACAGGCCAGCCCTGTGGGCCCCGGATGATGAACAGTGCCATTGTCAGAGTCATAAATGACCTGGAGCCGTTTGATCTTTATCAGACAGTGCAGTGATCCAAGGGCTAAGAACACCTCTGATCAGACTATAAATACCCCCACTAATACCAATTAGAAGGGGACACAAAATACAGAGAGGAGAGATAAAGCTAAAACAACCCGAACCACCAGAATATCAACCGTGACATCTGACGCCACAACTCGTAACTGGACCAATCACTCATCCTTAAATATATTCTTACATTCAGTCTATACCGACACTGACTTGATCGTCGGAGAGGGAAAACCTGGTACCAACCCCGGACCCCTGTTCGTTTCTTGTGCAGGCTTAGAGAGCACCCTGACGACGAAGCAGATACCACCTACGTCAGCGACCTTGGAAGATCGGAGCCGACGCGAATAAGATAGATAAGCCGAGCTTGGGAAGAAAATCAGGCTCGCCATTTAGCCTTTCTCGTAAAACAGTAAAGCGAGCATTTGCTAATCGCTTGGTAAAAATATCCACAATTTGATCTTTGGACGAATTAAAGCGAACTTGGAACACTTTTCTGACAATCTTTTCACGTACAAAATGAAAATCTAGCTCAATATGTTTTGTACGCGCATGGAACACTGGGTTTGCGGCTAAGTTTGTTTCCCCGATATTATCACACCAAAAACTGTGGTAAGCTACGAATATCAAGAGCCCGACACATGAAATGATAACCATATAAGTTTTGATGATAAGTTATCTAGGTTCAAAGAATGTGCATGAACTTAATAGTCATAGATAACTTTTACAAGTTGTCATCATAATTAGTTACATTATCAGAACTTGTCAAATACTGGTATTATTTATGTGAATATAAAGTCTTCAGATGAGTCCAATTATTTATTTTTAAGGCAGCTTAATTACGCTCTTGGCATCTTTCCTTCCAAAGGAGTTTTTTCTTGTGTAAGAAAATATTCTCTATAGTATTAATTAATCCGACAACCAACCTTCATACAGGCTGTTTAGAGTAGAGCATGACTTATGTGTGCATATACATATACACATGCAGATCAAGTTTATCTCTTATTAAAAAGGAGAAAATTAAGAAGCGTCTATGCATTGAGATATAAAATCAAGATCCAAATATATATAATAGAGAGCTCTAAACCATAAAAAAACTCATCCTTTAATCTTGCAAGCCTTCAGGAAAACGAGTTTAGTCTAAATAGTTTTTAATGGAATTGTCATAGGCTCATAGCTAGCTATATTTACTCCATTTATATAAACTATCAAAATTGTCCCCATGAAAGGCATAAAGTTTCTAGCTTTCACTACTAAAAGCTTATAATTAATTAAGGGTCATCTTGCATACTGAAAGTTTTCACTACCACATTGGAATTTAATTTTGTCATAGACTATGAATAGGCTCATCTTGCATACTGAAGTTTTCACAACTGCAACCAATTCTCAAACTCAGCCACTTTAACAGTAATAATGTGTAAATAGATAGGTTGGACCACTCTCATATACTATACATGACACACACACACATATATATATATAGTGATGTTAATTGTTAAACTGTAAAAGAATTCTAAGAAATATACATAGCCAAATTTACAGCTTCAACAGTTGAACCTTCGTAGTACATGTAGTTCTTATGAATGATCATCAAACTATATATCAAAACAAATCGTATACACTCTCATGGAAAGTACGTAGATTCTGGGATCTAGTTTTTTAATCATGTGAGTTCTTATCACAACATACAGTGCATGTTTTGTTTGTTAATGTTTTACTGACATTGAGTTATAAGTGTTCAACTACTTTTGAGTTTGCAAGTATTTATGAAGAAGGCCAACATAGATTAATTCATTTAAAACTTTGGTACAAACTGTCTGTGTGTGTGTGTTGATAAAATAAAAAAAAACAAAATAAAAACATTCGAACATTGAATGAAAAGTGGGGTTGATTGATGCTATATATCATTCCATAAATTCAAAAGTAACAAAATAGGTCTAAAGAAGAATAGTGTTTTGGGAGTATGTCTTGGTTTGGTTGTTACGATGTGATATTTAACAACTTATTATTTAATGAATGGTTGTGTTATGATCAAAGCAGCTGGTCTGTCTGTGTGTACGATTTGTCTGTGTTCTATATAATATATATTCCATGTGCTTTTATCACATGCCAAAGGACACACCAATCCATTTGGAGATCTTTTATTCTTCTCCATCCTCTACAAAATTAACTCTACACTATTATCTAACACCCCAACTTAAATAATAAAATTATACATCATCTATAAAAGAAAGAGTATTATATATCTAAACACAAATAGTAGTTATAAAATTTGAAAATTAAACTTGGAAAAGATTGATCATAATTATCATTCTAAGTCTAAGCCCAATCTGAAAGCGCAACGATATAAGCTTAAAGAGAACTCGAGTAGCATGCATGGAGCTCCCTCAATCTATATATTAATTAACACGTAATTTATTCTTTAGCTATTTACAGGTATAGATCTCTTAACAAATTTATGAGGGACTGTTTGTTTGGTCCCATCTCATGAGGTATAACTTATAAGTAGAACCACAATCTATAAACTTCCCATCATTGGGTTTTCTCTCATGCATGGTATAAACGGTTAACATCATTAATTAAAAAGAAATAAAATGGACAACAATATGTCAATTATATATATAGAGGAGCTTAAGATGAATATTCAATTATTCATTAATCATTGTTTTAAGGAGGTCTCATCATCAAATGTCAACAAGCTAGAATCGCAGAAATAGGAAATGAGAACAAAAAGGACTAATACATAGAGCATTATTAATGACAAGGGTTCCAAGAAAAAGCACAGTCACGTTTTATTAAATTTTCTGTTGGTATATTATATAAAGCTAGTAGCTCAAATATGAATTCCTAGTTTTCGCACCGGAAGCAGAGTATATGACTCTGAGTCAGGGTTACTCTGTTTTTCACAGCCATTAGATCTGTTATTTTATTAATACTGTAGCAAATCCAATGGCTGTGGAAGACAGAGTAACTCTGACTCAGAGTCAGTTACTCTGGCTCTTTCAGCACGGCTCAATTGGTTTGATGCATGCAGGGCCAACAAAATTGAATTTGTCCTGAAACATCAAGTATTAATCTATAAATATTAGCAGCAACAAAAAAAACATCTTTAATTACACACATATACAATTACATGCTCAAATTCGAGACGAACCAGGACTGATGTAGCGATTATTGATAGCCCACTCCTCTCTCAATGTTTTGAATTTCTTGAATGTTGCACCTAATACAACTCCATTCATTATCAATAACTACAAAATATTAATGTTAAATTGGCAAAAAATAAAAATAAAATCAGACTATGCAACTTATCCCGCTTTTCTGCTAGATAGAAAATGATAGCACACTTCAAGAATACTCACCATCAAGTTCAAGGCTTGAATTTACCTGAAAACAAGGTAAATTTGGAAACAACTTAATCATCTAAAAGGAAAAAAAAACATAATTGATAAATGAATCAGAATAAGTGGCGATGCTAATGTAGAATATATTATTCTTTTTTTTAAGCAAAGAAAACATCAATTGAATATTGAGTTAAAGCACCCCACTCGTGCTATATACTAAGCAAATCGGAAATAGTATTAGAGAAATATTTTGAAAACATAATGCGAACAACTACTACATGTGAATAAAAATAAAAACTTATAGTAAAACCACTTATAGCTTTGTCCATGCAGCGAGAATCAGGTCGCAGTAAATGACTCCAGAAAACCAGCTTCTAATTTATCTGTATTTAAACCAGAAGTTGGAGTTTTACTGCCCCCTAGTAAAACCTACCATTTGTTTTTCACTCTATGCCCCCTAGTAACCATAGAGTGTTTTTGAGTTCTCATCTTGCATTTATTTTTATTCATAAATCCCAAATCCGAATGAATTCCGTACTCATCCGAAGAGGAATAATCATTGTTGACAAAACACGAGGAGTCGAGATTATAATCTCCCATCAACTCCTCTAATGTATTGTTAAAAGGCACATAGTTTTGGCTACTTGAACGAACTGTAATGGCTTCTTCATCAGCATTTTTTTCTTTTTTATCACTTCCAATAGTTTCCCATTCATTACTCTTTGGTACAGAGCTAGAACTCCCTATTTCTTTTTGTTGTTCCACTGTGTCCTCATTGTTAGGACCAGATTTCTGGTCTAAATTCTATTTGTTGTCTAATGGTTTTTACTAAATAATCCTATCTGTTTATCAAGAACTAAGACAATGTTGACAGTTTTCAAGCAATGGTGCAACCTCAGTTACAACCTACTAAGATAGTAGTATTAGGTTTCAAGTACCAATTGCAACCTCAGTTACAACCTGATTAGACAGCGTTGGTGGTTTCAAGTACCAGTTGCAACCACAGTTCCAACCTGCTGTTCAGCAGAATTCTGTCTAGTTCTGTAAAACTGCATAATTGTTCTTTATTGATTAATATTTGTTCTACAATATGCAGGATATATTCTCATATGATCTTAAAGGTTTAATATGCGTCAATTGAGAATATCAAAGTGGTAAGGAAAGATTTCCTAAAAGGTATAAAGAGATTAGTTTATAAGGTTATGTGTCCTTTTAATATGTATCTCTATTCTTATGCTTGTCCTTATCACTTGTTTCAATCTTTTGTTCCTTATCTATATTCAGTATAATTCGTTTAAAGATTGAATGTAATATGGAGTTAGGTGTTTCATATATATATGGAAAGATATTATCTCTAAAAGATATTATCTTTATATGTTTCCTAGTTATAGGAAAAGACTAACTCCTACTTTCAAGCTTGTTATTAAACAGGTATTAACTTATGAAAATTGATGTCAATCCTACAAAAGGCAGACGTGCAATATGGAGAGATTGAAGCCAATCAAAAGAAGTCAAAAGCAATCATAAAAGATCTTGAAGCAAGAAGATTGTTTTACTTGTATAAATAGTTGATAACCTAGCTTGCAAAAATGTGTGTGTTCTAAACTATAAAGAACCCATTCTTGAGAGAATACACGTGAGCTTTTAAAAAGAAAACAATGGTGGGATGCCATTAATTTATACGTGATAGTTATAAATTAGGAGTAATATAGAGATAGGCAGAAAAACCTAGAGGGATTCTGACAGTTTTTCATTAAGACTTGAGTCCTATATTGTAAGCTTTTATAATATCATAATCTGGGTAAGTGCCCCGGAGACGTAGCCTAGTTAGGTGAACTCCGTTGTTAAATGTGCTTGTGATCTATTTTAAGTACATTTAACTTTTTACAGTTCTGTCCATTTAATACACTAGGTTATAACTGTGGTTGCAACCTCACTTGGAACCTTACTGCAAAACTGCAACTAGAACATCGGATAGGAATTTCAATTGGTATCAGAGCTTTACACTAGACCTTACTTAGTGTGGATCCTGTGTTCTAGTAAAAATGGACTTAATGAGGGAAGGAAACGCTTTCAACAAACCTCCATTGCTTGAAGGAGGAGTAAACTATGGAGTATGGAAGATCAGAATGAGGTCCTTCATCAAACAGCAGAATGAACATGCATGGAAAACTGTGATGTATGGATGGGAGGCTCCAACTGCCATTGATAGTGAAGGAGAACTGGTTTTTATACCTGAAGACAGATGGTCTGCTGATGAAGACAGAAAATCAAGTGTCAACTCAACAGTCATAAACTTGATTTTTGCTGGTGTAACTCTCAGTGTATTCAGGTATATCTCTCACTGTGAAACTGCCAAACAGGCATGAGATATTTTGCAAGTTACTTTTGAAGCAACTACTAAAGTAAAAGCTTTCAAACTTCAACAGTTAACTACTCAATTTGAAAACCTAAGAATGGAGGAAGATGAAAACATTGAACAATTTAATGGTAGAATTTGCCACATTGCTCATCAAGCTGGAACCTTAGGTGAAAAATACAGTGATGCTAAACTTGTTAAGAAAACTCTTAGGTCACTCCCAGAAAGGTTTGAAATAAAAGTTACAGCTATTGAAGAATCAACAGACTTAGATAATCTTAAACTTGAAGAACTTATAGGAAATCTAAGCACTCATGAGCTGAAATTTTTTAAACATAAAAGACCAGAAAAGGGAATAGCATTTCAGGCTAAGAAATCTGAACCTAATGTCTGTGATAAAATGAGTGATGAAGAACAGCTAGCTTTCTTTGCTAAAAAGGTTTTCAAAAAGTTTTATAAGAGAAAAGAGGATGATACTGGTTCTTCTAAAAACTTTCAGAAAAGGGATAACCAATTTAAGACAGAATCCAGGTTCAATAATAACTCTACAGGAAAGTGGAATTCTAAAGAGAAGGATAACAAAGATTATAAGCCTAAAGAGATTCAGTGTAGAGAATGTAGAGGTTTTGGTCATATTCAGGCTGAGTGTGCAAATACTTTAAAAAGGAACAAAAATGCTTATATAACCACTCATAGTGATAGTGATTCTGAGAGCAACAGTGATGAAGAGGATGATTCTAATTTTGTTAATTTTATGGGAATAATCACTGAAAAAGAACCTACTTATGAAAGTGACTGTGAACATGTTTCAACCATAGTTACAACTGCTCTTGAAACCTACATCAGTGATGAGGAAGAACCTTCTGATGGAGACATTTCTCAGCAATATCTTGTTCTTTATGAAAATATAAATGTTTGAGTAAACAATCCTTGATCATAAGCAAACTTAATGTTAATCTAAAGGATGAGGTTAAAAGTCTTACTGAGAAGCTTAACTTACAACTGGCTGAACTTACTGAAACTAAAAAGAAAATAAAACTGATGAATGTTTTTGCTTCAGAAAAATTAGATGACATGCTGTCATATTCTAGAGGCTCTAAAGATATCAGTGGTCTAGGTTACTATGGTGGTAAGAGTACAGGAAAAACCACCTTTATTGAAGCTGTTGCTAAAGCTAAAACTCAGGTTTTTAATAAGTTTAACTATAAGGTTAGAAGCTCAGTTGCAACCAAGGTTGCAACCAGGAATACAACTCAAGTTTTTGACAAGAAGGTTAGAAGTACAGTTGCAACTAGAGATGCAACCACAGTTGCAACCAAAAATAAACTGAATAGCTATGAGGTTAAATCTACTTTTAGAGCTAAACTGTGTAACTTCTGTAAAAGATCTGGTCATGTAGAAATCCAGTGTTATTTAAAGAAGAACAGAAGGTACATTTCTCAGAAGACCTGGTTGGCTTCTATCAATAAAAAATTGAACTGGGTCTGGATTGTTAAAGAAAAATCTACCTCCATTGCTAATAATAAAGCTGTCATTACTTCCTTGAATGCTGTTACTTCTAATGATTGGTATTTTGACAGTGGTTGCTCTAAGCACATGACAGGTACTGCAAGTTTCCTAAAAAAATGTCACTAATCTCACAGGGAACACTGTTGTGTTTGGAGGAGGAGATACTGGTAGAATTGTTGGTAAAGGTACCTTAAACAAACCTGGAATGCCTAATATTGATGATGTTTTTCTGGTAGATGGTCTAAAAGCTAATCTTATCAGTATTAGTCAACTATGTGATAACAAGATGATTGTCAAGTTTAACAAAGATAAGTGTCTAATTACTGATCTTAACAATGATGTGGTCATGACTGGAATTAGATCAACAAACAACTGTTATGTGTTTGAAAAAGCTGAAAAAGAATTGCCTCAGAATAGGTGTAATCAAGCTATCACTAATAATTTTGATATTTGGCATAAAAGGCTTGGTCATGTGAACTACAAAACCTTAGATAAGCTTGTTAGAGAAGAGTTGATAAGAGGTATTCCTAAACTAAGTGCTAAAACTCAAAGTGTCTGTGGTGACTGTGCAGTTGGCAAACAAACTAAGAGTATTCACAAAAGTATAAGTCAAATCTACACTAAGAGAGTCCTTGAACTTCTTCATATTGACTTAATGGGTCCTATGTAAACTGCTAGTATAGGTGGCAAGAAGTACATTTTAGTTGTTGTAGATGATTTCTCTAGATACTCTTGGGTAGTTTTCTTAAAAGATAAATCTGAAACTTTTGATCTCTTTAAAACTTTGTGCTTAAAACTACAACTTGAAAAAGGTACAACCAGTGGCAACATTGCTAGGGTAAGAAGTGATCATGGAACAGAATTTGAAAACAGTAAGTTTAGAGAATTTTGCAACTCCTTAGGTATAAGTCATGAGTTCTGTGCTCCTAAGACTCCACAGCAAAATGGCATAGTTGAAAGAAAAAATAGAACCATTCAGGAAATGGCTAGAGTCATGCTTAATTCTAAGAAACTTGCCAACAGATTTTGGGCTGAAGCTGTTAATACTGTCTGTCATATAGTTAATAGAGTTTACATTACTAAAGGCACTTCCATGACAGCTTATGAACTATGGAAAGGTAGAAAACCCAATGTTAAGTATTTTCAAGTCTTTGGGTGTGTCTGTTACATTCTCAGAGATAGAGAGCATCTTGGTAAATTTGACTCTAAAAGTGATAAAGGGATCTTTCTTGGTTATGCTCAGAATAGTAGAGCATTTAGAGTCTTCAATCAAATAACAAACTATGTTATGGAGTCTTATAATGTGTTATTTGATGACTCAAAAGATGTGAATGAGACTACATGTGATGATGAAGAGTCAGATATGACAGGAAAAGAAACTGAAAAAAGTCAGCAAACAAGCAGTCCAACAGTGGTTGGAAGTCTAGTTGCAACTGAAGTTGAAACCGAGGTTGAAACCCAGAATGTTGCTGAGTCTGAAGAAGAAGAAGAAAGTTCTCATGTTCAGTCAACTAGCAGGCCTCGCTATGCAAGGACTCAGAAAAACCACTCTCTTGACAATGTCATAGGAGAAGTCACTTCAGGTATGAAAACCAGAGGTAAGAAAAATAATGTTGTTCATTTTGCTTGTTACCTTTGTCAGTTTGAACCTAAGAACATAAAAGAGGCTTTGGAAGATAGTGAGTGGATCTTAGCTATGCAAGATGAACTGTCCCAATTTGAAAGGAATGATGTATGGACTTTAGTACCCAGACCTTCTAATAAAAATATTATAGGGACTAAATGGATCTTTAGAAATAAAAGTAATGAAGATGGAGTTATTATCAGAAATAAAGCTAGGTTGGTAGCTCAAGGTTATACACAAATTGAGGGAATTGATTTTGATGAAATCTTTGCTCCTGTAGCTAGAATTGAATCCATTAGAATGCTACTATCTATTGCATGTCTGTATGATTTTAAACTGTTTCAACTTGACATTAAGAGTGCTTTTCTGAATGGTGTGATTAATGAAGAAGTTTATGTTTGTCAACCTAAGGGGTTTGAAGATCCTAAATTTCCTGAACATGTCTATTTGCTGAAAAAGGCCTTGTATGGTCTTAAGCAAGCTCCTAGAGCTTGGTATGATAGATTAACCAAGTTTTTGCTTGAAAAAGGTTTTAACAGAGGGGGAGTTGATAAAACTCTGTTTACCAAGAAAACTACAAAGGATATAATAATTGCTCAAATCTATGTTGATGACATTGTTTTTGGCTCTACTTCCAATAAAAGAATAGAAGAATTCATTTCTGATATGAAGAATGAATTTGAAATGAGTGGTGGAGGTGAACTAACTTACTTTCTAGGATTGCAAGTTAAACAGAATGAGAATGGCATTTTTCTATGCCAAAGTAAGTATGCAGACAATCTTGTTAAGAAGTTTTTATCTTGAAAAAGCCGCTATTTGGTATCTCAAAAAATAGATGCGAGATAACATGTCCTAAAACCTCTCTGGTAATAGAGTTGAAAGCACAAAGTGCATATTTTACACAGTGGTTGCAAGTTCAGTTGCAACACCAGTTGAAACCACATGATCGTAAAAACTGGTTGCAAGCTCAGTTGCAACATCAGTTGAAACCTCATTCTCATTATACTGAAAAAATTCAGTAAGTGTCCAGACACTTTAAAAATGAAAAAGCCAAGACAAAGTCTTGTTATTTTTTGACATCAATTATACTCTTCCTTGATGAGATCTTCAAACTAGTTTTTGTGTAGAGATAAAAACGGATTTGCTCAATATAAGCTCCTAAAATCTAATCTTTATTAGAGTTATTCAATGATAAACATATCTTCTTGGGTAAATTGCTAGATTTTCGTTTTCCAAAAGCTTAAATATCTGTCTAATTTCTATCTTTATCTTGAATCAAGTCAAATTTCCTTAAAAGCTTCAACTCTTGAATTTTCAAATTTTGGATCAATCTGTTTACAAGGAATGCTGATCTTTATTTATTGCTTGATTTATCTGTCTGAAAAACTGTTTCCATCATGATTTCTTTGTATTTTAAAATTGATTCTGTTTCAAAATTGATTTGAGTGTATCTTTTTCTAATTGTAAAAAGATTTGGACTCAATTACAATAATCACAATTACTCTCTCTCTTTTTCTATTTTAACAAAGAAACCCTAAGTTTTCTGGAAATCCACACACCGAAATTCTAAGTGCAGTTCCAACCGTAGTTGAAACCATGTCTTCAGACATACCTCGTGACTAGTTTGTCTGGCTTATGACAAATAGGGGGAGATGAGTTTATGGTTCATTTTAAGCTTTAATTTCATTTCAAACTTTATGTTGCTGTTTTAAATTTCAGTTACAATTGCTATATTAAGACTATTCTGTGCCAGCATTGTTTGGCCTTACAATTTCTGCAATTTGTTTTTTGAAGTATGACTATGTTTGAAATTAAATCTGTTCTGAAACTCTGTGAATGGATATTCTGTGGTTATATGATACCTGCTATTCTAACTTGCAGGGGGAGCTAAATAGGTGTTACAAAAGCACTGATAAATGAAATACAGTAAAAGACTGTACTGCTAACTATTTACAGGTGGATTAATTTATATAAACTTAGATGATTTGTCAAAACCAATGACAAAGGGGGAGATTGTTAGGACCAGATTTCTGGTCTAAATTCTATTTGTTGTCTAATGGTTTTTACTAAATAATCCTATATGTTTATCAAGAACTAAGACAGTGTTGACAGATTTCAAGCAATGGTGCAACCTCAGCTACAACCTACTAAGATAGTAGTATTAGGTTTCAAGTACCAGTTGCAACCTCAGTTACAACCTGATTAGACAGCGTTGGTGGTTTCAAGTACCAGTTGCAACCACAGTTCCAACCTGCTGTTCAGCAGAATTCTGTCTAGTTCTGTAAAACTGCATAACTGTTCTTTATTGATTAATATTTGTTCTACAGTATGCAGGATATATTCTCATATGATCTTAAAGGTTTAATATGCGTCAATTGAGAATATCAAAGTGGTAAGGAAAGATTTCCTAAAAGGTATAAAGAGATTAGTTTATAAGGTTATGTTTCCTTTTAATATGTATCTCTATTCTTATGCTTGTCCTTATCACTTGTTTCAATCTTTTGTTCCTTATCTATATTCAGTATAATTCGTTTAAAAATTGAATGTAATATGGAGTTAGGTGTTTCATATATATATGGAAAGATATTATCTCTAAAAGATATTATCTTTATATGTTTCCTAGTTATAGGAAAAGACTAACTCCTACTTTCAAGCTTGTTATTAAACAGATATTAACTTATGAAGATTGATGTCAATTCTACAAAAGACAGACGTGCAATATGGAGAGATTGAAGCCAATCAAAAGAAGTCAAAAACAATCATAAAAGATCTTGAAGGAAGAAGATTGTTTTACTTGTATAAATAGTTGATAACCTAGCTTGTAAAAAAGTGTGTGTTCTAAACTATAAAGAACCCATTCTTGAGAGAATACACGTGAGCTTTTAAAAAGAAAACAATGGTGGGATGTCATTGATTTATACGTGATAGTTATAGAGTACGAGCAATATAGAGATAGGCAGAAAAACCTAGAGTGATTCTGAGAGTTTTTCATTAAGACTTGAGTCCTATATTGTAAGCTTTTATAATATCATAATCTGGATAAGTGCCCCGGAGACGTAGCCTAGTTAGGTGAACTCCGTTGTTAAATGTGCTTGTGATCTATTTTAAGTACATTTAACTTTTTACAGTTCTGTCCATTTAATACACTAGGTTCTAATTGTGGTTGCAAGCTCACTTGGAACCTTACTGCAAAACTGTAACTAGAACAGCGGATAGGAATTTCACTCATGAGACTGTGGTAATTCTTTAGCTCTATATTCCGTTTTGGTCTTCATATTTTTCCTTTGCTCTAGCTGAGCTATTTGTGTTTGTTTATGATGTTGTTGTGGATTAACTCTACCATTCCCTTTATCAGCGCAAGGGGGCGGCCGATTATCCTCGCTAAGAGTTCTATCCCCATCATTTACCTTTGTTATCCGCATTATTATTGTATCTCTTATATTCATAATATTCATGGTCTTGTAGATTACACATATCGCAATATTTAGGTGCTTTCCATGGAGATGATCTCTCTCAAGCATCAGCTGTTCCTGAATAGCTGGAGGTAGAAGAATATCAAAAAGTTCAAGGGATTGCACATTAAGTTTCCTTTTCCATAGACCAGCTTCGTCCACATCTTCATAAGTGCTAGAATTTCGTTAAACTCTGCAATAAATTGCTGAACCTGTAATAACAAGAATGACAAATGAGGTTTGATATATGTTATCAGCAGCAATCATAAAAATATATATGTATAGGCAGGTATAGAAGAAAAAGCAGAATTACCTCAGGGATGAAGTCGATAAGGCCTTCAGGGATGAGAATGACACCATATATAGTTATAACAAAGTTCTGAGCGCTTACATATCACATCCACAATGTAGTCGGTGACATTCTTCAACGTCTCCTTCTTTTCAGCAACTTGCAGCAGTATCCTTATAAAAAAACAATGCTGAATAAATTGGACGAGGTACCAAATGTATTAGCAGTCCAGGTATTCAATCTATTATAACGTATTTAACTTCCTTTAATATAACAATATGCTGAGAATCACATGCAAGTTCGTGACCTTAGAGAAGAGCTACGCCTAGAAGAAAGTGAAAATAATTTTTCCTTTATCCCCTTTCAAATCATAATTATTCCCACTTGCAACCTGGTCTTCCCGCAAAGTAGTTTCTATAGGCAGCCCAGATGTTTCAATATTAAAATTGACAGAAGATGTTGAAATTCGAAGGCCATCCAAACCGACAGTAAAGCACCAATTGTCACTCACAAGAGACATTAAACCAACAAGCAAGACGTTTGTAATGGGCACAAAGTAGAGGTACCTCTTCTCCGATAAGTGTAACGTTAGGATGAGTTTGTAAAGCACATTCCAATGTAATGTGTGAAGCAGCACGCCCCATCAACCGTACAACTGCATATTGGAATTAAATGCACAATAAATTAAATGCACAATAAGCTAAGCGTAGATGTTCAATTGAAAATTGACATGATAAGAACTCGGAACAAGAGACAGGGAATATCACGCAGCAGTTAAGCTGGTACATAATATAGGACTGCCAACTTACAAGGAACGCAATCACCCTATAAACTAAATTATAATATAAGTATTCTAAAAGAAAGACGAACAAGCAAAAGTTTTGTTCACATCTTAAAAGGCCTTACTGTCCCAAGTTACGTCATCTTTCAACATAGAGTTCGATATACTTACAGTGATAGTACTTTCCAGTCGAGCGAGCATCTGTCATGACGTTTCCTATCATTTCCGCATAGATCTACAAAATGAAAACCTCAAATTACAAACAAACGAGACTCTTTGTGAAAGGCGTCAATTCTAATCCTGAAGTTCTTAAAGCCACTGAAACAATAAGAGGGCACTGAACGAAGCAAATCATGTGCAAAGTGAAGAGACGCGCACACAAATTCCTATCATTTTGAATTCAGAAAGTAATGGACCGTCATGAAGATATATGATAGATTTAGAGGATTAAATTTGAAGATATTATACATGTATAATTTGAAACATTAGCAGAAAAGAATTGACAAAATTAATATTAGGTATCACCTTGCATGCAGTATCAAATCCAAAACTTATGGGGACTTCTTTGCATTTTAAGTCACCGTCAATGGTCTTTGGACATCCAATCACACGGGTCTTCAAATTATTACTCCTAAAAAGAATGAATAGAGATGCATATTAAATTCACAAATCGTTGTGGTTTCAAAAGTAAGATTGGGTAAAATGCCGATGCAAGAGCTATTTGTATGAGGATTAAGCAAAACAAATTAACCTGAAGTTTTCGGCCAGAAGACAAGCATTCGTGTTTGAGTCATCTCCACCGATTACAACAAGTCCATCCAAATCAAGCTTAACAGCTGTTTCTTGAGATTGCTTAAACTAAAAACACGTGCAGACATGTTTATCATTATATCACGAAGACAACTACTTATAAGACTACTTTATCTATGTAGAAGGCCTGGTTTGGTGGCATCTTTGGGACCCTAGACTGTATGGTGAATGTTGTGAGGTTCACAAAGAAAAGGCTGGGTTTTTTCCCTTACCCCCAAAAAGGGCAAGTTTTCAGCAAAAAGAAATTTAGCTATTATAAGCACAAAAAAGAAACTCCGAAAAAAAAACAGTTTTTACGAAAATATGTTCGGAGTTTAACTAGAAAAGAATTTAAGTAAAAAACAATAAATCTTTTAGTCAATTTTAAACAAATAAGATGGCTATATGCAAAAGTCTTCTTTGAAAATCAAAAGAAACTTAATTGACAATCTTGAATTTAGTTACTTAAACTAACTTTCAAGTAAACAAAAAAAAAGAGGCGAGCACAGGTTTAAAGCAAAATAATTGCTTGTTAAGGTATTCATCCTAATAGTTTATGACAATAAAGCTCAATCTGAAGTAAATTAGGTGTCTATCTCATCCAAGTTTTTTTTGAAAATGGTTTAATTTAATTCAATGGTTACTTGGGTATTAATCCAACACATCTATAAGTAGAGTCCTACTTAAACAAACATGAGTGATTAACACTCTGGAGTCTGGAGTGCTAATCCAACTATCTCTAATAATCTCTAATAATCCTAGCACAGTCCGGGATGATTATAATATTGGAAAAAAATCATGTTTTCATGGGTTTTCCGAATTGGTCACGACTCCAAAAGTTTGGTCAAATTCCATGCGAAAAATCATCCTAGCACAGTCCGGGATGATTATAAAAAATGAAACCAAAGGAGATCTAAATGGAAGCAATTCCAGTAAGAAGCCAGAAAATGTTTCACCTGGTCTGGAGTTTCAATTTTGTCTCTGCCGCTGCAGATCATATCAAAACCTTCCTATAAAAAACATGTAATCATACAACATTACAAAGCATGTATCCTTTGAATTTGAATTTGTTGTCTAATCTTTCATGGTTTAATTGGCATGCAAACATTAATAATAATAATAATAGTCACATGATTTCTGTATGGGGGTATATGTATTCTGGTGTCAGCACTTGATATTTGCACTTCATGATGCCAGCAGCTGGTCCACCTTTGAAACCAAACATTGTGCTTCCTTCCTTTACAACGTTCTTGCAAGTAATCTGACAATGCATAAATTAGATCAATTTAACTAATTTGTCAAATATGCATATATATACATATGACCGCCTTTCATATGAAGAAAAAACTAACCGACATTGTGGCCTCCAGGAGCTTGACCTCTCGATAAAACCACTCCGATTTTCAAGCTCTGGGAAGATGGAAACTCATCTGCTGGAACTAAAATTGCCGATGGTTGCCCAAAAACGCTCGGAAAGAGCTTTGCAATCTCATCTGAAAACACATTACATCACATCAAAACAATAAATCTTTCTCTCACTCTGATTGATAACTCCAAGCAGGACAAGACTTGAAGAAAATATTTATTCAATAGCTTCTATTTCGTAAAAAGTAAACAGGACAAGACTTTGATTGTTCCAACAGAATATTCGAAATTTCCGCACTAATACATCACTGTTTTCTTCTTTTGGGTTCGTTAACACATCACACTTACGTACACTCAGTATATAATAGTAGAATAGACTAAATGTATTGTCTCACTATCTCACAAAGCAATTTATGGACTAATATTTATCAAGTTGTGCCAGATCTAATTGATAAGAAGAGAGGAAAGCTAACTCTACAAATATGACTTTGATTATGCTGTTAAAATTTGGATCTTGTTTAATTTTGTTCCCTATTTAACGAATCTTTCTGCTATTTTCATCATTGTGTCAAACTTTTAACAAAGGTGACGCGTAATTGATGAATGATTCATCGACCAAAAAAAATCAATATTGAAAAGCATGTAGTGTTAGGCAAACACAGCATTTGCAGAGTTAGCTCCCGCTCATCCAATTGATAATCGCAACCAAAGTTCATGAACTATTTAATCAATCACTTCTATTTCCTAAAGACTACATCTTTAGAACTGTTACTATGTTTCAAGGATGATAAAGGCTTATATAAGTCAATGCTTGTAGTAAGGAAGGATTACTTACTTCCACTAATGCATCACATTGATACATGTCCACAAACGATACACATACGTAATGCAAATCTCAATTCACTGTCTCCATCACACCAGCAATTTATGCACCAATATATAACCGATTTGTATCTGTACTTCCATAAATGTAGAGCCTTTAAGGGCAATGCTGAGTGGGAAAGAGAATTGAGTTTCCGTCTCGGTTGTGATAGGTTTTACTGATCCAATTTCTATGTACGTATTTTCTTAATTCTGGTAGTATTATCGATTTAATTAAACTTCCAATCCAAACAGCAAACAGTGGAGGAAGGAGAACTCGTAAATGGGAAGGGTTAAACTTCCTCTGAATATTAGGACTGAAAATTCAATTATGGGCTAAATCTCAGCTACAATGCATGACAGAAGCCAAAAACTGTTAGGGTCGATACAGGCGAACACAAAGAAAGACAGAAAACTAAACCGAGCACACACACTTTGATAACGGAGTTCACCCAAATTGGCTACGTCTCCGGACCGCTACACGTGCCACTTATATATATTAAGAGGATTACAATCGTAATCTAGCCTAGTTACAAGCTATGGTTCTCTCGCAAATAGAACTCTCTCTTTATAATATAGAGGTGTTGTGTAAATGTGTAATTAAAATACAAGATATTGGGGCATATAAATAGAACCCAACATGGGTCATATTACAATTCCAGACGATGTGGGATAATAAGAAGACATGGCCAAAACTCATTTGGCTCCACAACTCAACAATCTCCCACTTGGAGTCAAATGTCGAGTGCTTCAAAAGAACTTCAGATATCCCCGACCACCGAACTCACTGTGCTCCACCGAGCAGAATGCTCCCATCGGTATCCTTGTATAGTAATTGATACTCTGCCGTCATCGGCGAGTTTCTCATTCTTCCAGTATAGCGGCGACCCTGAGCCTCAAGATCGGAGTCCTACTGAGGTTGCACACAGCCTTAGTTTGTCGATTGTAACAGTCTTCGTTAGCATATCGGCGGGGTTCTTAGCGCCCTCAATCTTTTCTAGCACGAAGATTCCATCTTCTAGAACAGCCCAGATAAAATGGTAACGAATCTGTATGTGCTTGGTGCGTGAATGGAATACATGGTTCTTAGCTAGCTGAACTGCACTTTGACTGTCACAGTGCAGAACTCCCTTGTCGGCTTTCTGACCGAGCTCCTTTAAGAAACCTTGTAACCAAATCATCTCTTTGCTTGCTTCCGTCATCGCGACGTACTCAGCCTCTGTGGTCGACAGTGCAACGATCTTTTACAGCTTTGTTGGCCCGCGTGCTAACCTTAGAGGGGGGGGTGAATAAGGTTTTGGCGCTTTTCGCCTAATTAAAAATCTAATGGCAACTAACAACCCAACTAATGCAATTTTAAGCTTAAGCGTATTAATAAAATTAATGGAATGAAATAAATATTAAACGCAAGCAAGATAATAAGCAAAAGTATAAGTTGCGGAAAGTAAAAGTAAGGAAAAGAAAATGACACCGTGATTTATAGAGGTTCGGCAAACGGCCTACGTCCTCTCCTCGGTACTACCGAGTATTTTACTAAAAATAATCTTCCCGAATTTTACAATTCCTATCGAGCTCAATCAATCGATTGGCTCACCCTCTACTCGAGGTTCCTAACTCTTGATACAAGTGCAAGCGTACACGTCTAATGAGTCAACGACTCCCCCTCAATCTATGAGTACCCGAATGAAAAGACCTAGAGCTTTTAAGCTTCACTTGCTTACAAAGTCTCTACCCGATCACTCGCTCACAAATGAGTTTATAAAATACTCGTTACAATTTTTGTTACAATAATGTAACTACACTCACTATTCTAATTGCTTCTAAATAAGCTAATTGGTGAGTTGTTGATGAAGATCGAGCTTGAATCTCTTTCTCTTTGATTTTCCTCTTTCTCGAATATATATACACCAAAATGGTGATATTAGGGTTTTTAATTGAGAGAGGTTTTAAGAATGATGATAGTTAAGCTTGGTGAGTTTGGAGAGAGATTTTAGGTGGTTTATATAACAGCAAAGTCTGTTTCTCTGGGTTATGACCGTTGAGGGTTATAACAGCTCTTTTCCAGAATAAGCTGAAAAGCTGTTTTCGAAAACTGCAGAAAACGATCGGTCGTTTTCTACAGTCGATCGGTCGTTTTACAGAAAACGATCGGTCGTTTTTATACTGGACTCACTGGAAGAAATTGGACCAAAAATGATCGGTCGTTTTTGTCCAGTCGATCGGTCGAATGTAATCCTGGTCCCGTAAATCTTCGAATGCTCATAACTCCTTCGTTTTAGCTCCGATTTTGGTTTCGCTTGAACCTATGGCTTCGTTATCGAATGCTCTATCATTTAAAGACCTGAAATATACGTCTTCTATTTTTGGACAAGACAAGAGTTATATCATCGAAATCGTAAAATCATTAAACGCATAATCAAAATAATAATCAAAATCATTATTGAACTCTATGTTCAACAAGCTTCGATGTCCAACTCACAGCAGTACCACCGTAGGTACAAACACATCCCGTTGTGCTCTTTCGGCTGTCCAGATCACCGGCCATGTCAGCATCCACATAGCCGTGCAGGCCTTCCGAGGTCTTTCGGAAACATAATGCCAAACTCACGGTACCCGAGAGATATCTCAATATCCACTTCACAGCTTCCCAATGGTGCTTGCCCGGGTTACTCATGTAACGACTGACAACTCCCACTGCATGGGCAATGTCCGGTCTTGTACACACCATAGAGTACATCAGGCTACCAATTGCTGAAGCGTAGGGTATGTTCGACATACGATCCTTTCCTTCCTCGTCCGAGGGTGATTGTTCCTTCGACAAGTTAAAGTGTGCGGCTAGCGGTGAGCCTACAGCTTTGGCATCACTCATGCTAAATCGTGCCAACACTTTCTTCACATACTCGGCTTGCGACAGAAACAGGGACCCATCCCTTCCTCGAGATATCCTCATACCGAGGATCTGATTTGCGGCACCCAAATCTTTCATCTCGAACTGTTTCGCCAACTGTTGCTTCACCTTGTTAATCTCAACAAGGCTCGACCCGGCGAGCAACATGTCATCTACGTACAACAGTAGTATGACATACGAAGAGTTCTCAAATCTCTTCACGAAACAGCAGTGATCGCTATCACTTCTTTTGAACCCGGTATCGGCCATGAAACTGTCAAACTTCTTATACCACTGTTGTGGTGCTTGTTTTTGCCCGTGCAAGCTCTTCCTCAGTTTGCAGACCAATTTCTCTTTTCCCTTTTCGGCAAACCCTTCAGGTTGGAGCATGTAAATTTCCTCATCGAGATCTCTATGGAGAAAGGCAGTTTTCACATCTAACTGCTCGAGATGAAGATTCGCATTTACAACGATGCTCAACAATAGCCGAATAGTCGTCAACTTTACGACTGGTGAAAAGATCTCGGTGTAGTCAATTCCTGCCTTTTGCTGGAACCCTTTGACTACTAAGCGTGCCTTATACCGTTTCGTGCCGTCTTGTTCCTCCTTCAGTCGGAACACCCATTTATTGTTCAGTGCCCTCTTCCCCTTGGGCAGTTCGGCTAACTGCCAAGTCACATTCTTCTCGAGTGACTTCATCTCATCCTTCATCGCGAGCTCCCACTTGCTCGAGTCTTTCAGCTCCAGAGCTTCTTCTCTACTTTCGGGCTCTCATGCATCACTGAGCAATATGTAATGCAGGGAAGGAGAGTATCGGGCAGGAGGTCTCTTCACGCGATGACCTCGGCCCAATTCAGGTCAGGGAGTTTGGGACAACTCCTCGTCCTCTTCAGCATCTGCTGGTCGGTTGTCGAGCACCACTGGCTCATCTTCAGTGTCATTTTCCAAGTCCAATCTTGGAAACGCATTCATGTCGACCATACCACTTTTCTCGGACGGGAGCGCTTGTTCTTCCACATTTTGCCGATTTTTGTACAAAATGCTTTCGTTGAAGATGACATCCTTACTGCGAATGATCCTCTTTACTTGACCATCCCAAAAGCGATATCCAAACTCAGCTCCACCGTACCCCACAAAGTAACACACTTTGGATTTCGAGTCAAGCTTGGTACGCTCATTTATGTCGACATGGATATATGACAGACAACCGAACACTCGCAAGTGTTCATACGAGATAGGCTTTCCTATCCAGACTTCCTCGGGAATCCTCCTTTCTAGGGGCACTGAGGGTCCGCGGTTAATGAGATAAACCGTCGTGCTTACTGCATGTGACCACAAGGCTTTGGGCAACCCACTTTGTAGTCTCATACTCCTAGCACGCTCATTGATTGTTCGGTTCATGCGCTCGGCCACGCCATTTTGCTGTGGCGTTCTTTGGATGGTCTTCTCCATTCGAATGCCTCTCTGAGCACAGAACTCTACGAACTTCGCATCAATGTACTCTCCGCCGTTATTGGACCTCAAACACTTGAGTTTATTCCGGTCTCTAGTTCGACCATGGCCTTCCATTCTTGGAATTTCGCAAACACCTCAGACTTGTGTTTCAAGAAGTAGACCTATGTTTTCCTCGTCGAATCATCGATGAAGGTCACATAGTACTGAGCTCCTCATAGTGAGGTTACTGGAGATGGTCCCCATACATCTGAGTGGACCAGTGCTAGCTTCTCCTCCTTGGGAGCTTTTCCACCTTTCCGGAAGCTCACTTTCTTCTGCTTCCCGAAGATGCAACCTTCGCACATATCGCGGTTGACAGACTTCAAGCCTGGAAGTTTGTTGTCCTTCGCTAACACCTTCATCCCCTTCTCACTCATGTGACCCAACCGTCGATGCCACAGTTCCGAGCAGTCTTGCGACACAGCTGCCGCCACTGTACACTCCTCATCGGTCGTCATGTACAGCGTACCGAGCTTACTCCCTCGGGCTATCACCATATCTCCTCGTGAAACTTTCCAAGCTCCACGGCTGAACGAAATGGAGTGCCTTTCGGCATCGAGTTGACCTACTGAGATCAGATTCTTGGTCAACCTCGGAACATGCCTCACTTTCGTCAGCTTCCATACCGATCCATTTGGAATGCGAATCTTCACATCGCCCATTCCAACAACCTCCAACGCTTCTCCGTCGGCTAGATACACTTTACCGAAATTACTCGCAGTGTAATTTTCGAATAAATCCTTCTGAGGGGTCGTGTGAAATGATGCCCCAGAGTCTAGAATCCACGATTCTATATTTCTCTGTTCGGTAAGAAACAAACAGTCACCCGAATCCTCGTCGCTCGCAATATTAACCACGTGATCACGGCCGGTACCCTTCTTCGGCTGTCTGCACTCATGACTGAAGTGCCCCATACCCTGGCAGTTATAGCACCGAAGGTTCTTCTTACTTCGGTCGTTATCTTTGCCTCCTCGGCTTTGCCCTCTTCTACCTCGGGATTGCGAACGTCCTCTGACGTCCCATACCCTGGCCTTACCCCGGTCTCTTGAACCCACGTTCAAGGCTGCTCCATCATTTGAGCATTCACCCATATCCAATCTCCTGAGGTCCTCAGCGAGTATTTGATCTCGGATGCCGTTGTAAGTCAGTTTCTCCTTTCCAATTGAGTTGCTAACAGCAGCTCGCATGAATTCCCAACTGTTCGGTAAAGAGGCTAGCAGTATAAGGGCTCTCACTTCGTCTTCAAAAGTTATCTCCACCGTATCCAACTGATTTACGGTGTCGATGAACTTGTTCACGTGACTCGCGACAGGTGTCCCCTCAGCCATGCGTAGGTTGAACAACTTACGCATGAGATATAACTTGTTGTTCGCGGATGGTTTCTCATACATGTCGGTGAGGATCTTCATCATCCCCATCGTCGTCGTCTCTCTTGCGACGTTATGTGCTACACTCCTAGATAGTGTTAGGCGGATCACTCCCAACACTTGTCGGTCTAAGAGTTTCCACGCCTTCTCGGTGGTCGTGGTCGGCCTTTCTTCAAGGAGAAGTGGCTGATGCATCTTCTTCCCGTAGAGGTAGTCCTCTATTTGCATTTTCCAGAATGCGAAGTCCTTCCCGTCGAACTTCTCGATCCCGTGTGCGGTTCTGTCTTCTTTCGCCATCGATCTTCCTCAGCTCTGATACCACTTGTTAGGGTCGATACAGGCGAACACAAAGAAAGACAGAAAACTAAACCGAGCACACACACTTTGATAACGGAGTTCACCCAAATTGGCTACATCTGCGGACCGCTACATGTGGCACTTATATATATTAAGAGGATTACAATCGTAATCTAGCCTAGTTACAAGCTATGGTTCTCTCATAAATAGAACTCTCTCTTTATAATATAGAGGTGTTGTGTAAAGGTGTAATTAAAATACAAGATATTGGGGCATATAAATAAAACCCAACATGAGTCATATTACAATTACAGGCGATGTGGGATAATAAGAAGACATGGCCAAAACTCATTTGGCTGCACAACTCAACAAAAACTTCAGATTTATTTCAATATGTGAGTGGCTATAAGCCTATAACCTTCTTCCCTTCATAAATATGTTGAAAGTGATGAATGTTTAAGTTCACTGTCTCAATCACACCAGAAACTCATGCACAGGTATATAACTGCTTTTTATCTCTAATTCTGTATATGCAGCTTAGAATAAAAAGCTAATTGGAAACAAAAGGGTTGAGTTTACATCTCAAGTTGTGACAAGTTTTAATATAATCAACCGTGTAAGTTATGTCTTTATTTGCTTCAAGCTACTACCTAGGGGAGGAACTAGTAGTACGCTAAAAGAGACTCCTCATCCACATAAAACCCTGATGTTTTACCATGTATCTTGATTTTATTTTATCAATGTTAGCCTTTCAACACCCCCATAAATCATAATGACACATAAAACAGTGGCCACTACCTTTGTAATTGAGTTTATTTTACTTCAATACTAAATAACCCCCGTGGCACAGATCAAACCATGATCGGGGTAATATTAAAACGACGCGACCCATTTACTCTACAGAAGGCTAGCGATTATTCAAGTAGAAAACAAGGAACTTAGTGGCGAAGCAAGGGAGTAAAAGTGATAAAAGCCAGGGGTGCCAAATCATTAAATTCAACAAAATCTAATAATTTTTTTACTGATCATGGTGTGCAAGAATGCAATTTGAAGCTCAACTTCCAGATTTTCAGTTGGGTTTATTTGAATTTTCTGGCTTTCTCTTGGCTTGATTAGTTAGCCTAAGGACTATTCTAAGTCAGTAAATCACTTGTTGGTTTTGCTCCTTGAACTTATGGATTCTTCATCTTAATCTTCAGGAATGATAAAGCCGAGAGATACGGTGTTTGACTAGCTGTTTTAAGTTGTGAGCTTATCAGTTGCTCGAGTAAATTTCACTAACTTACTTTTTGCCCATATTTTGCAATATAGACGTGTTGTGCGAGCAAGTTCTTTTCTGTTAGAATGGTCTAGCGCATGTTTTGATCAGATTTCTAGCCGGAAGGTACGTATCATGAGAAAGCATAGGCATACGTTTCATGGGCAAACATTTTTAATTATATTTATCGGTCTTGTAATATAGAATTCTTTTACCGGAATAAGAAAAAAAAACTTGATGCTAGATACCACCAGGTACATGACAGTACATGACCAAAAAATAAAAATAAAAATAAAAATAGCACAAAGGGCTCTCTCTAAACGTTTTTATATATCGATGTGGAAATTGGAATGCGCTTTACTAAATGAAATACTAGTATTAGTTGTTGGTTACGTAGAAGTGAAGTTAGATTTTCTTTTGTATGCGAACAAATATTGTAGTTTGTATAAGCACATGCAGTTATATCTAAATATTGCAATTTGAACACTATAATGACTATAATGAAGAGGACCACATGCATGCCTAACTCGTAGCCCTATATCCTTCCACTTTTACCTTTTTCTAATCTCTTATATATCTTCTACGCTCCTTATAGATAAATGCAAAGTAAGGACTTATATATATATATATACACTCTCACCAGCTGTGAAATCTTGAACTTGATTTTCTTCATGATTAAGCTGCTTGAGCTCTAAAGGGGTACCTATTTACTAGGTTTATACATGTATATGCTGTATTTTATGAATCTACTTAGAGTGGTAATTATTTTCTTAAACAGTGTATATCCAGCTGATGCATACATGAGGGAAAAATTAACTTCCCATCCCCATTTAGTACTTGTTAAAAATTAGTCCTCTGTACATAGTTTGAGTTCTCACAGTACAAAAAGTACTTATACAAATCAACACTTGAACATGGATGACGTGAATGGATATATTTTTATATATTTTTTATGGTACATTCACTAGCTATATACCTCTTTTTGTTCCAAGTTTAACAACTTTTTGCTACTAAGCAAAGCCAACTAATCCACCCCATAAAGGGGGATAAAAGTGGAGCTCGCCAATATCAATTTCACTTTGCTCAAATTAACTAAACTAAGATGTCCCTGTAGAAATCCACGTTTTGGTGGATTATACAGTCAATATATTCAATATATTGACAGATATATATATGTATATATATACGTATGAAATCGCCTATATAGAGAGAGAGATAGAAAGATAAAACTGTGTATTTTTATTGATTATAATGTTCTGAATATTTACAAATGAGTATAGGCAGTCCTTATATACTGCAAATTACAACTTTCATACTTTACAGAATTAATCCTTTAATTACAGAAAGTAACACATTATAACTTTCTGTTTTAATACAATTGATCCTTTAATAACAAATAATAACAGATTACTAATTACACAGTTTCACTAACTTATTGTTTCATTCATTTCAGTCCTGGTACTTCTGCAACAACACTAATTAGTCCAATCATTTCAGTCCTGGTACTTCTGCAACAACACTAATTAGTCCAACATATAAATATATTCAATATACCCCCCTCAAGTTGGGCTGTGTAATGATAAAACACCCAACTTGGACAACAAATTTGTAAAAATTGGTGCACCCAAAGCTTTTGTAAACATATCTGCCAAATTATTTGAAGTGTAAATATGCAAAAGATGAACTATTTTATTCTGTATTTGATCTCTTATAAAATGACAATCTACTTCTATATGCTTTGTTCTTTCATGATGAACTGGATTATGTGCTAATGCTAATGCAGATTTACTGTCTGTAAAAAGGATTGCAGCATGTTTGTGTTCTAAACTAAAATCTTTTAGAAGCTGTTTAAGCCAAATTATCTCACAGGAAGTGGCTGCTAAAGCCCTATATTCAGCCTCTGCTGAACTTCTAGATATGGTTTGTTGTTTTTTACTTTTCCATGAAACTAAAGAATCACCTAGAAAAATGCAAAAACCTGTAATAGATTTCCTAGTATCTATACATGATGCCCAATCAGAATCACTAAATGCCTTTAAAGTAAAATTACTAGAGGAAGAAAAGAAAATACCTTGAGCTGGATTTTTCTTGACATACTTCAAAATTCTCAAAGCTGCTGCAAAATGTTGCTTACTGGGAGATGCTAAAAACTGACTAAGTTTATGAACTGAAAAACTAATGTCAGGTCTGGTGATAGTTAAATATAATAACCTGCCTATTAACCTCCTATATTCAGTTATATCAGCATGTAAATCTGTATCTTGTATAGTATATTTTGTTTTGGTATCCATTGGAAAATCTAAAGGTTTAACTGCTAACTGGCCAGTCTCAGCCAACAACTCTAAAGCATACTTTCTTTGGCAAACATGAATACCATCCTTGTTTCTAGCTATTTCAAGTCCCAGAAAGTACTTAAGTTCCCCTAAATCTTTGAGTTTGAACCTGTTATCTAAAAAAGTTTTAACTTGATTAATTAAAGTAGTAGAAGAACTCCCAATCAGTATGTCATCTACATAAACTAACAAAGCAAGGAAGCTACCATTCTTATTATAAGTGAACAAAGAATAATCAGCAGTAGACTGAACAAAACCAAAAATAATCAAAGCATTACTAAGCTTAGAAAACCACTGTCTTGAAGCCTGTTTCAAACCATATAAGGATTTCTGCAATTTACAAACCATATTGGTATTTTCTTGATGAAAACCTGGTGGTACAAGCATATAAACATCTTCATCCAAGTCCCCATGTAAAAAAGCATTATTAACATCTATTTGAGATAAAAACCAGTTATTGGAAGCAGCTATAGCTAAAAAAACTCTAACAGTGGTCATTTTTGCTACTGGTGAAAAAGTAGCTTCATAATCAATACCCTCTAACTGTGTATAACCTTTTGCTACAAGCCTAGCTTTGTATCTTTCTATACTACCATCAGCTTTATACTTAATTCTATATACCCATTTACAACCAATTGGGTGTTTTCCTATAGGCAATGTAGTTAAAACCCAGGTGCTGTTTTCTTCTAAGGCCTTAATTTCCTTTTGCATTGCTTCTTGCCATAAAGGATCACTGTGTGCTTCTTTATAGTTTCTAGGTTCAGTTTTAGAAGAAATAGCTAAGCAAAAAGACTTATACTTATGTGAAGTATTCTCATAAGTAACATAAGAAGACAAAGGATATAAAGAAGTAGCTACAGAAGATACTTTATTAGAATCAACATGATAATCTTGAAGATATGCAGGTGTTTTATGTGACCTTTTTGGTCTATTATTACTATTATTTATGGAATGATTAACACCAGAAGTTTTAATAACTTGAGATGTAAGTTTATCAGTACAGAACTCAGGTGTAGGTTTATCAGTACAGAACTCAGTTTTTCCTTTAACAGAAAGATCAGAATTATCAACACTACTATTAAAAAACATTATATGTTCATAAAAAGTTACATCCCTAGAAAGAAAAACCTCATGTGTCTCACAATCATATAGTTTATAACCTTTTGTACTGGTGCCATAACCTATTAAAACACATTTTCTGCCTCTTGGATCAAACTTAGTCCTGTTTCTTGATAGTGTACTAGCAAAACATAAACAACCAAAAACTCTAAGATGACTGTAAGAAACCTTTTTGTTATATAACATTTCATATGGTGACTTGTTTTTCAATAAAGGGGTAGGCATTCTATTTATTAAATAAACAGCAGTAAGTATACAATCACCCCAGAAACTCAAAGGCAAACATGAATGAAATCTTAAAGCCCTTGCAACATTAAGAAGATGCTGATGTTTTCTTTCAACTATACCATTTTGTTGAGGTGTTTCAACACAGCTAGTTTGATGTAAAATGCCATTATTTAAGTAAAAATTGTGTAACAAAAACTCAGATCCATTATCTGACCTTAATACTTTAATAGTCAAACCAAATTGAGTACTAACCATTTTAACAAAATGTGGAAGCACAGTAGCTGTGTCAGATTTATTTTTAAGCAGAAAAACCCAAGTACATCTAGTGTAATCATCTACAATGGTTAAGAAAAATTGATGACCATTCTGTGTTTCTACTGCATAAGGTCCCCATAGATCACAATGTATTAATTCAAAAGCAAGAGTAGTAGAAGAAGTTCTTAAAGGAAAAGGAGATCTATTATGTTTAGCAAGATGACAGGAATCACAAACAACTCCAGAATCACTATTTACATCATTAATAGCAAGTCTTAATATTGAACTACTAGGATGACCTAACCTATAATGCCAAATAGATGGCTTATTCTGAGAAGAAGAATTACAAATAGGAGGCTTTTCACTAATTGTACTAAGAATAACAGGATTCTGAAAAAAATACAAACCATTTTTCTCTGCAGCACTACCAATCATCCTCATAGAGCCCTGGTCCTGAATATAACAAAAACTAGACTCAAATTTGACAACACAAGAAACATCCCTAGTTAACTTACTAACTGAGATTAGATTAAAACTAAAAGAGGGAACACATAACACATTGTATAATACTAATCCAGACTTAAATTTTACTGTTCCAATCCAATTTACTTCAGCTTTATGACCATTAGGTAAATTTACATAAGGAATACTACTAGTTTTGTATGATAAAAAATTAGATAAATCATTAATCATGTGTTCACTAGCTCCACTATCTAATATCCAAGTGTTTCTATAATTACCAAACCCTAAAGAATCATAGGTAGAACAATTATAAACTGCAGGTGTACCTGTCATGTTAGTAAATGTGAGGTTTGATATGGGTGTGTCAATAACAGCATCTTGCTGTGAAGAACTAGCATCACCAATTTGAGAAGAATGAACAGTAGATAATTGATTCTGACCTATTTGAGCCTGAGAAACTTGATTCTGATAAGAATCTTGATAAGAAATCTGATTCTGATAAGGCAAGAAATGAGGAGACTGAAGATTCTGCTGAAAAACTCCAGAAGGTTGAGAAGTAGAAGCCAAATAAGCTTGTGGTCTAGATTGAAAAGAAGATTGAAAGGAAGGTTGAAAAGAAGATTGCCTAGGTCTAGGTCTCCAACCAGGTGGATAACCATGAACTTTATAACACTTGTCCCTAGTGTGTCTATTAGATCCACAGTGAGAACACTTCATATTATTGCTGCCTCTTCCAAAACTAGGCCTATAATTACCCTGGTTATACCCAACAGCCCTTTGATTACCCTGATTATTCTGAGATTGAACACTTAAAGCCAAATTCTGAGACTGTACCATACTATTATTATGAACATTGCTCTGTTTCTCATCATGACTAACCATTGAGTAAATATTATTCATACTAGGCATGGGCTTCATAAGCAAAATTTGACCCCTTACCATAGAAAACCTTTCATTTAAACCCATCAAGAAAGTCATTTTAAACATTCTGTTCTCTCTAGCAACTATAGCAGACATCACACTACAAGTACATCCAGCAATTGTACCACAACTACACCTGGGAATTGGGTTAATAATAGACAAAGCATTCCAAGAAGTTTCTAATTTGGTAAAATAGGTGGATACAGACATATTTCCTTGTGTAGTTGAATTAATATCCTGATGAAGTTCATAAATCCTAGCTTCATTACCCTGAGAAAACCTTTCATTTAATTCCATCCACATTCTAGTAGCTGTGTCTACATAAAGAATAGACTGGGCAATATCCTCACTAACTGATCTTATTATCCAAGACATCACTATCAAATTACACTGATGCCAAGCCCCAAACATTTGATCCCCCTCAACTGGACATGGTAAAGTACCATTAACAAACCCTAATTTTGACTTAGCCCCAATTGTAATCTCCATTGCCCTTTTCCAAGAATGAAAATTAGACCCAGAAAGAATAGGAGAAACCAAACTAGAACTAGTATTCTCATTAGTCCCTATGAAGTATGGATTCATAGTAGTAATCACAGGTGCAGCTATATTCTCCATAAAAAAACCTAAATGGAAAAACAAAGAATTAAGACTAAACCCTAATGTTCCAAGAAAGAACACAATCAATCTGTTAAAAAAAACTTAATTCTTTCAAGAAAGAACACAAACAATCTTTTAACAGAAAACCCCTAATTCTTTTTAAAGAATTGGGGCAAATTTTACTTCTGTTTTGAATTTTAATCACCAAAAAAAACTTTAAACAACAAATTAGTCTTAATATTAGTAAGTTATATCACTACAAAGATCTATCACAGAAAACCCCTAAATTCTTTTTAAAGAATTGGGCAAATTTTACTTCTGTTTTTTTTTTTTATATTAAAAAAAACAAAAATAACAATAACAAAAGAAATAATAACAAATTAATCCTTAATTTGGAACAAATTTTTCAATATACACAGGAAAAATCAGAAAACCCCTAATTCTTTTAAAGAATTGAGGTAAATTTTACTTCTGATTGTTGATGAAAAAAAACATATAAGATAATAAATCTATTATCTTTTAAGAAGGAATTAAAAAAAACAACCCCAAATAAAACCAAAAAAAATTAGGGTTTGAAGAAGATCAAACCAGCTTTAATCGCAGGCGAAATTAATCAGCGGAGATGAGCTAATTGCTCTGATACCATGTAGAAATCCACGTTTTGGTGGATTATACAGTCAATATATTCAATATATTGACAGATATATATATGTATATATATACGTATGAAATCGCCTATATAGAGAGAGAGATAGAAAGATAAAACTGTGTATTTTTATTGATTATAATGTTCTGAATATTTACAAATGAGTATAGGCAGTCCTTATATACTGCAAATTACAACTTTCATACTTTACAGAATTAATCCTTTAATTACAGAAAGTAACACATTATAACTTTCTGTTTTAATACAATTGATCCTTTAATAACAAATAATAACAGATTACTAATTACACAGTTTCACTAACTTATTGTTTCATTCATTTCAGTCCTGGTACTTCTGCAACAACACTAATTAGTCCAATCATTTCAGTCCTGGTACTTCTGCAACAACACTAATTAGTCCAACATATAAATATATTCAATAGTCCCCTTTAGCCTTCAAAATCTCATCCCCAACAACTCTTATCGAATCAAACACCAAACACAATCATAAACCCCATAATCTCCACTTTCCAGTTATGCATAAATGAATATTTTAGCACCCATTTTGGTCCAAACCCCTTTAGTGCAAATCCCACAATATGCAAGGTTCTAGAGACCTAAAGAAGCAAAAGCTTCAACAAAGAGGGTGCAAAGCCTTGTGTTGCAGCTGTAGGCTAAGTGTTTCTTCATCTGAAGAAGCTGAAAGCTTGCTTTCCGATAGATTTCCAAGAGTCTCGAGCCTTGCACATGCTATGGTGCAAGAGAGATTAGATCAGATGATTAGAGAGCGGCAGAAGGCGAGATACGAAGAGAGAAGAAGAAGCAAAAGAAGGGAAAACACCAAGTTTATCATCATGGTGGCGACGGAGAAGTCTTCTTTTGACCCCAGAGAGGATTTTAAAGAGTCCGTATTTGCAATAATAAGAGCTAATAAAATGTATAAAGTTAATGACTTGCGCAATCTCTTAAATTGTTACATTTCTATGAATCAAGAGGAGTATAGAGGTGTTATTCTTGAGGTGTTTCATGAGGTTTGTTCTAATCTTCTATAGATTTGTTAATGCATTGAACAAGAGGCTTCAATTAAAAAAAATAAAAGAGGCTTTCTTTTTTAGTACTTGATCATATTTTATAGTAGAAGTTTGTATGACAATATTTGGTTAACACTTACTATATCCTTACACTACCAGGGTTTATAATTAGTAGATAAAGTTATTGTTTCACTGCTTGTAGTTTCCTTGTTGAGATAAATAAATTTGAATGTTTTTTTTTTGCAACTCATGTTATTAAGTAAGCATCCGACGGGCGTCATGACCATGCGAACATGTTTCTGAAATGATCGTAAATTTCGTTACTTAAAAAATTGATGTAACTAGCAACTAGAATTCTCACACACACACAAAAAACGTAGGTGAGCCAAGAACTCGCATCCTTCAATCTTGATGGAGGGTAGTTTTGTGTTCTGATGTACTGATTAATCTATATGATGAAATTTTTTACCTCCATTATATATACATGTATATTATTCCATACCTTTGATGAGCTAATAAAATGAATATGTTCCAAAAACATAAGAACAACAATTCTCTGAACAGTTTATAGCAGGTCATAGTCTCGCCAAAACTTCAATATGATCTTGACACTAAAGTCCAAAGCTAGATATATAAGACAATACAAGTAACCCTAGAGAGAGAAAGAGAGAGACGACTAGGGTAAATAACCCTAGCTGCCGATGTCTGTCTTTGATTCTTCTCCGGTCAGAGATAAAACCACAACTATAAAACGAAATCCCCAATGTATGTCGCCGGATCCACCTCCTATAAAGACTCTTGCAGCAATAGTAAGTTTTCAGCCAAAGAAACCTAAAATAACATTGAAAGATGTAGAAAGTTATAAAGGAGAACCCCTAATAAATTTCTCTATGGATGATGTAAAAAAGCTATCGGAACCTTTTAAGTATACTCTAGTAGGAAAATTTACACATGGTAGACCAGAAGTGGAAGTTATAAGGAAATTGTTTGGAAAACTTGATTTAAAATCAAACTATAATATAGGTGTATTGGACCATAAACATATATTGATTCGATGTTTTCATGAAGAACATTTTACGAGAATTTGGCTTAAAAAAATCTGGTACATTGAGAATTTCCCTATGCGTGTCTTTAAGTGGACATATGATTTTGATCCAGATTTTGAGACCCCGGTAGCACCTGTTTGGATAAATCTACCAAAACTGCCTATACATTTATATAATAATTCCAGTATTTTTTCTATAGCAAGAGCTTTTGGTAATCCTTTAAGGGGAGATGAACCTACTTCAAAGCTAACAAGACCTATCTTAGCAAGGATATGTGTAGAGGTTGATCTTAGTAAGGAGCTAGTTGAAAGAGTTAGAATTGGTTATGGTGAAGATAATGATATGGGGTTTTGGCAATATTGTGAGTATGAAGAATTAACTAATTACTGCAGTTTTTGTTATAAGCAAGGTCACACAATAAAATCATGCAAATTCAAGAATGATAAAAAAGAAAGCAAAAAAGAAGAAGAAAAAGAGATCAAGGAGCTAAATAGCAAAAAAACAAACAGTGTCAAATTGAACAAAACCAGTTTCAGAAAGAAAGAAAGTACCAAAGATTGGGTAGCAAGAGCTTTTCAGAAAATCAAAGTAGATCCAAAAGAAGCAAATGGTGGTGTAAGCAAAACTCTGGATACCAATACAGCAGTTCCTACAAAAGAAGTTGTGACTGTAAGTGAAGAAAATAATAAAGAAGAGATTATAGATGAAGAAATAATATGTGATACTCAACAAAAAGGAGAGCTAATTGAGGATAAAGAAGAAGAAAATGTCTGCTCAAAACAATATGATAAAGAGCTAAGTATGGTCAGTTTTAAAAATGTTATGGGAACCCAACTGTTAAGCAAAATTATGGGTATCACTGAAATTGAGGATTTCCTAGAAGAAGAAGAAGAAGAGAATAGTATAGCTACAAGTGAGAATGAAGAAATAGAAGCAGTTTGGGAAGAAACATTATCCAAAAGCCAGAAAAAGAAGGCTCTTAAAAAAGAAAATTCAAAGAAACAGCAAAATCAGATGAGCTTAAGATCATCCTCTAATGTGGGGGAGAGAAAAAGGTATAATAAATGATTACATCCTTGATTTGGAATGTTAGAGGGTTAGGCAATGGAGCTACTGTTAGAAGGATTAAAAAATTGTGTTTGGTGAATAAAGTTAATTTTCTTATTTGCATAGAGTCTATGGTGGGTTGTGAAAAGTTAGACAAGTACAGAATTAAGTTTGGTTTTGATAAAGGTTTGGGTCATGAGGAGAATAAAATTTGGCTATTTTATTATGAAGATACAGAGATAAAATTAGTGAGGCAAATGGATCAATGTATGCATATGGAAATTCAATGGCAAAACAGATTAATTTTTCTATCTGTGGTATATGCAAAGTGTACTATGGGAGAAAGAGTGACTTTATGGGATTTTCTAAAGCAAAATTTTACTATAAGGCCTTGGTTTGTCACAGGGGATTTCAATACAGTTTCTAAAGAAGAAGATAAAGTATGGGGCCTACCTATAAATCTCAGAGCTGCTAATGATTACTTAAATTGTATGGATGGAATTGGGGTCTCAGAATTGAAGTTCAGTGGATCTAAATTTACTTGGTGGAATAAAAGAAGTGGAGATGGAACTATTTTTGAGAGAATTGATAAAGTTTGTCTTAATATTGCAGGAGTTAATCTATTCAATAATGTTATTCTGGAGCATTTGAGCAAGACTAATTCTGATCATAGTCCTCTTCTTCTGTCTATGAAATCAGATTTTGATAATAATCCTAGAAGATATATCTTTCAAAAGTTCTGGACTAAACATCAAGATTTTCTAAAAGTGGTCAGTGAAAATTGGAAAGTATTTACTAAAGGGAATGCTCTATACTCTTTGGTTGATAATTTAAAGTTCTTGAAAAAAGTACTTATAAAGTGGAATAAAAGTACCTTTGGGAATATCTTCCAACGGGTAATTGATGCTGAAGATGAGTCTTTAAGAGTGGAAAAACTCTTTGAAGAAGATCCAAGTCCTATTAATAGAGAAGTGTTAATGAAAGGCAAAGCAAATTTAATTTACAGGTTGAAAATAGAAGAAGACTTTTGGGCTCAAAAAGCCAATATAAGATGGGCTAAAGAAGGGGATGCCAATACTAAATTCTTTCATGGAGTTGTCAAAAAGAGAAGAAATAAGAGTATTATTACTAATATATCAAATTCTCAAGGGGATTCTATGACAGGAAAACAAGAAATACAAGATGAAGCTGTAAACTTTTTCAAAAGCCTTCTTGCTGCTAACTATACTCCAAATAGCTACATTTATAAAAGTTTAGAGTGTGTAACAAAGGTTATTAATGATGAAGACAATGAAAATCTAGCAAAAGATCCTACCTTTGAAGAAGTTAAAAGTGCTATTTGGGGGTTAAACAAGAATAGTGCCCCAGGTATTGATGGTTATAATGGGCATTTCTTTACAGCTTACTGGGATATTATTAGTAAAGATTTGTTCCAAACTGTTTTACAGTTTTTCTCAGGTGCTACTTTGCCTAAAGCTATGACTACTACAGTTTTAGCATTGATACCAAAATCAAATGATCCTATTTCTTATGCTAATTTCAGACCTATAAGTTTGTGTACTTTTTTCAACAAAGTCATTTCTAAAATCATGTGCACTAGACTCTCAGATATTCTGCCTATTATCATATCAGAAAATCAAAGTGGTTTTGTGAAGAAAAGAGATATAATAGATAATATTCTTTTATCTCAAGAATTTATCTGTAATTTAGATAATAAAAGCAGTGGTAGTAGTTTAGATTTAAAGCTAGACATGAAAAAAGCCTATGATAAAATTTCTTGGCATTTCTTAATTTCTACTCTAAGGAAAATGGGGTTATCTGAAATATGGATAGACAGGGTTTGGAGACTTATCTCTGAAAATAATGTGACTGTGCTGGTCAATGGTGCTACAACAGGTTTCTTTTCTCCAAAGAATGGTCTGAGGCAAGGGGATCCATTATCTTCAAGCCTATTTATAATGTGCTCTGAAGTTCTGTCCAGAAATTTAAATGAATTAGTATATAATAGAAGGTGGAAAGGGTTTAAAGCACCAGTTGGAAGTCCTATTATTACTCATCTAGCTTTTGCATATGATTTTTTTATTTTTTTCAGGAGCAAACACAAGCTCAGTCAAATGTGTGAAAAGTGTGCTAGATATGTACAATAAAGATTCTAGTCAAGAAATAAGTATTGATAAAACCTTTGTGTACATTTCTAAAGGAGTGAGTCATGCTCAAAAAAATAAAGTGAGCCAGCTATTAGATATAAGGTGTAAAAAACCACCTTTTACTTATTTGGGTTGCAAAATATATTCTGGAAGGAAAAAATGCATTATTTATCATGAATTGATATTGAAGGTGAGGAAGAAGCTATCTGGGTGGAAAGTACAATATTTAAATATGGGAGGAAAGTTGATTCTTATCAAACATGTATTAAATTCTATTCCTATTTATACAATTGCAACAATGAATCCTCCTAAGCAGGTTATAAAGGAGATAGAAAAAATAATGGCAAACTTTTTATGGGGAGAAAAAGATGGAAAAAACAAGCATCACTGGGTCAAATGGAAAAATATTTGCAAAACAGAGGAAGAAGATGGTCTGGGAATTAGAAGTCTGAAAGATATTGCTGCTACTTATTCTATGAAGCTATGGTGGAAGTTTAGAACTTCAAACTGATTGTGGGCAAATTTTATGAAAGCCAAATACTGTAAAAATGTTCATCCTGTTGCAGCTAAAAATAGAAAAGGGAATAATACTTGGAGAAGAATGCAGCAAATAAAGGAAAAAGCAGAAGAAAGTATGCAATGGATTGTTGGAGATGGCAATATTTCTGTAAATCTAGACAATTGGCTGGGAATAGGTAAAATAAATGATGATAACATCAACAACACTCTAAAGATCAAAGATGTGCTGCAAAATGGAATTTGGGATAGACAAATTCTTAATGAGGTAATTCCTACTTGTTTAAGTCATTTGTTTAATGAAGAATTCAAAGTAAATTTACATGGAAAAGATGAAATCATATGGAACAAGGAGGTATTGGGGAATTTTTCATTTAAGTCAGCTTGGGAAAATAGAAGAATTAAGTATGAAGAAAGCTGGTTTAACAAGTATAAATGGGATAAAGTTTTACCTCTGAAAATTACATGTTTTGTGTGGAAACTTTTCAACAAATCTCTACCCCTAGATTCTACAGTAAGATAATTTGGAATTCAGCTAGCTTCGAAGTGTGAGTGTTGTGGTGTAAAAGAAGAAAATAGTGAACATTTGTTTAGTTCAGGGAAGTTAGCTAAAGAAGTGTGGATCTATTTTGATGACTTGTTGGGTATTATTAATACTAATTACAGTATTAAGGGGAGATTCTTATCATGGTGGTCTTCTTCAAGAACAGGTAGTACAATTACTGACTCTTTTGTGAAAAAGGTTCTACCTTCAATGATTGTTTGGGAGATTTGGAAAGCAAGATGTAACTACAAATTCAACAATAAGGAGATGAAAGCTACTGCTATTTGCTCACAGGTTATTGATATATTACATTTAAGTTCCAAAAAAAATAAAAACTTCCCACAGTTTTGGAACATAAATGAAATATTTATTAAAGAAAAGTTTGCAAATTCCAGGAAGCTAACCATAGTGAAATGGTTAAATCCTCCAACTGGGTACGTGAAAATTAATACTGATGGGTGCTATAAATCCTGTTCAAATTCTAGTGGTGTAGGGGGGTTGATTAGAGGAGTTAATGGTAATTTTATCTATGGGTTCCAAGCTATGGTGACGAGTATATCAGCTATATAAGCAGAAGCAAAAGCAATACTATTTATGCTACAATTAACAAATATGACAGATATTATATTGGAAACTGATTCAATTCAATTAGTCCATATTTTTAATAAAAATACTTCAGCTCCCTGGCATATTAAAATTGTTATAGATGCGATCAAAAACAAGTTAGAGGGAAGAAATTACCTGATGAAGCATGTATTTCGAGAGGCAAATTGTGCTGCAGATAAACATGCAAATTCTGGATGTATTGAGGGTTTTAAAGAGTTCTTTAAAAAGGAGGATTTGATCCCACAGGTGAAGAACATCATTGATTTGGAAGCCAAAGGGCTACCAAACCTCAGATTTTGATGATAAAAAGAGGTCTAAAGAAAGAAGATAAGCAGGCGAAGAGGTGGAGAGTATCTCTCTTCACAGTGATGTTTTCTATCCTAAGGAAAGGAATGGGGATCTAACAACACGTGTACAGTTGGTCTGAGATTATCAAATATCAGTTTGTTTTTGGTCCATCAAGTTTTTATGTTAATTTCATTGAAGTCTAGCAAGTTGTAAAGATAAGTAATTAGCTTTCAAATGTTCTTTTATGTCAATTTAGTGACATCTTTTATAATGGTACTTGGAATTATTTCTATTAATAAAATATGGGTTATCCCACAACTTATATAAAAAAAAATAGATATATATATAAGACAAAATAACTTCAGTGGTTGATGATTCAATACTCTCAAAAAAGTATCTCATCGAGTTCTTTTGCAAAACTATTACTCTCAATCGACACTTAGATATACTTAGCTTACATTCTTTTAAAGTTGTATTTTTCTTTCTTTTTTGTTGAGAAACTTACACGTACATACTCCATAAAACAAAATAAAAATATGGATTTTAGGGTATTTTTAAGATTTTGGTAATGATAACGTATAGTTGGAAAAACGAAAAAGTCCAATAATGAATGAAGAAAACTCTAGAGAATCCCCATTTTACCTTTTACAGATTGTCCGAAACGCAACATGTAGTTCATTGAAACTTATTTACGTCCAATTCCTTTTTTAGCTTTTTAAGTCAGTTTTTTTTCTAGCAAAAAAGAATCTGAAGGGTCCCAAAGCTAAGGCAATTAGGCAATGCTAGTTTATAAATAATTCAATCTACCTCATATCATATTTCTTAAAGTAATGTTGAAATAATAGGAAAAATATATTTAGATATAAATATTAAACACAATTACCTAACTCTATCCCTTAGCTAGGTTGGCAAGTATAAAATTGAAAATGAACATAATTTGATTAAGTAAATGTTACTACATTACGTAGGTATGCCAATCAAAAAGAGCATTATGTACTTGTCTTGTTGACAAGTTTGCATTTGGATATTCTTATTCTAATTTAATTAAGAAGATATTACTATCAAATTAGTATGAAATGAGTATAATTTAGATATTCCCAGAACTAGAGTTCTATTGGCAAGCAGACAATTAGTCAACTTATTCCACGGTTGCTCCAAATGTTCAATAGTACTGGTTAACTGATTAATGGCAAAATATATAATAGATAATAATTATAATAAGGATATACTTGGCCCAGAAAAATTTGTAAAATGAAAAAGAAAAGAAGGAAAATACTCCAATTTATGCTCTTGTAATCGTCTTTTTAACACATTATAAATCCTTAGCTTAAACTGGGAGCAAAGTACCACATGGTATACCTTGGTCCAAGTGCTTGCATCGATTTCCTTTGACTTGTTTTTTAATAATATGGCCGGCAACCACAAATTCCAAAAATATACTAATAATAATATATTAATAAATCAGAACAGAATTTTGCCCAACATATATGCCAATAAGTCAATTAACATAACATAGTTTAGGATGTTTTTATAATAATAACACACGTACGTACGTACTCACTTTGTCATTTATATTTTTTTTACATAGTATATCTTTTCACTAATGTAGTACAATTCCAATGTAAACATAAGAAAAGTTTCATTATTTTCAAAATATCCTTTTTTTTTATTTTTCTTTTTTGAAAATATTTTCAAAATATCCTATTCGTAGTTACTCTTGAATTTCATTAATTCACAAACGTCCTCCCCTTAGAAATTTGTAATTTAACCTAGCGAAAAGTGATAGCATAGGCTACAACTTGAAAAATATTGAGAGGAAAAAAAAACCTAAAGCAGATATGTGATTACTAGAATAAAATAAAAATATGGTTGGAATATCTTGTTAATAACCATGAATTGCAAAAAACTAGTAGTGGTATCTAGAAGCAGGGGTCTGTTGTCCATTAAATTTTGTTGTTATTCTTGGTATTAAATTTGTTCTTCTTCTATTTTGTCATTTTCTTTTGTCTTGTTCAAGAACCTGCAACTATACTATATCAGATAATTAACAGTATTCCAATACCAACATTTTCTTTTTCTCTCTTTTATTTATTTATTATTATTATTAGAAAGTAGAGTAATATTTTACACAGTTATTGATAGGTTTTCTTTGGATCCCGTTTTTCTCTTTCTATCTCATACTCTTCTGTCACTTTCTCTCTTTTAATCCTTATAACTATAAAAACACCATTTAAATTTATAACCCACCTCTCTCTCTCTCTCTCTCTCTCTCTCTCTCTCTATATATATATATATATATATATATATATATATATATATTCACGTGATTCCCAAGGTCCACCATCTCATCTTAATATAATTTACCCTTTTTCTACATTTCCCAATTTCGTAAGTACTACTACTATTTATTCCCACTTATTCAATTCTTGCCTCTCTTTTTTTTTTACCACTTACTATATTAACTATTTTTTCTCTTTTTCTCTTTTTGATAATTAAAGCACTACTTCTTGAATACTCCTATAGTAGTCATAGAAATATGGAAGAAATTAGTGACACTATGGTTTTGGGAATGCAGGCCGGTATTAGTAGTGTCCAGAGAGAAAGCCAAGGTGGAGCAGAGAGAACGCTCCTCGAATTCTTGAGAGAAAGAATGGACGGTGTTGCACATGTCGAGAGGCGAAAAACCCTTAAAGAACGCCTTGGCTTGAACGGTTTTACTTGCTGTGGGGCCCACTGGGGTTTCGGCCCAATTGTCCTCGACGACGAACAAAGCCCACTACAACAACAAGACGAGCCCTTGTTAACAACCCTAGCTCTGACAGAGTCCTCCCGTGGAGACCTGTGCTCTGTCGAGTCTCCAGCAGAGGCGGCAGGGATGAACCTGGCGGCAGCATTGGCAGCAGAACGGCAGCTCAGGGCAGTCGAGGAGGACTCTGACGATGTGGTAAGTCCATCGGGCCCTGACGATATCGGTCCGGCCCAAAACAGGATGTCCTTGATGAGGCTGCTCCGCGAGACGGAATGCGAGGATCTAGAGAGGGAAGGTGGAGGAGAGAAGGCGGGGTGTGACGCGGCGTGTTGCGTGTGTATGAGGAGGAAAAAGGGGGCGGCGTTTATACCGTGTGGGCATACTTTTTGTAGGGTGTGTTCGAGGGAGTTGTGGCTTAACCGAGGGTCTTGTCCTCTTTGTAACCGTCCGATCCTTGAGATTCTTGATATCTTCTGACTGGTCCGATGAATTTAATCGATTACAAACATGTTCAAGAGACAAGAATATTCAATATGTTATAAACGCGTCCGTCAAATATTATATACGCGTCCAGCTTTGACACGATCATTGTAGGGTGATGGGAGTAATAAAAAGAAATACTGATTTGTTGTCAACACTCAAACGTTATAATTTATACCATAGTTTTGCAATGTTCAATTTTGATTTTTTTTTCTCCCTTCATTTTGGGATTTGCTTTGGAGAACACAACCTATGTACTCAGTTTTGGATAATCAAAGATTGGTGATAAATGCTTTTGTTTTCCTTGGACAATTGTTTGATGTTTTTGTTATTTAGCGCATTTTATATATGCAAAGCCCACTAGAAATGGATCTAAACATTAGTAAAACTTTGGTGATCAATATGGACCATAAATATTATGGCCCTAGCCAATAACACTACTCATATCTGTGCAAATACAACAGTGTATAAATGTTAGAATGTTTTGTGACTGGGTATAGATGCAGATGAAGACGTTTTGTGACTGACTATCTTGGGGCTATGGCTATGGCATCACCTTTTAATACTTGGTATTTCGCTAGAATTGGTTGTACTATAGTTTATATTTGGATTTTATTTTGTTTTTATCCTATTTCCGCTTTCCTTTGTATATACGAGGAGTGAGATGCTTTCATTATCTTTGAAATGAATTTTTCATTTGCTTAAAAAAAATTAAAAAAAATTGTTAGAATGTTTCTCCAATAGAATACACTCTAGTAGTAGATTATTTAAATATGTCCCCCAAAATCATTAAATCAAGAATAAGAACTTGTACACCAATTAGTCGAAAGTATGATCTAACGTTACTCCTACAATTTGTTTTATTTCCTCTATCAGAAATGAGACTCCCGAGTGACCGAGGTCTACGTTTTTTTTAGTGTTTTATGTCAAAGCCAAGAGGACGGTGATATTAACTTAAAACATATATAATGTTAGTATACATGTTTGTATGTTGGCCCCTGATTTTGCCGATGTTAGTATACATATGCAGTCCTGTAATCCCTAAATATATATATATATATATATATATATATATATATATATATATATATATATATATATATATTACACGATGTGATTAATTAATACGTAAACAACTCTAGCTACTTAGCATTTTTTTATAGGGTTTTCTTCTCACATTATAACCACAATAACTAGAGTCCTTTTTAAGTTAAAAAGAAATATCATAAAACCGGCTATGAGTAAGAATTGTTTCTAAAATCTTCATAAAAATTAAAAACAATGTAATTTATGAGTAATAATATTGCTGGTAGGAAATAATAGTAGAATTGGATTGGATATATTAGTGGATTGAATCCATATCCAGGTCGCTCTCTCATTGTCCAAACAAGACATGTGTGCTTTGTATTTGAGTATACCATCTATCACTATTTTACATATATATACCGATTCTCCCATAAGTTTGGTCTCTATCTCAGAATTTCCATCCCATATATATATATATATATATCAACCACGTACAATCTAAACAAATCCAAATGACGCATGCAGGTGTCTGGATTGACCCGTCCGACACTCCATTTCACGTATCGGAAACTTTAGTTTTCATGCCGTTGACGTATTGACCAGTTGAACACGGGGACACTTATTGGACACATCTGCATGCACGCTTGCTGATATGCGGTGAATACTTTAGGTCCATGAAAAATACAAAGTTTACTACAAAAATGTCCTTAATTGTCAAATTTGTATAAATATTATCTCATGAATTAACTAATCAGATACCTTTTTTTGATTATTACTATGATTTGATGAGTGTATTTAATAGTTTTAGAAATTTTATTGTTTTAGTAAATTGAATATATATAAAACTATATGAATAATTAATTCTCGTGTCTTACCGCGTATATATATATAATGTACCAAGTTTCAAAACTTATAGTATAATTATGTGTGTGTGGTGTGGGACACCGAATATGTGTTACATATATTATCACTATTTATGTTCTTCACTGGTCTAAACTTTTTTAGGTCCCGTCAAAAGACACCTTAATATTTAACGTTTTTTGTCTCCTGATATTCAGGGCCGGCCGGCTCTGTAGCTTTTGTTTTCCCATGGAAAAAACAATTTGGGCCATTTTTTCAATTTTAGTTTCAATTTTAGTTTTGTTGTATGAATTTTAATAAAATGTTTAAACGGTAAAATAATTAAAAATTAAATCTCAAACGAAAGAAATCATCAATATAAAAAAAATCATATTATCTATACATTTTAGTCAAATTATACAAAACATTATGTCAAAAAATCATTTTTACTTCACTTTAATCATTTAAATGAATTTCATGTTCATTTTTTATGCATATATTAAACGTATAATTTTTTTACTCATATAGATAACTTTTAATTATTTATTTATCTACGTGTTGGGGCCTTACAAGTCGTGAGACCCGGTGCGATCACAACTTCTGCACCTGTTCAGACCACTCCTGCTCCTACTGGAAAAATTAGATTATTTAATTCATTTGGAAATCCAAGTGTTTATTTATGAAGTGTAATCCGAAATTTATGTATGAAGTGTTTCATTGTTGTTATAAAAGAGAAGGTGCCTTGATTTTTTTTCCACCAATTAAAACACAATATGAAATTCAATTTTCTTGAAAAATATAACAAAATTTGCGATTTGTTACCGTCATGCACTTCCTACGTACTTTCCCTCGTTTTTTTGAATACATGGTTGATGGTTGTCACATATGCCTAATGTTCCGTCTTTTTTTTCTTGATAAATATAAATAAAAATAAAAACAAAATTAAATTAAATTGTAAGCGAAGAGTTTAAAACTCATGATCTCCTATGTTATATAACAAATTATTCTACAATTTGAGTTATTTCAACACATTATAAACAAATTGATGTTTAATATTTTTATTTTAACTATCAAGTATATTAAAAATATAGTCGGATGTTATCCGTAATTTTTTTTTCCGGATCAATTGTCCAATGCCCAAGCTTTATCGATTTGCCTAGACCTTCCATGTATGTAACGTTACTTATTTTAACAATTTAAACATGCTATTATTAATATTCACCTTTTGATTATTTAACAACTAATTTAGAACCAAGCTAAAGAGTTAAAGGGCTCTCATATGACTGGTCAGACACTGGTCACATGCATGATAGTTAACGTTTATACTCGGGTCTCTTAAAGATACAAATGTTCAATTGTGTTATATCGGTTTCTCTCTTTATTTTTATCATACCCAATAATGCTACATAGATATGTAGTAATAGAGAGTGGGATAAAGAGAAAATTACAAATGTTATTCCTTAACATTTGAGACATTTGTTTACCAGTGATATTAGCATCAATAACCCTAGGGTAAATAACTAGGGTAAATAACCCTAGCCGCCGATGTCTGTCTTTGATTCTTCTCCGGTCAGAGATAAAACCACAACTATAAAACGAAATCCTCAATGTATGTCGCCTGATCCACCTCCTATAAAGACTTTTGCAGCAATAGTAAGTTCTCAGCCAAAGAAACCTAAAATAACATTGAAAGATGTAGGAAGTTATAAAGGAGAACCCCTAATAAATTTCTCTATGGATGATGTAAAAAAGCTATCGGAACCTTTTAAGTATACTCTAGTAGGAAAATTTACACATGCTAGACCAGAAGTGGAAGTTATAAGGAAATTGTTTGGAAAACTTGATTTAAAATCAAACTATAATATAGGTGTATTGGACCATAAACATATATTGATTCGATGTTTTCATGAAGAAGATTTTACGAGAATTTGGCTTAAAAAAATCTGGTACATTGAGAATTTCCCTATGCGTGTCTTTAAGTGGACATATGATTTTGATCCAGATTTTGAGACCCCGGTAGCACCTGTTTGGATAAATCTACCAAAACTGCCTATACATTTATATAATAATTCCAGTATTTTTTCTATAGCAAGAGCTTTTGGTAATCCTTTAAGGGTAGATGAACCTACTTCAAAGCTAACAAGACCTAGCTTAGCAAGGATATGTGTAGAGGTTGATCTTAGTAAGGAGCTAGTTGAAAGAGTTAGAATTGGTTATGGTGAAGATAATGATATGGGGTTTTGTTAATATTGTGAGTATGAAGAATTACCTAATTACTGCAGTTTTTGTTATAAGCAAGGTCACACAATAAAATCATGCAAATTCAAGAATGATAAAAAAGAAAGCAAAAAAGAAGAAGAAAAAGAGATCAATGAGCTAAATAGCAAAAAAACAAACAGTGTCAAATTGAACAAAACCAGTTTCAGAAAGAAAGAAAGTACCAAAGATTGGGTAGCAAGAGCTTTTCAGAAAATCAAAGTAGATCCAAAAGAAGCAAATGGTGGTGTAAGCAAAGCTCTGGATACCAATACACCAGTTCCTACAAAAGAAGCTGTGACTGTAAGTGAAGGAAATAATAAAGAAGAGATTATAGATGAAGAAATAATATGTGATACTCAACAAAAAGGAGAGCTAATTGAGGATAAAGAAGAAGAAAATGTCTGCTCAAAACAATATGATAAAGAGTTAACTATGGTCAGTTTTAAAAATGTTATGGGAACCCAACTGTTAAGCAAAATTATGGGTATCATTGAAATTGAGGATTTCCTAGAAGAAGGAGAAGAAGAGAATAGTATAGCTACAAGTGAGAATGAAGAAATAGAAGCAGTTTGGGAAGAAACATTATCCAAAAGCCAGAAAAAGAAGGCTCTTAAAAAACAAAATTCAAAGAAACAGCAAAATCAGATGAGGTTAAGATCATCCTCTAATGTGTAAGAGAGAAAAAGGTATAATAAATGATTAGATCCTTGATTTGGAATGTTAGAGGGTTAGGCAATGGAGCTACCGTTAGAAGGATTAAAAAATTGTGTTTGGTGAATAAAGTTAATTTTTTTATTTGCATAGAGTCTATGGTGGGTTGTGAAAAGTTAGACAAGTACAGAATTAAGTTTGGTTTTGATAAAGGTTTGGGTCATGATGAGAATAAAATTTGGCTATTTTATTATGAAGATACAGAGATAAAATTAGTGAGGCAAATGGATCAATGTATGCATATGGAAATTCAATGGCAAAACAGATTAATTTTTCTATCTGTGGTATATGCAAAGTGTACTATGGGAGAAAGAGTGGCTTTATGGGATTTTCTAAAGCAAAATTTTACTATAAGGCCTTGGTTTGTCACATGGGATTTCAATATAGTTTCTAAAGAAGAAGATAAAGTAGGGGGCCTACCTATAAATCTCAGAGCTGCTAATGATTACTTAAATTGTATGGATGGAATTGGGGTCTCAGAATTGAAGTTCAGTTGATCTAAATTTACTTGGTGGAATAAAAGAAGTGGAGATGGAACTATTTTTGAGAGAATTGATAAAGTTTGTCTTAATATTGCAGGAGTTAATCTATTCAATAATGTTATTCTGGAGCATTTGAGCAAGACTAATTCTGATCACAGTCCTCTTCTTCTGTATATGTAATCAGATTTTGATAATAATCCTAGAAGATATATCTTTCAAAAGTTCTGGACTAAACATCAAGATTTTCTAAAAGTGGTCAGTGCAAATTGGAAAGTGTTTACTAAAGGGAATGCTCTATACTCTTTGGTTGATAATTTAAATTTCTTGAAAAAAGTACTTATAAAGTGGAATAAAAGTACCTTTGGGAATATCTTCCAACAGGTAATTGATGCTGAAGATGAGTCTTTAAGAGTGGAAAAACTCTTTGAAGAAGATCCAAGTCCTATTAATAGAGAAGTGTTAATGAAAGGCAAAGCAAATTTAATTTACAGGTTGAAAATAGAAGAATACTTTTGGGCTCAAAAAGCCAATATAAGATGGGCTAAAGAAGGGGATGCCAATACTAAATTCTTTCATGGAGTTGTCAAAAAGAGAAAAAATAAGAGTATTATTACTAATATATCAAATTCTCAAGGGGATTCTATGACAGGAAAACAAGAAATACAAGTTGAAGCTGTAAACTTTTTCAAAAGCCTTCTTGCTGCTAACTATACTCCAAATAGCTACATTTATAAAAGTTTAGAGTGTGTAACAAAGGTTATTAATGATGAAGACAATGAAAATCTAGCAAAAGATCCTACCTTTGAAGAAGTTAAAAGTGCTATTTGGGGGTTAAACAAGAATAGTGCCCCAGGTATTGATGGTTATAATGGGCATTTCTTTACAGCTTGCTGGGATATTATTAGTAAAGATTTGTTCCAAGCTGTTTTACAGTTTTTCTCAGGTGCTACTTTGCCTAAAGCTATTACTACTACAGTTTTAGCATTGATACCAAAATCAAACGATCCTATTTCTTATGCTGATTTCAGACCTATAAGTCTGTGTACTTTTTTCAACAAAGTCATTTCTAAAATCATGTGCACTAGACTCTCATATATTCTGCCTATTATCATCTCAGAAAATCAAAGTGGTTTTGTGAAGAAAAGAGATATAATAGATAATATTCTTTTATTTCAAGAATTTATCTGTAATTTAGATAATAAAAGCAGTGGTAGTAGTTTAGCTTTAAAGCTAGACATGAAAAAAGCCTATGATAAAATTTCTTGGCATTTCTTAATTTCTACTCTAAGGAAAATGGGGTTCTCTGAAATATGGATAGACAGGGTTTGGAGACTTATTTCTGAAAATAATATGACTATGCTGGTTAATGGTGCTACAACAGGTTTCTTTTCTCCAAAGAATGGTCTGAGGCAAGGGGATCCATTATCTTCAAGCCTGTTTATAATGTGCTCTGAAGTTCTGTGCAGAAATTTAAATGAATTAGTATATAACAGAAGGTGGAAAGGGTTTAAAGCACCAGTTGGAAGTCCTATTATTACTCATCTAGCTTTTGCAGATGATTTTATTATTATTTTCAGGAGCAAACACAAGCTCAGTCAAATGTGTGAAAAGTGTGCTAGATATGTACAATAAAGATTCTGGTCAAGAAATAAGTATTGATAAAAGATTTGTGTACATTTCTAAAGGAGTGAGTCATGCTCAAAAAACGAAAGTGAGCCAGCTATTAGGTATAAGGTGTAAAAAACCACCTTTTACTTATCTGGGTTGCAAAATATATTCTGGAAGGAAAAAATGCATTATTTATCATGAATTGATATTGAAGGTCAGGAAGACGCTATCTGGGTGGAAAGTACAGTATTTAAATATGGGAGGAAAGTTGATTCTTATCAAACATGCATTAAATTCTATTCCTATTTATACAAATGCAGCAATGAATCCTCCTAAGCAGGTTATAAAGGAGATAGAAAAAATAATGGCAAACTTTTTATGGGGAGAAAAAGATGGAAAAAACAAGCATCACTGGGTCAAATGGAAAAATATTTGCAAAACAGAGGAAGAAGATGGACTGGGAATTAGAAGTATGAAAGATATTGCTGCTACTTATTCTATGAAGCTATGGTGGAAGTTTAGAACTTCAAACTCATTGTGGGCAAATTTTATGAAAGACAAATACTGTAAAAATGTTCATCCTGTTGCAGCTAAAAATAGAAAAGGGAATAATACTTGGAGAAGAATGCAGCAAATAAAGGAAAAAGCAGAAGAAAGTATGCAATGGATTGTTGGAGATGGCAATATTTCTGTAAATCTAGACAATTGGCTGGGAATAGGTAAAATAAATGATGATAACATCAACAACAGTCTAAAGATCAAAGATGTGCTGCAAAATGGAATTTGGGATAGACAAATTCTTAATGAGGTAATTCCTACTTATTTAAGACATTTGTTTAATGAAGAATTCAAAGTAAATTTACATGGAAAAGATGAAATCATATGGAACAAGGATGTATTGGGGAATTTTTCATTTAAGTCAGCTTGGGAAAATACAAGTATTAAGTATGAAGAAAGTTGGTTTAACAAGTATAAATGGGATAAAGCTTTACCTCTGAAAATGACATGTTTTGTGTGGAAACTTTTCAACAAATCTCTACCCCTAGATTCTACAGTAAGAAAATTTGGAATTCAGCTAGCTTCGAAGTGTGAGTGTTGTGGTGTAAAAGAAGAAAATAGTGAACATTTGTTTAGTTCAGGGAAGTTAGCAAAAGAAGTGTGGATCTATTTTGATGGTTTGTTGGGTATTATTAATACTAATTACAGTATTAAGGGGAAATTCTTATCATGGTGGTCTTCTTCAAGAACAGTTAGTACAATTACTGACTCTTTTGTGAAAAAAGGTTCTACCTTCAATAATTGTTTGGGAGATTTGAAAAGAAAGATGTAACTACAAATTCAACAATAAGGAGATGAAAGCTACTGCTATTTGCTCACAGGTTATTGATATATTACATTTAAGTTCCAAAAAAAATAAAAACTTCCCACAGTTTTGGAACATAAATGAAATATTTATTAAAGAAAAGTTTGCAAATCCCAGGAAGGTAACCATAGTGAAATGGTTAAATCCTCCAACTGGGTACGTGAAAATTAATACTGATGGGTGCTATAAATCCTCTTCAAATTCTAGTGGTGTAGGGGGGTTAATTAGAGGAGTTAATGGTAATTTTATCTATGGGTTCGAAGCTATGGTGACGAGTATATCAGCTATAGAAGCAGAAGCAAAAGCAATACTATTTATGCTACAATTAACAAATATGACAGATATTATATTGGAAACTGATTCAATTCAATTGGTCAATATTTTTAATAAAAATACTTCAGCGCCCTGGTATATTAAAATTGTTATAGATGCGATCAAAAACAAGTTAGAGGAAAGAAATTACCTGATGAAGCATGTATTTCGAGAGGCAAATTGTGCTGCAGATAAACATGCAAATTCTGGATGTATTGAGGGTTTTAAAGAGTTCTTTAAAAAGGAGGATTTGATCCCACAGGTGAAGAACATCATTGATTTGGAAGCCAAAGGGCTACCAAACCTCAGATTTTGATGATAAAAAGAGGTCTAAAGAAAGAAGATAAGCAGGCGAAGATGTGGAGAGTATCTCTCTTCACAGTGATGTTTTCTATCCTAAGGAAAGGAATGGGGATCTAACAACACGTGTACAGTTGGTCTGAGATTATCAAAGATCAGTTTGTTTTTGGTCCATCAAGTTTTTATGTTAATTTCATTGAAGTCTAGCAAGTTGTAAAGATAAGTAATTAGCTTTCAAATGTTCTTTTATGTCAATTTAGTGACATCTTTTGTAATGGTACTTGGAATTATTTCTATTAATAAAATGTGGGTTATCCCCACAACTTATATAAAAAAAAGATATTAGCATCAATAAGTTAAGAAAAGATACTCATATTTGGAATATTAATATAATGGGTAATTTCAGTATATTTTCTGCTAAGGAAATTATGAGAAATAAGAATCCAATAAATTGGATTAGCAAGTTGTGTTGGGATAAAATGATAACTGTGAAGATCTCTTGCTTTATCTGGAAATTCTTCAATCAAGCTCTTCCATTAGATCTTGCTATTCAAAAATTGGGAATAATGTTATCTTCTAAATGTGAATGTTGTGGATGTAATGCAGAAGAATCAGAACATTTATTCAGCAATGGGCCTATAGCCACAGAAGTGTGGAATTTCTTTTCTAAGCTATTAGGTGTTACAAACATACCAGAACTAGTAATGGGCAAATTTATTTCCTGGTGGTCTCAGTCAGGTATTGTAAATTCTAAATTACAATGTAAACTTTGCAAAATTATTCCTGTGTTTATAGTTTGGGAAATTTGGAAAGGAAGATACAGTGGTAAATATAATAATATAAAAATGAATGGAGTAAGGATTTGTGAGAATGTCAGTCATTTGATTAAAATTTACTCCAGTAAGGATAAATGTTTTCCTCCAAACTTTGATATTAGAAATGAGATTACTACAGTGGTGAAGAACAAAAAAAGGTTGAAAGTAGTAAAATGGTTATGTTCTCCTACATGATATAATAAATTCAATATTGATGGGAGTTTCAGAAGAACAACAAATAAAAGTGGTATTGGAGGTATTTTGCGAAATGATCAAGGCAAATTTATTCTAGGGTTTTATACAGCAATTACAAGCAGCTCTAGGCTTGAATCAGATATGAAAGCATTATTATTGGGGGTTCAAATTGTTGAGGATTCCAACATAATTTTTGAATCAGACTGTTTACAAATGGTGAATATTATACAAGGGAATAGTAAGTGTCCATGGTTGCTAATTTATCTAATGGATCAAATAAAGCAGCAATTAAAAATTCGGGAATTAACAATTATACATACTGCAAGAGAAGGCAATAAAAGTGCTGATTACCTGGCAAATTTGGGATGCGATGAAGATCTAATAATCTCAAATAACATAGAGGATTTTCCAGATTATTTCAGAGGGTTGGTTATAACTGAAGATATGGGAATGATTTATTTAAGAATAAACGATTTTTGAGTTTGTTGGGGATGAAGAAAAGAGATGGTCTCTCTCTAAAGAAGAAATGAAGTTTTTCAGAAAACGAAGGGTTACAGTAGAGTTAGATAAGAGACGCGTGTTAATAGTTTTCAGCTTTTCATTTTAGTCCTACAGTTTTTGTCGGTTTGCTGTTTACAACGTTAGTTTGTAATAATGACATTTTTCACTTGGTTTATTAATAAAATTGTGGGAATTTCCACTGTTTATTTAAAAAAAAATCAAAAAAATCATGCATGTTGATTTCTTCTATTTTCTAGCTCACTTCAATAAATATGGGAAACTAAGCATTTTTTATCATGAGAGGGAGAAATTTTGAACTTTTAATTATCATTACTATTTGAGGGTGCAATAGGATATAGAGTAGTGCCGTAGACTGTAGTGTTGTTTCACATGAATTTTAACATGTCCCACACGTACTATATATACTGTGTATATGAATGAGTGGTCACCCACTAAACTTTATGATTTCTCAAGAAAACAGAAATTTCAATCTCAGAAAATAATAAAATTGGCCAATTCTGAAAATAGTACCAGATAGTGTTATATATATATATATATATCGGGTAATGTAACAATTATAGTAGTTGCGCAATCACTAGCTATAAACGACCTATCTTTCCAAACCGGTTACTTATTTTGACAATTCCTAGTTTCGGAAATTTGTCATTTTCGATAAATAAATCTTTTCATGCAATAACTATTTGATAAAAAACTATTCCATTATGACTACTGAATAAGAAATTTCCACAGATGGTTAGAAAGTCTGTGTAGAAAGTATGACCTTTTAGAATATCCTAACCCCCCCAATTTTAATCTCAGCACGCAATAAACTGTGACAATTAAATATGATCCAACCGTATTTTTTTTTCATAATCAGGTCCAGAAATTCTTGTGATCTTCGCTTAATCAAAAGCCCACAAATTTAACTGCCATGCAGTTTCTAAGTAGAGTAATAAAAACTGATTCCTGCTATAGTATACGATCTCATATATATTATCAAGAATAATGGCCAGCTTGACAAAAAACTAGCATTTTTTTTCCATAGATTCTTTAAAATATGATTAAGATCTATGTTAAAATTAATCTTTACAAAAATGATCATTATTTGAATTGCAAACTTCGTGATACTTATCTCCTCTGGCATTTTGCTTCTTGAGAAAATAAAATAACGTGTCCTCTATGCAATTAGACTCGTTTTGGTGCAAGAGAAATAATTATTACCATTTTCGTAAATGAAAAAATACGTACGTATTTGGCTAAATTTGATCCACTTGATTAATATGTACCTATCTGAGAAATATTGGCTAGTGACTCAGAAGCATTCATATATATGTAGACCCATGCATATATATATATATATATATTACCCCAAATATCTATTTGCCTTTTTTTTTCTTGGTGCAACTTTACGTAACCCTAGACATAATCTTAACATCAAGCCTCTCCTTTTATATTATAACGTGGTATGCTTAAATTGATCAAAATGTTCCTCACACGTATGAATAATTAAATTGAATAGTTTTGATCACTAAGTGTGTATTATGGAGTGTATTATTTGCTTTCTTTTCGGCCGCAATTTTTATCATGTCGGCATGATCATGGCTACTAGATTTAGATCGACTACTTGATAACTAGCTCTTATCGGTCCCTTAGTTTTTCGGGTTTCCTACTAATCACGACCTGTTTGTAACTTTCTTTACTTATAACGACACGTCCACACCCCCTAAAAAAACCATCTAATGTGATGTTAAACTTAATAAACTAATGGTATATATTACGTTTTGACATCCACATGTTTTATTTAATTAGTTAATCGTCTGGATAGATCTATACTAGCTAACGTAAAATACTAAAATGTTAAGAGATGAAAAACTTGTAAAATAGTAAGGATATATAGTCAATATAGAGTTCCAAATAATAACTTAAACGTACGCATGAGTCACCAAAGACAATGAATGGTATGTGCACGCTAGTGGAATATATAACAACTTTTCAGCAAAGTTGAACGAACTATAATGATAATCGATCAAATACTGTCATAATATATGTCACATCTCAAATGCATCCAATAATTTGCAAAGAAATACCAATTTAAAACTGAAGAAAGAACCGAAGGGAAAAAGAGTACTGTAATATAGTACAATATTTTGCGCGTGCATATATGAAAGTGAAGAAAAAAGGAAGCAGGTACAATTCGGGGTTTGGTGAAAATCCATTAAAAGCGAAGTAAATTATAAGATAAATAAGTCCAAAATCATAAAAAAAAACCTATGTCCCATCAAATAAAACCCCACCACGAGACCAAACCAATATGGCTCACTTTCATATATAATGTGAACCCATACTCTCTCCCGCAACTCGTGTTTCACTATTTTATTTCAAAATTAATGATTCTAATCTATTATTACTCTTTCTGTTTTTATTTAATTGTTTATTATAAAAGTACGTGGAATTTTAACCGATTTATAACTTGTATTAAAATTATCGAAATAAATTTTTTTAAAATCTAATGATAAAATTTAACATTTGAACTATATAATCAACTTTTAAAAAAATTCATTCCGATAATTTTGATACAAGTTTTTGACCGGTCAAAATTGCATATAGTTTCGTAATGGATAATTAAATAGTAACGAATGTATGGAGTATGGATATCTTTTTTTCTTTATGTTTCGATCTTGTTTTTTAATTATTCATTACCAAAGTTACAAAGTTGCTTAATAAAACGCCCATAGTGTTGTAACGGTTGCTTTTTTGTAGAACATGGTTGGTTTCCCAAGAGAACATCGAATACTGTTGTTTTTTCTAGACCATAAGTTCCTCTAAAAGATTCTTTTATTGCATTGTCTTTTGTGGTATAAGAAGGAAATATTGTAAATTAGAAGAATTTTTTTTGGAAAACGAATAAACAAATTGGAACATCTCCAAAATTATTACTGGGACTTGATTCTTGAAGAATAATACCCATATTGACATGGGTACACATCAAACGTTTGTCAAATTTAACTACCCAGAATATTAAGAATGCATAATAGTAGCTGCCTTTTAATTCTTAATGTCAAGTTATTATTATAGATTCATAGTTATATGCTTATAATCATATGAAGAACATTGAATTCAAGGGTCAATGGGTAGGTAGGTTGGATTGCTCTTTTTAGTCAAACTAATAAAATAGAGCTACTAGGGGAAAAAAATCCAATTATATATAGTGCTAATATTTTGAAATGTATGGTAGACGTAATCAATATTTTGATTTTAGTAAGGGGACTTGCTGATTTCAATCACAAAGTCCTATTTATCAATTTATTTATTTATTTTAAAAAGTTTTATTAATTTATCCTTGTTTAATACTAAAAAGGTGTTATTTATCCATTTATTTACAGAAAATATAAATTGGGTGATGAAAAAGGATATGTGCAGTTCGGCACAAAACAAAGGACCATTTCAACTTATTCCATGCAGAATACTATATATACAGCTATAGACTATAGTTTTTTTTACTTCTCTTTAATTTTTTTATCTTTAACTTCCATAAAGAAAGAGTTTTATTTTAGTGTACCCCCCATTCACATTTCACTTTCTTATCTTAATTTGTAGTAGTCGTTTATCCAACTTTTCCCGGCTTCATCTTGTTCTATAAAAAAAAAAAAAAACCCAAAGCAAGGTTTTTAACACACTGACTATATTCAAAGAGAGTAATATAAGTAAGAAAGTTAGAAAGAGAGAGACAATAAAGAGAAACAAAAATGGAGGTTTTCCCTATTATTAACATGGATAAGTTGAATGGTGAAGAGAGAGCATCAACTATGGAAAAGATCAATGATGCTTGTGAAAATTGGGGTTTCTTTGAGGTATTTTATATATATCCATTATATTATTATTATTATTATTATCATTTGGACATTCACTTACATGAGCATCTTAGTTAAAACATGTTAGTACTACAAAATTTATTCTTTGCAAGTATTTATAACAACATGATGAGTACAATTAATATTTGATGACAACATGAAGTATTTATTTGCCAAAACACATATACATAATTGATTTATTCAGGTTCCAAAAGAACATTATTGTCATATTTACTTCATAATATGTTATAACATTCATGGTAATAGAGATTATCAAACTAGCTAGATACTAACATGTTAAACAGGATTAAGTAGTAGGTAGTAATAGTACTAAAAAACCGATTATAACAATATATATATATTTTGTTGTTAAGGTGATAAATCATGGTATACCCATTGAGTTAATGGACAAACTGGAGAGGCTAACAAAGGAGCACTACGAAAAATGTATGGAGCATAGGTTCAAAGAAATGGTTGCTAGCAAAGGCTTAGAAAATGTTGAAGCTGAGGTGAAAGACATCGACTGGGAATCCACCTTCCACGTCTCCCACCTCCCCCTCTCTAACATCTCCGATATCCCCGATCTCCAGGATCCCCATAGGTCATTTTTTATCGTATTTTTATTCATCCACTCGACCGAAATATTATGGGAAGAAAGTGTGACAATCTTGAATTGATGGAGTAAATTGAAAAGAAATAAACATGTTTTTCAAAAGGAAAATTACCACTTTATTTCACATATAGTGACACTTTTGAAGTAAATTTTGATTGCTCGAGGCTGTTTAATTATTAACTGATCTCACTTTCGATGGTCTTGCATTTTAACTTCACTACTTTCAGATCGGTATAATTTACAACAAATTGTTTTATTTTTTGATAACCAAACGTTTCAGTAAAGTCAGGATACGCATCCTGAATCGTACACAATAACACTAAATGAAATTGAAAAATATCTTACTTGCTGCATTACTGGATATAAATTAAAAAAGAACCATGTTTTCCAACAAAGTGTGTTTTTCAAAATCGCAACAGGAAGTTACTGAAGGAATTTGCAGAGAAACTAGAGAGTCTAGCAGAAGAGTTATTGGACTTGCTATGTGAGAACCTTGGGCTAGACAAAGGGTACCTTAAGAAGGCCTTTTATGGATCAAAGGGTCCAACATTCGGAACCAAATGCAGTAACTACCCCCCATGCCCAAGGCCCGAGCTTATAAAGGGTCTCCGAGCACACACAGACGCTGGCGGCATCATCCTACTCTTTCAGGATGACAAGGTTAGCGGGCTTCAGCTGCTCAAAGATGGCAACTGGATCGATGTCCCACCGATGAAGCACTCTATTGTTATCAACATTGGTGACCAACTCGAGGTTCGTATTACACATAGCGGCCAACGATACACTTATTCTAAATAAAAGTCACGTTCTGGTTTACAACTAGGATAAAAGGACAACGGCAAACTCATTATCTGGTTGCAAGTCTTAAGCTTGGACGTTTTCCTGTTTTGCTTAAAAGTTGAAGCGCCTTTGGGTAATTAACTTTAAAAGCTGAGATTTTCTGGCATTTTGGCTTGCAAAAAGCTAGAAGCTTTAAACCAGATGAACTTAGCTTCTGTTTTAACCTCAAAACCGAGCTTCTTGGTGGCTAGAAGTCTAGTTTTAGAATATACTTTTTTTCCTGATGAAATTAGTTATTCAATAGAAGAAAGCTGCACTTTCTACTAAAAAACTTGTAGGTCAATACGATTTTTCTCTACATGTAGAAATCTAGAAATACTTTTACTTTTTAAGATGTATCTCCTATTGTAGCTCCAAAAAATAAGATTTTAGCTCCTAATTAAAAAGCCTTGAGCTTTGCTAACTACTTATATGGACGTATGTAGGTGATCACGAATGGCAAGTATAAGAGTGTGCTTCACCGTGTCATAGCACAGACGGATGGTAACCGAATGTCATTAGCATCGTTCTACAATCCGGGTAGTGATGCGGTCATTTATCCAGCACCTGCATTTGTAAAGATAGAAGATGAAAAGAAGAATGTTTATCCTAAGTTCGTGTTCGAAGACTATATGAAGCTTTATGCAGGCCTCAAGTTTGAAGATAAAGAGCCGAGGTTCGAAGCCATGAAGGGCATTGCGAGCGCAGTTAAATTGGACCCCATCGCAACAGTTTGAGTACTTCAATAATTGTAGCATCTCTAGTGTTGTAGTTAGTTATAAGTCAGATAATGAGGCTTGGTGGGTGTTTAAATTGTGTCTTTTAGACTAGAATCTACACTAGTTTTGAACTTGATGGTTCAAAAAAGTTGTGAGTTTGTTGGTATTTTTAAATTTCTAAGTGTGCGTTTTCTTTGCTGGCTGCTTGTGGGTAACGCATAGTGTTTGTGTAAAGTGTGATTTAAAAGATCCTTTTAGTTTGGTTGTGCAATTTTCTATATATAATAATAATAAAATAAAAAAAGTCATTGTAAACAATTTGGTGTCTCTTAAATTGTTGACAGTAATTGCTAACTGTAGTGTACACTAAATCCCATCTGCAATTGACATGAAGTGCGAGAAAGATAAGAGAGATAGAGACATACCACCATTTACCAAATCAGAAGTTTCAAAATTGTATCAGAATACTTGTTGAAGATAACTACACCTCTCTCTATATGTAGTGGTAGTTAGTAAAGACTCAACGATGATGTTTTAAACTCTTTTAACAATCATATCATTACATGATGGATGACTAAACATACATATAATTCATAGGTGTTGAAACCAAAATATACATAATTCCTCCATGCTAAATTTGTGCCATTATGCATCATTAATCAATCAAACGTTTGGTATAATAAAACAGCACCGTGCAGAGAAAGATTTAGTAATCAATTAATAACCCATAACGTCAAAACTCTACCGATCCATTTAAAATTTGCACAATAAAACCGTATTTCAAATTGCAAATATTGTCTTTATACAGCAATAAAAACAACAACAATTGACATGATCTGTTTTCATAAATATAGTCAATTATAGTTTAAATACAATCAAGCAGCCAGTACAAGTACTTTGATTGTTCCTTGACTATTAGCAGTTAACATGGTTGGGCTATCACTTTTCCAACACACAGCACTAATGAAATATGACCCAGCATCTTCTTCGGCATCTTCAGCATCTGAAGAAGCAAATCTATGCCAAGCTGCAGGTCTAGATATATCCTGCACCCACAAACCTCAAAGTTATCCTCTGATACAATCCCAATAATTTACAGGACCGAGAGAGATGGATGGAATTTCTATAAAAGAAAAAAAAAATATATATATATATATACACATTCGGAGAAGAGTTATAACCTTGTGGTAAACAAAAACCTCATTCGTTTCACTGCCGCAAGCAATATATTCGCTGCTTACTGTGAGACCAACAAAATTCTTTTCATTCGTGTGGCCTCTGAATGTACGGAGCTGACAAATCAAATAAATAGCAAAGCAGCTGAATTAGTTAGAATCTGCTGAACAGATATTTTCTTATAAAACAACAAATTGATTCACCAAATATTAGACCAAAAAACAGTACGATAATCATGACTCACCATAAGTGCCATATTTATTTGGTTCAAACGAAAAAGATAAAAATAAGTGCAGAAGGTGAGCTCTGTCGAGTGACTAAGATGAGAAAATTAATACATAAAAAGTTCCAAGGAAGAAACACAATAAATCTATCTAACCATCAAGATACACCCAACAAACCAACCTTTTAAATGATTAAACTGACCACAATGCCTTATTCTTAAGTTCCTTTTCCCAAGATATACTGTTTCCAAAAAAGGAAAAAAAGAAAAAGAAAAGAACTCCCAGGGGACTAGTACTTACAGGAACATTTTCTTTAACATCCCATAAGCGTAATGTGCTGTCAGTAGAAGCAGAAGCAAGTTCATTGCTGGAAAGAAACTTCACATACGAAACCGCTTTTTTGTGTCCGCTGAAAACATGCAATGGTTGGCTGACATTTCTTAGATCATAATAATGGATGTGATGATCGGCTGAACCTACCTACAAAAGCATTAAAGTATTAGGCTTACTAAGCTAAATGTTACATTGAATATCACACATTTAACAAACAGGAAAAGAAACAAGGTGGGAAGGACTCACTGCTACATGAAAGCTCGATCCTGGATTATACTTGACAGAACATATATTTGCTTTCATATCGATGTTAAGTACACTAGCCTCCTGTTTGGTGCACCATATTTTCACCTGTTTCAAATCGAATTATTAGGAACAGGACTAGAATAGAATCCTGAATAGGAGGAACGGACCGGACCAATTGAGATGTAAAGAAAGTGCATGTCATTAATAAAATTTTGACATTAGCATTCCAATTACCTTACAGTCGTCACTCCCGGATACTAGCATTGAGGGATCCGTGCGTGAGAAATCTACACTCCATGCCCGCTTTTCATGCTCCTCATACTCCATTATACTCTAAGGAAAAAAGGATGTGTTTGTCAAAAGTAGATAGAGATCTCATGCTCCTTGCATCAGAGGGTCCGAGACTATAAAATAATTTTGAGAAGACATATTACCTGACGTGTACTTGCGTCCCAGACAGTTACTATACCCTCGTAATCACTACTAGCAATTTGGTTTTTTGTGTACTTGTTCCAGCTCAAGCAACTAAGCTTTGACCTGGTTGACATCTCCACAACAGGGCATTGCACATCTGCTGATCCATTAACAACCTTGAACAAATATAGGAGAAAATATTAACAAGTCAAACCAATAAGAAAGAAGCTAATTCTCGTAGCACTACAATTGGGGTTCAAAATCATGAGACTTCAGTATCACGTGGATAAGCTGCAGCATGGTAGCGGTATCAATAGGAAAATGGGTGAGCAAACAGATTTTTGAAGTTGGTAGGAAGCAGAAGTAAGGCATTACTAGTTGCTACCAAAGGATACATACAACGATAGCCTAAAAAGTAAATGACATGTTATTGACCTCAAAACTGCCAATTAAGTATCAAACTGTTCCGAGTCCTACTACCACATTATCTTGCCAATAAATAAATTCTTCCATTGAAAAGAAAAAGGTATATTATCTTGAAGACCTTGCATCCTACAATTAATAACCTTCTTTTGAAAACTGTAAACAGAAGTTTATAACTAACAGCATATTTCTTTAAAAAAACAAGTACCAATCCACACCTTTTTGAATGAAGTTAAAAGTAATGAACTAAACCTAAAACATAAAGTAGAACACCTACTGATGCAAATTCAAATACTTTAATTCGCCTGGACACGCCGGCGGTGGCAAAAAATTCATCATCTCGATCAAACTCTATGCTGCAAAAAGAGTAAGGAATCGACTTATGGTGGTTTAAAAAAAATCCCACGTAACTAAATGAACAAGTGTATGAAATTGCAACTTATGTCATAGAAATAACATGTCTTCGGTAGATTTCGTTTATTCTTCATTTCACAAAGTACAAAATTTGCAACACGGAAACATAAAATAGTAACGGTGATAGACGTCCAAAAAATGCAACTGCAGACGTTAATTTGTTGCACATTTCACTCACCTTGATACGATGTTAGCAGAGTGAAATAAATCCCCATGCCTAAGTTCAGCAATGACTCGCAACCGGCTATTCGATCAATATAACAAAGCGAGTACAGTCAGTTTAAATAAAAGCTAAAGGCAGATTTGAAAGAGGGAATGAACTTGAAGCCAAAAAAGAGAGGAGAAACCTGTAGCGTGTGAAAGTAGAAAGAACAGATTGGAAATCTTCAAGTCCTGCATGGTATCCTTCTCTGCTAATGGCACTCGTTTCCCTTTCATCCTTCTGAAGTGGCTGTTTAGATTCACGTCGCTTTTGCAGATAACACTCTTGTAGGTCATTAAACTGCAGAGAGAGATGAAATAAATTGAAGGCTCGGATAATGATAATAATAAGAAGAAGAAGAAGAAGAATAAATACAGTATTACAAGTTCCAACCATCAAATGCTGAAATTTTAAATAGGACACTAAAAATAGCTGGAAAAAAAGGCCATGACCAGATGCCAATAAATTTATGCCAGAGTAAAGAAAAGAGTATAACATTGAGAAGATTGAAACAAGTGGAATAGAAAAATAAACAATCCATATTTTCTGCACCAATCTACAATAAATAAATAAAAATTATCATCTCTTTTTTTTTAAGAAGGAATTCTCTAACAACAAACAACAAAAAACAATCTAGAAAAACAAAACAACCAAAAATCAAACTGGGAGCTTCTCCTTAGGTCCTCGAATGCTAGTCACAGGCCAATATACTTATTACTACATATCCTGAGAATCTCATAAAAGTTCTTGATCTCTATCACTCACTCCAAAAGATTATAGAATGAAGTTTATGCACCAATTATAAGGAAACTCAAGTCATTTCAATTCACGAATATTAAAGGAGATCACATACCTGAGCGTGGACTCTCCGTTTCCTGGCAACTGCAAGTCCTGATTGGCCAACATGTTCTCCTATAGCGTCTTTGCTTTGAGATATTTGAGAGCTTACAATAGCTTTTAATTCAGCTTTTCTAGTAAGCGGATTTCCTATATTAGTTTTGCTCTGTCCTTGAGACCTGGCTTGACTTGAAAGCGGACTAGAATTGCGTCTATCCATAAGCGAGGGCCATGGTTTCTGTGCAGAAAAGTCGTCTCGCATCCTCATTTTCACAGAATATCTGTCCTTAGCTCGATATAACTCCATTCTATGCCTCTCCACAGAATTAATGTCCTCCTTTATAAACTGAAGGTCATTTTGTATCTGCAAAAGAAGACTCACATTTTCAGATATAAACATTTCAACACTACTCATCATAGCCATAGGACTCAGTAACAGGGAAAATATCAATTTTGTAAACCAAGCTGTTGATTTAGAAATGAGCGCGCCAACCAATAAAAAAATCCCAAATTTGATACCAATTTACACAAAATAGAACAATTAGTTCACCAAGCTACCGGAATTAAGTGTGCTTAAAAATTAGATGTTACAGTTGATACCCTCATTGTTTGATTTTGTGTAGATAAGTGCTTAGTGCATCAGTGTAAACGAGCAATTAACACGTAATAGTGCTTTTGAGTAGAAATTGTGATGCCGGTGTACCAATTGTTTGAGTTAATGTACTAATTGTTAAAAGCTTGATGACCTGGTGTATAAAGCAGGGCCGGTTAAGGGGTAGGCACATGAGGTCCAAGCCTAGAGTCCCCAATCCCGAAAGAGCCCCATTTTTAGGCAGGGAATTAGATACGTAGAGTCATATGCAACGTTTATATATAATATTGTGTGTTTCTAGCTAAGCGTAACGCGTCCAACCGAATTCTCCCTAGTAGAAGGACCAAGGTTCGAAGCTTATCCACCACAATTTTAACTCTTTGTTGCCCTTTTTATTTTCTACTCTATAACTCTAATAACCAAAACAAAAGGGACAAGAGTCAAACCAGGGACTTGTAAGTTGCTACTAAAACTAGTTCTCCACTACACTGGTACTAAATTGCTTAGGAAACTTAAGATAAAATTTACCAGTAATGTTCCGTACCGTACTGGTAAGTTTTACGATCATGGAAAAATGAGAAAATTTGTGTTTTTTTCTTTAATTTAAAAGCCCACTTTTGTTGATGGGCCTCGAGACCCCAAAACTCTAGAGACTGGAACCAGTCTTTCTATAAAAGTGATACCCCCTTTTTATATTACACAGATTCTATTCAACCTGTTCCTAAGTTGTTTTATAACACATAAAGTTGTACAAGATCTAACTAGGATAAATAGAATAAGTAGAGATCAAAAAAGGTTTCAAATTTTCAGGTGCGGAACCTCGTTTAGCTCTTCAAGCTTTTGCTTTCTTAAACAACTCAAAAAGTCCAAGAGAATCTGCATATTCGTCTCCGCTTCTTCTTGCTCCATTTTCCTCTTCTTATCCATTAACAAAACCATGAGGCTATCAAGCTCCTTCACTGAAACCTCACAACCCTGACTAACAATCAACATAGAAGTCACATTCTCATGAACCACCCATGTTTTAAAACACAAATGTAGTGATAATAATTGAAAACAAACTAGTTACTGAAACACTTGAACAAGTGTACAGGGAAACGAAAAGGAAACCCATATTTCAAAAATAGTTTAGTAATGGGTATGAACAGTGTTGAGTGAGTTATTCAAGTCATATATGCCCAGCACAAAGACTGAATGAACAAGGTCTAAACTAGAATTCTACACTGATTAGCTTCAGGGTAATAAAAATATTAATCAGTGGGCAAGATAAGTAAAGATAAATTAGAATAATCAAAGATACACAGAGTTTAAGTAGAGATGGAAGAGTAACCTGGTGCAATGCCAATCGGAGCTGTTCAAACGGACTAGCATTCTTTGCGATTTGACGAGCAGAAGTCTTGTTTAATAACTATTATATTTGATAAACAAAATTTAACAACAAAAAAACCCAAAACCAACAGCAATGAGTAAGACAATAAATAAATAAATAAATAACAACATAATTAATAACCGCAAAATACAATCCTAGTTAAATCCATCCATACACTTTCTGATAAAATAAAAGAGTAAATAAATAAATAAATAAATAAAAAAAAAGGAAAGTAAGGGAGAGGGAGAGGAGGGGGGGGGGACCTTGTTGAGGAGGAAATTGGGAAAGATTCGAGAAGGATCGAGAATGGAAGAACAAGAAGGACAATCATTTTTAATATTTAAATGAGTAACAATACAAATATAACAAAAACTATGTCCACAAGCTGTTAAAAAAGCATCCTTAATAACATGTATACATATTGGACACATTAATTCTCTCTCCATCTCCATCTCCTTCTCCATCTCCTTCTCCTTCCGCGACTCTTTCACCGCCACCTCTTCTACTAACGTTTCCTCTTCCTCTTTCACATACGGCACCACCGACGAACTGTTCTTATCTCCACCCATCTCTCTCTCTCCCTCTCTCTCTCTCTCTCCCTATATATCTATAATTGTGAATCCGACTAATGTTTTTACAACCGTGGGTACACAGCCGGAATTAAAAGAAAAAAAGAATGATTATAAAATATTATAATTTTATTATTTATAAGTAATAAAATTAATAAATAAAAAAATATATAATATAAAATATTGAAAGTGTTAAATTTATATAATATTATGATTATAAAATATTATAATTTTGTATTTAGTTTGAGTGAAAAAAAAACATATTAATATATTAATTAATAGTGTTATAGAGTGAGTAAATTTATTTATTTTGTAGATAAATGAAATGGTGTTAAATTTATTTATTTTTTAATGAAATTGAGTGGAATGAATTAAAAAAATAAATAAAAAATAAGATGTGACGTGTATATGGAATCTAAACATGTCTCAAAAAAAGCAATTTGGTTTTCTTGAAAAATACTCCCCCTTTGTAGTATCACCTAATTATTTGTGTGTGTATGTATAAATGGGGTTTTGTAGATAGAATTACTTTAATTGTGTTTGTTTGTGACCTTGTGAGGGCGACAAGTGACCACGTTTTCTTTTTTCTTTTTATTTATTTATTTATTAATTTTCATTTTAATTTAATGTCCCTTCTTTTCTTATTACTACTATTCTACTACAGTACTACTACTACTCTTTTTTTTTTATTTATTCTTCTTCTACTCCCTACTTTTTTCATTTATGCAACTGCCCACACTCAACTTTCTATTACTGCTACTATTACTATTAGCACGTGTTTCTTTGAGTTTGTATTGGGATGGTATTATGGTAGTATGGTATTAGAAATACTGTCGGTCCTATAAGTAACACGTTTGCTATTGAAAAATAAAGACGATACTATTAATAATATAAGATTATAAATAATAAGAAATAGGCGTATATAATATATGTGTGTTTAAATAGGTTTTGTAGAGAGAATTACTTTAATTGCTTGTTGTGACTTGTGAGGGCCATAACTGAACACGTTTTCTTTCTTTTTTCTTTTTTTATTAATTTTCATTTTAATTTATTTTAATGTCCCTTCTTTTCTTATTACTACTATTCTACTACCACTACTACTCTTTTTTATTCTTCTACTCCCTACTTTTTTCATTTATACCAACCCCCCCACTCAACTTTCTACCACTACTATTACTATTACAGTATTTGACTATTACTATTATCACCATCGATTGATTTATATTTATGACTAGTGTCACCTTTTTACCTTACCTAGTATTATATCATGTCCTGCCCGCTAACTGGGAAGTTTGTTTCTTCTTTACGCATTTTACTATTATATATTAGTAAATCGGGATTGTCAATCTCTCGTTTATGTGGCTGTCTACTTGACTTTCTTTTTTTAATCGTTGGATTCATTTTAAATGCGCACGAATGAGAAACGGTCACGTATGATCCGGGATTGCCAATCCCACATCTACGTGGTTATTAACCCCACCAAATTGATGCTTTTCAGAATTTTGCGTTTTATCGAATATGTGACGACCCAGATTTTCAGGAAGGAATTTCTGTGGTGCGGTGTTGTGCGTCAGTCAGTCTCACATCGCCCAGATATGAGAATACTCGTGTGATATATGAGCTTAAAGATCCATTTCCTATTAACAAGACATTTTAAATCCGTGCGGCACAATAGCGAGGACGGAACTCCATAGTTAAGCGTGCTTAGCTTGGAGTAGTAACAGGATGGGTGACCCCCTTGGAAAGTTGTGCCAAATCGGACAATATTGTTGATACGGGAGTGGCGGTTCGGTCCGTGGGGCCGGGTCGCTACAGATATGTAACATCCCAGACCCGGGGGTGTCACACGTGTGGCGACACGTGCAAAACAAAACCTAAATAAAATAATTATTAAACACTCGCTAAATAACTCATTAAATAAGCTCAAATTTCTAGCAAAAGATTCTTACAAGATAAAATAAAAATGTAATCACAGCGGAATTTAACACATAATCTTAAAGGTCTGTCTGGTCCTCAAACTGACTCGATATCAACCCTACTTAACTGCTCGTTAACCTGAAAACATTTTAAAAGAGAGATGGGTGAGCCCAACGAGCTCAATGAGAGAGAAAGCCTGACAATATATAATACGAGTCGAAGATAAGATTTTTCCTTTTCAGTTTCTTGCAAAATAATAATTTGTTTAATAAAAATTTCCAATACATAAGTATTTAGAAATTTATTGAATATAAAAGATAAATAAACTTTTCATTTTTCTGTCATCAAAATTAAATCCATCGTAATAGTAATAATAAAATATATTTCTTTATTTTTATGATAAAAGCAAAATGATAACATGTATATCTTAGAGTACCAAGCCCGATTGACTTCCCCAATCTCTTTACCGTCGATCTTTTTCTCAGGTGTATAAACCATACGTGCACTACGTAATTAAGGTCATCACAGCATGACGGCTGAGTGTATTCCTTAAAACGTTCCGGTTAACTCTTTCGTTTAGTTGTCAACGTAACCCCACTTTCCTCTTCCCCTTATTCGGGGATTCTCCGTTGGACTTATTCTCATGGTCTCAAATATAAATCATAAGCAAATCATAAAAATAATAAATTTGGAAACCTTATACAGATACATTGCATATAACTTTTATATTTATAAGATATAAACTCGTTCTCTTTATACATATCCACTCTATATAAATCACTTTTTCTTTTTCATTCTTTTCTTTCTTTTATTTTTTTGTTTGTTTTCGTAACAATATAAAAACAATGTTTCCATATATAAATAGTACTTGAAAAATAATACCCATGAGCCTGTAAAATATTATCAAAAGTTGCAACGGGATATTTATAATAACAAGACAAAACTCACTCACCTGATATTAATCTGAAAGAACATAAACATTTCTACAACGAATAATCTAGTGCTCAGCTTTCCACTAAACATTTTTCCTTGCTCAACATAGGACTTTAATTCTCTCATCTTTGTATACTTTCGTTACATACATATAATTTTAATACAGTAAAGAAGTATATAATCTAATCAGGGAAATGCTACCTAGGTTTCTTTCTTTATTTACACTAGTGTATATATCTATATTAACAAAGAAGAATTCATTATAGGGACGTGTATATGGCATGACAATTGGCTTAGCATTTATATTACAATTCTATACAAATTTATTACTTCCGTTTCAATTTCTCATGCAAAGTTACCTCCTTAATAAATTACTAGCCACAGAAACTCTTTGAATACACGTAACATTATTTCCCCTTAAATATTCCACGCATAGTAGTTATAAGAATAAATACAAACATCTCGTTATACAAACCTCAAGATAATATTTACTATTCTTAATTGACATTTACCCTTCAGACAAGGTATCAGTTTTATATATGAATACAATCAAATCATGTCATTAATCATCTTAGTGAGGCATTCAAATACCTATAACTTACACCATTTATTCTTAATCATACGTTTATACAATTCAATATTTCTAATCGAAGTAAATTACATAATTACTAGGCCCAATTCTTACCAGGTAATCCCTAAAAGTACTATCACATATCAATCCATGGTAAATCATTTTACCAATTAAATACATCTAAATCCTTTAAAACTCTATAACTTTGATAACGTGTAACCGTAAGGTCCTTAAATCACTTAAACAACTAAACATTAGTATTCTTACTTATGAAAACAAAATAGTCACATGAGTAATTATTTAGAAGAACAAATCTTCAAAATAAAAATTAAATTAAAATACGAGATTTTACAGAATATGTTCGATTCCGACAATTTCATTTAATAATCGATAAAATACAAAAAAAAAATTGTCTTTTTATAAAATTATTTGATTTGACTATACAGTAATAAAATATTTGATTTGACTATACGAACATTTTTTTATTATTTGATTTGATGATTCATCGAGAAAAACTCTATAACACGTGAACGTTATTCGTTTAAAACATCAAACCAAAAATTGAATTCATTTTATCATATTACTACCTCTCTAGCCGATTCTATAATTCGTGTTATCAAGTATGGATAACAATTATAATATTTGAAGAATGGGTCTTAATTTATCTCCTCCGAATAATTTCCAAAGATGACTCGCTCAATCTCTCTAACTAAATTCAAAAAACAAAACCTCCAAAATTAATAAAATCATATTTTTTCGAATATCTCGAGATATTAATTAGAGTGAGATGGAGATGAAGTCTAGTTTGATTAACTCGTGCTCATAAGAACATCACAAGCTCTATTAGGATTGGTTCAATCTCGCTAATTCTAGTTCTCATTTTCTTCTCTTTATTAATTACCTTTATTCTATTTTAAAAAATAGCTTGCGGTATTCTAAAATACCTTTATAGAGTGTTTTAAATGACCAGTTTTCAAATGATCATAGACTGTTTTCAAAATGACTCGGATACTTTTGAAATGATCATAGGAAACGTGAATTCTGGAATAGGAAACGAGTTTCCTAGTAGTTATGGTATGAAAAAAATGGATTCCACCCAAACCGTTTAAAAATGAAGTCCAAGCCAGGATTCGACCCGAGCATGGTCTCGTCGGTTTGGACGGTTGCAAAATAATTTTTTATCAACTTAAATAACAAATCAATAAGAGAACAATTGTTTTTGAAAAATTCCAAAACACAATGTTAACAAATTAAGAAAAGGACAAACCACTTGTTATCGAGACATTATAAAACATAATATTACTACAAAATAATGTTTGATTTATTGAGAGTCAAAAACTGTCACAAACATGTCACTAATTTAAAAAGTTGTCACAAATCTGTCGCAAATTGACTAAACTGTCACAAAACCGTCACAAAAACCGTCGCTAATAAGCTCGTAACAAAAAATATCGTCACTAATTCCGTCGCTATAGAACATTACTATTGTAATGGAACTTGCTAACAAGGCCTTTAACTGATGCTTTGGTTTAAAGTAAACATCAATTAATTTGTTGTTATGTACTAACTATATAATATATATATATATATAGTTAATAATATGAACCATCTATAACGGGTAAGAGGGGAATGATAACAATGTTGGATGCTCCCTCTAGCTATATATACTGAGACGGCATTGTCATTTACAAGTGGGAATAACCAATTTTCCATTTTCTTCTCCACTTACATGTACGTACAAAAGCACGGTGTGATTTTCCAAGATGTTACCATAAAAAAAAAAACTGATTTCAAATATTTGGGTTAAAATCATGAGTTCTCTGGTTTGCTGTGGTTTTTTCTTAACATGTCGCTGCTGGTGTAGGATGCATGAGAATGTAGCATCAGTTGATGATGATGATGATGGTGAGGAAGGAAATACGGCTTTTGCAGGTTAGTTCTATGGTCAATATTGGAAGGATTCGTAACTGCTCCGATTTTAGTGGGTAAAAATTTAAGAAAGAATCAAATGCCGCTAGATCGAGAGCGAAAAGTATAAAAAGAAACAGCCCCCATTGGCATCGAGTAGATTTTTTTTTCAAAGATTTCTCCGTTAACAGCGGAAATAATGAAGATCCTCTCTGGCTCTTTCCTCGTCAGACTTATTAATTTTTAATTTATCCTCAATTAATTATGAACTTACCAAAAGAAATTAATTTACTCAAAAAGGAGTCTTCTCCATTACACAACTGATCTACTAGCTAGATGCAATAAAGAATATAATGCTTGGAAATATTGTATTTTGGAACATATTTGCATGCTGTGTGCATGGTATCTTCATCATGACATAGCTAATTTTGGTATGAGTTTAATTTGTCCAGGGAAGAAGCCAAAGGATATTGATGTTATAACAGAGGGATACCCAGACTCTGGGAAAAAATCAGACCTGCGACATTCTTGATGGCGTTGGTACGTACGTAGTATTGCCATTCAGGATGGTACGTAGCAACTCTGATAATTAAGTTGGATAAAAAGGTTAGAGACGACTAGGTTTGAAGTATTGTTGCATATTCATATATGTTTTATAGTATATAATTTACTAAATGTTGAAAGTTGGATAATAAGACAGTAGATTTCTGTCTGTAAGTATGGACATTCGCCAACAAGGAGACTATAATAATTCAGTTTAAGTTGCAAATTCTATAATTTTTTATATATAGCCAACCCTAGCATTTACTAAAGGTTAGAACTGATTCTTACTACCAAATTTTCAAAACCAACCGAAAAAACTTACTAGCTATGCGTAGGTCTACATGGACCAATACTGTATTTGTTGTTTATGATTTTCAAAATGCAACAACTTAAGTAAATGCTAGGGTTTTCGGGTTACTGTAGCGTTAATTTTCTAATATTCAGTTAATGCATGCTACATGAGTTTTGAGTTTTGAATTTTTTTTACGGTATAAATTTTTGTAGTATGAAACCAGATTAGAATCTGTTGTAGATTAGGATGATAGGGTTTCATTGTTACCACTCACAAACCTCTTTTTTTTTTAAGCAAAAGAGACATAACATTTCATTCAACAAAGGGATATAACCCAGATTTATACAGACTCCAAAATAGACATATTACAAACACTTGCTACTATAATATAATATATTAGCTTCCTCACTTGACAATCAAAGCAAAATAAAAAAAAATTCCAAACAAACTGAAAAGGTATTAAGGGAAATCCTCTAGTTGATACTTCCATTGGTAGGGGAGACCACTGAATCTTCTTTGTTGCGTAGAGATATAACTTCAATTTACTTAGTTTAAGCCAAACAAAAACTAGCTTTTACTTTTCTAAAATTTTCTATTCCTTTTTCAGGAAGAGAAAGTTCATCAAAATAACAAATGAAATCTAACATATAGCTCCACATTTAGCGAGAAAGTCAGCAGTTTTATTCTGTTCCCGCCATATAAAGTATGATATAAATCACCACCAATACTTTCCATAAATATAACCACATCTTCTCAGATATTTAGATACTGAATATCCACCTTTTATTTCTTCTCCTACCAATGAAATAATTTCAAAGAACCAGTTTCCTCTATAACATTTACCAAACCAAGAAAATAGCAGATCACCGGTCCTTCAAAAAGAGCTTGTAAATCCCGTATTCACCATTTCCAGAATCTCCACTCACAAACCTCATGTAAGTTATGTTTTTTCTCGGGGTTGTACCGAATGCCATTTAAGTGAGATCTTTACTAGCTCTGGTTTCAGGTGAATTAACTTCAGTGTGGTTCCTGTTATTATTCTTAGTTTTTTGGCTAACAATGTGTTTTGTACTTGTTATGATTTCGCAGATTGAAAATCTTATACCATTCTCATCCCCGGAAGCCTTTTTAAGTTCTATAGGAAGGCCTACTCCTAACCGGTAATTTGTTATACAAAGTGATGGAAGTTCGTCATGTTATTTCGCCAAAGGTCTGTTGCCAAAGAGTTTTTTTTATATTAGTCCGTATGTGACCCCGGGTTTTGATTTCAGCTGTTTAATTAGCAAATGCACCCTATTTTTTATGCAAAAAAGTGAAAAAGTTGAGCTTAAAATTAGCTGCAATGAAACAATAATTTGGTAATATATTGTAAATTAATGTGTCTTGCCCTTCCTTGTGTTCGAAGCACTTGTATCTGTTGGTGATGCTTATGCGATTTAGTCTGTCTCTTGTTTTAGGATGATGAGAGAGAATGGTCATGATCAGCAGTAACAAGGTTTGTAAAATGTGGATCCCTATGAGAAAATAGCTGAAAATAGGTTATGCAGTTTATTAATAGTTATGAGTTAGCGTCTGGCCAATTGTTAAACAAGTCAAAAAGTGTTTTCTTAACTAACAATCACAATAGTAATGCTAATAGAAATAGCATTATTGCAGCAGCTACTGGTTTTACTGAGGGCACTTTTCCTACTAAATATTTAGGCATCCCTCTACATCACGCGAAGCTTCTCTCTAGCATGTATGATCCACTTGTGGATAAAATTAACAAAAAGGTTTCTAATTGGAAAAGCTCTATTCTTTCATCTGGTGCTAAACTTATACTTATTAAACATGTACTCTCTTCTTTTCCTATGCACCTTTTAGCAGTTCTTCATCCACCCAAAATTACGACTGACAAGATTGATACTGCTTTCTCTAACTTTTTTTGGGGCTCTTTTGAAGGAAAAAATAGTCATCATTGGATTAGTTGGTCTAGAATTACTAAGCCCACTAATGAGGGGGGTCTAGGGATTAGAAATATAGCTGAGGTTATGAAAGCTCTTCATCTCAAGATGAGTTGGAGGCTTTTGAATGTTGAATCCCCATGGACTATCTTTATGTATCAAAAGTATTTTTCTCATTATATTAATTGGAATGACCCTGTTATTTTATCTTATCACTCTGATGCTTGGAAGATATTTGGTTCTAACTTTCCTACTCTTATAGCTAAAAGTGAATGGTGTGTTAAGGAAGGGTCTGTGAGTTTTTGGTACGAGAACTGGTCAGGAAAGGGGCTTCTCTGCGAGCACTTTGGTGTCGTCTTTCCTAACGTGCTTCTCAACCAAGTTATTCAAGGTAATGCTTGGGATTTACCCCTGCTTAATCTTATGGGGGTAAAACCCTTGGTTAATATGGTAACTCAGCTTTCTATTAGCTTGAGTGTTGGTTCTGATATTAGGTTTTGGCCTATTACTCATAATGGTGATTTTACTCGTAAAAGTGCTTTTAATTTCATTAGAGTGAAAAACCCTGTTCTTAATATGGCTAAACACATTTGGAATCCCCTTTTGCCTACTAAAGTTTCAATCTTTGTGTGGAAATTGTGGCATAATGCTATTAAACTAGAGGAGGATTTAAAAAAGTATGGCATCAATTTAGCTTCTAAATGCTATTGTTGTACAAATTATACTTGCGATTCCATTTGTCACCTTATGGGGCATAGTGATGTTTCTAACAAAGTATGGAGTTATTTTTGCAATAGTTTCGGATTTCAGCATTATCCACGAAATGATTGGAAGAGGAAATTGCAGAATTGGTGCAGCAACTGTGACGGTTCTCATTTTGGTAAAACTGCGGCCTTGGTGCCTTTTCTTATATTATGGGAAATATGGTTGAGTAAGAACAGCTATAAACATGATAATACTCCCATGTGCGCCACTAAAATTATTGCTAAAGTTCTTAATTGGTTAAGGGATATCAATTTTCTTATTAAACCTACCAGCCCTACTAACAACTTTCAAAATATTACCCTTGATGGTTTGGGCCTTAACTTAATTGAATGTAGGGTTAAAAAACCTTGTCTGGTTAGCTGGAAATGCCCACCGTCAGGTAGGCTCAAGCTTAATATTGATGGCTCAACTAGAGGTAATAACTCAGGCAATGGTGGATTGATTAGAGATAGCAATGGTCTTTTGATAGTTGCTTTTTCTTTTCATCATATATCTAACTCTAATACGCTAGCTGAGCTCTTGGCTATTTACAATGGTTTGCTTATCTATTATGGTATGGATATTTATGACATTAATATTGAGACTGACTCTGAGATTATTGTCAATTGGTGGGAGAATGACACCACTCCTGGTCTTAAATTTCAATCTATATGGAGTAATATTTGTGAATTGATAAATTTGATTGGCTTGGACTTTGTTCATGTTTATCGAGAGCAAAATCAAGTAGCGGATGCCTTGGCAAAGATGGGTGCTAATGGCGCTGATCTAGTTATGCATTCCCCTGTTTTTTTGCCTAATAAAATGTTTGCTATGTATATGTTAGACCAAAAAGAAACCCCTAGCTTTAGGGGTAAAACTTTTTGTGTTTGATGTATCATCGGGCATGGTTGGTTTTTAGCTAATGATGGTCACCCTGAAGCAAGTTTTGGACGATTTTCACTATTGGTGGGTTTATAATTTTGATTGGTCTTAGTACCTCTGTTAAAGCCTTGCTTTTTCGGCCCTGACTTTTCTATGCTAGTGATGAATATTTTCTGAAGCTTATTATTGAACACTAACAACGATTATTATGGTGAAATTGGTATTGGAACGCTCCCTAAGAACTTCAAAGTCCTTTGACACTGGCAACTCTAACCACCACAGCTGCTCTGGTTCGCTTGCACTTCCACGACTGCTTTGTTCATGGGTGTGATGATTCGATACTTATAGACTCGACGGCAGATATCATAACATTAGCGACCCGAAACTCTATTGCATTAGCAGGTGGACGAAGATATAATGTATCTACTGGAAGACGTGACGGACTAACATCAAACCCAATTCTAGTAAACTTACCGCAACCAAGTGATACTGTTCCAGAGGTTGATGGGAGCTGTGTGTTTGGCATGGTTTATGAACTTATGAAATAGTTGTATTTGTATGCATTTTAAGGTTTTAAGTATGTTTCTTAGATTTTCTCTAGTTTGATTTTGTTTCTATCAGCAGTTTGTTTTGCTGTGTTATTTTGTCAGTTTTTAAGCTAGCCATGGAGGCTTGTTTCTTGACATGAACTCGATTTTTGTTTTAATAGAGTTTGGCCCTGTTTAAAAAAAAAAAAAAAAAGATGGGAACGGAGAAATTTGTGAGAAGAAAAATAGTGTCGTGTCTAACGGGGAACTGAAGAAGGAAGACGTTGCCACATCTACGTACGTAGTACATCAAGACGAAAACCATAGAAGTGCGCGACTGTACCTAGCGAAAGGTTCTATATGATATTATTATTTATATGTTTGTTGGAAGTTGAAGGTTATAATAAGCCTTTTGTTGATAAGTACTGTGGATTAGTATTTTGTTGATAAGTAACTGTGTGTGTGTATATATATATATATAGTTCTATTTATGTGGATTAGTATTTTGCTAATCCTAGTACTGGGACCGCCCCTTGTTTGTTTCTTGTTTAAGTTAAGGTCATGTTCCTTATTCTATTTAGCTTTTTGAGTGTAAAATATGGATTTAACTCTTGGATTGATAAATTATACTTAACTGTGGTATTCTTGTTTAAGTTAATTGTTAAGTACATTTTTGTTTAATGCAAGTTTTTGTTTGTGATAAAAAAAATAAAAAAATTGGAACGATCTTGTCCGAAACTGACCGGGTCAGTTCAGATTCAGGTTTTTCCTGTTATTGTGAGAAAAACATATATACTTGTTTAAACTTTTTGGCTAGACCCTCACAATCTTAGGAAAAAAGAAAAGAAACCTGAAGATTGGGGGAAAAAGGAAATCACGTGTATATATATATATAGATAGATAGTTTTAGATTGTGAATCTCAAGACCAGGGAAAGTAAAAAGAAAACGAATAGCCAATAATATTAATTATTCGATAAATGTTGGTTAGAAGTTTTAGAACTATATATAGAGAAGTAAAAAGTGTGATCTCGTTACGTTATGATCGTACTAAACTGCTAATTAAGTAGCACTGTCGAAACAGCACCACATTCAAAACACTCAAAAAAAAAAATAAAAAAAAATATATAGTATATCAATAATATTTGATCCATATATAATTATGATTAGCCAATACGTCATGCAATATGAGCACTGACTACTTACTTACACCAATTGACAACATCTAAAAGGGATGTGTCATTTTATTTTATTTGATTTGGGTACGTAGGTTCATCGTGTCAACCCCTACCTGGTTAACAAAGTATACCTTATTAAAGTGGCTATTTACACCATCCACGTGTGCCCTTTTTTCCCTTTTCTACTTATTAATTCACAGATTTTCCATGCATCATGCATATATATATATATATATATATGGAGCAGTTGTTTACCCACTTTACGTGACCTTTTTCAGATAAACATTTCCGTGATGCTTTATTAGCATTACTAATTAACATAAAAATAAAGATACTACAGTATATATATATATATATATAAATAATAGATTAATTAATCGTCAGGAATTAAAGGAAGTCGATAACAAAACTAATACCCAAGCTATTTGACAGTCTAGCTTGTTCTTATATATTGTTCTGACATTTTCTTTCATTTTTTTTGTTTTGTAAAGCTGATCAACATTAATTCTATATATATATATATATATATATATATGGGAGCTAGCTAGTTTTCTTAGATCCAGGCCATATCGGATTTTGTTGATTAGGTATTAATTATATAGATTGAAATCTTTGAGGCAGACTCGTTTTGTACTAATATATATATATATATACTCATAGTACTAGTCTGTTATTTTCATTATAGATACCTGTGGTATTATAAATTATAATGTATTAGTTTATGTTTAAAATACATCCATTGTAATTGCAGATCGATTGACAATGAAAGTCAATACATTAAATTTGCACCAAGATTTAATTATATTACTATATATAGTCAATTGTATGGCTGTGATTAACTTAAACTAAGTTAATCACAGCCATTGAAAAGAATCCAATGGTAAAAAGAGGAAGAGTTTTTCAGACTATACCTAAAAGTATTATAGTCTGTCTCCCCCTCTTTCAATTGTATACACAAACTTATAGAAAAAGACCCTGTCAGGTTATGGTTACAGCTGTACAAAACTTAATAAGCCTAACAATAGGGCCGGGGTTCAGGAAAATTGACATAAAGTTATTGTTTAATCAGCGTTTTCCCCAAATAAGCATTTCCTAAGAATACAAGTACTTTATTCGTCCATATTAAAGTGTGTGATGTTTGTTGAATATATGAAAATAATAAAAACAACCAAAATGTATATAAAAATGACGTGTATATAGTGAAAAGGAGATTGTGAAAGCAATAATTGTGGATTTATGCAATCCATCCAATCCAATCCAGTAAAGGTGAAGATGTTGTATATGTAATATTTGGTTGAAATTGGATTTTGTAGCACGACTCTCTCTGTTGGTAAAAATAAGAGAACATTGCTTTCACTTATTAGATAATTATATTATTATTATTATTAATTAAGTATTCAAAAATAATGGAATGGAAAAAGACAGATACGATACGACCACAGGGAAAAAAGACACGTGGCTATAATCATCAATCATTGTATTCCTCCAAACACACTGGCGTTGTCCTGGTTGGTTTACTAATGATATAGAATTGGACAATTTGTGAGGTGTCACCTCTCAATACACTTAAGTTTAGCATGAGATTATCGTACTAGTAGTATAAGATTAAAAATACGCGAAGCCCATGAATACCGTGTTTGGTATGAAAAATGAAGGAGGAAATATTAATAATATGAGATTGAAAATTATGATAAATGAGAGTATTTAGGGTAATATGAGGTGTGGTATTGATAAATTGTAGTATTTTGAATAAATGAGGTGTTATATATATATATATATATATATATATATGATTTTAATATATATATTTTGTAAGTTTATTTATTATAAATATAAATGTAAATTTGTAAAATAGTTTAACGCTAATAAAAATAAAACCAACAATATTTCATGCATGTAATGTTAATTATGTTACAAAAATAAATACAAATACATAAACAGATACCTATATATATACATACATATATATATATAACACTGTTATTTCAAGAAAAACAGAAACAAAAAACGGTCAGATATAGAGAGAGAGAGAGAGAGGGAGAAAGAAACAAAAACAGAATGGAAGACGAAAGGGAAATATTGATAGAAAAGACGAAAAAACCATCATTGGATAATAATAAAAAACAACAAACAAATAAAGAAGGAATAGAATTAAAGAGTTTTAAATCATTTATAGGATGGGTATGTTTGGATCAAACAAACATATGGAAATCAACACTATCAGGTTCCATGTTTATTGTTTTGGTGGTTGGTCTTCCTTTGGTCTCTCATTATGTATATGCATGTTCCACCTGCGATTCTAAGCATCGTAGGCCCTACGATTCAATCGTGCAGTCCTCCCTCTCTCTAGTTTCGACGCTGTCGTTTTTCTCTCTGTCTTCGTTTGCACATAAGTATGGGCTCAGGAAGTTTTTGTTTCTTGATAAATTGAATGATTCTAGTGACAAGGTCAGGCATGGATATACCATTCAGCTACAGGTATATATATATATATATCTACTCTTTCCTTTCTTTCTTTTGATCTTGTTTTTCTTTTAAACATATCAAACTACCTTGTTAATCAATATGCAGAATTTCAGACTATTAGGTCTTTGTATTTTATTCATTTTTATGATCCATGGAATTTTCTAATGTTTTTTACTATTAGTTTTTAAGTTTTCAATCCTCAGCCAATGGAAGTCAAAGCCTTCCCTGCTTTCTTTAAATGCAGGAAAGCAAAATATAATTACACTGTGCTCAATAATTGAGTTATTTCCTTTTCTTTATTTTTATCAAAGGGAGAATATAAATTAGTGTCCCGGCAAACAAACATAAAGTTTGAAAATTATAGAAATTAAGTGCTTGTTTGGTTGTAGGTTTTGGAGTAGTACTTTTTTAAGTATGGTTCATTTGGTCGTTGAACCTATATAAATATATATATATATATGTGTGCTTTTTGCATTTAAAGAAGTCCAGACTTTTAAACTGAATACGTGTTCTTTCTAAGTTGTGTTTAGACTACTTTAGATTAGCATTTATATAGGAACTTTTGTGTACTAAACGCAACAACTGTCTAGTAAAGAGAAAATTAAGGCAACAATAAAGCAAATTATACAGTAATGAAAGGCACCACTTGGTTGGTTAGAACTTTCATTAAGACCCTCAAAAAGAGGGAAAAAAAGTCACATTTCTTCTTAATAAAGTAAATAACTCATGAAAAGGACTCCTAGAAAAGCAGTTGTTGAGTCACGAGGATTTCAAAAGCAATCTAACCAGGAATTGGACTACTATAATATTGCTTAAATAATTAGTCATTTTGGGAGTTATACTTTTAATATAAGACATGGACATCCAAAATAGATTAGCTTACTCTTAGTCTCTTAACTAATTAGGAACAAATTGAATCAAATAAATTTGATCAACATTTTTCTAACTAATTTGATCAAACAAGCTGGACTTAGATGCACACGTGATCTAATCTTCGAACTTGTACTGTACTTGTTTAATATTTTAGGGAACGGTTTTTAGATTGATGTAGTATTCTTTACTAATTAAAGGGAAAAAAAACAAGCATTCTCAGTGAATAAGACACTTTTTTTCCCGGTATTATGGAGAGAGCAACTGTTTTTGTCAACATCTTTAATACTAAAATTCAGTCTGTAAATTTTAAAGAGCTACATAACGGGTCTTTGAATCCAGTGGACGATCACCCTCACTGTAGAAAACTATTTTTCAATCAAGGAAAGATAATTTCATTCCAGATAAGTCAAGTATAATACTCAAATTAATTTTCTTCCCGATTGAGATCAACGGTGTTTCTGGTATGAGATTGAAAATACACTAACAGGAAACTTGCTTATAAAGGTTTGCTTGATAATACGTTCCCTAAAAAAATCAAAACAAAAGGAAAAAGAACCAACTTATAATAGATATATTGCATTTGCAGCACTTTTACTTAAAAAGATTATTGCATTTGCAGCACCTTTACTTAATAATATTTTTTATTTTGTGCAGAGATCATGGAAGCTCCTATCAGCGTTCGTCCTCCCAATCTTCCTTTTAGACAGCATCTACAAAATATGGTGGTTCATCTCTGGTGGAAAAAGCACTCCTTATTTCGTAAACGTATACGCAAGTGATATAATAGCGTGTACAATACAGCTATGTTCATGGCTATACAGAACATCAATATTTTTCTTCGTATGTGTCCTTTTTAGACTCATATGCTATCTCCAGATTCTCAGGCTAGAGGATTTTGCTCAGGTTTTCGAGAAAGAATCAGATGTTGAGACCATTCTTAGAGAGCATTTAAGTATAAGAAGAAACTTAAGGATTATAAGTCATAGGTTCAGAGTGTTTATACTCGGAACTCTTGTTTTCGTCACCGGTAGCCAACTGGCATCTCTGCTTGTCACCACGCAGTCTGGGTCAACTGTTGATGTCTACAATGCCGGAGAACTTGCGGTAACTCTCTTACACGTCTAGTTAACAGAATATATGGGATATATATTTCCAAATATACTAGAACAAAACGTTAAGAGATCTCCAAAGTCTCTGGGGAATGTGAATAAACTGAATAATGTGTAATGTACAAAACCATATGACTATTCGCAGTAGAACAGAAGAAATTTTGATAACTAGTTACAGATATAATGATTTTCGGAGGAATGGGTGTGAAATTCCTAAAATCATCATGTAGGATTGTTTCTGAAATTTAATCAAAAGTAGCTTACTTACTTGAGAGATTCCATGGAGATGTTATTCCTTTTCGAATTTTAATAGCTATAATCAGGATCACAACTAAATACGTATAAGCTTAATCTAGGCTTATTTTTGCATGTGCTAGAGCTAAGCACTAGCTGTTGCGACTGTATTACAGCATAATTTTCCCCACAAATTCACTACATTATAGCATAATTTACACTCATTTTGCAGCTAGTTTCGGTCACCTTAGTGACAGGGCTATTTATATGCCTACGTAGCGCCACTAAGATCACTCACAAGGCACAAGCAGTGACTTCACTCGCTGCCAAGTGGCATGTCTGTGCCACCATCAATTCGTTCGATGAGTTCGATGAAAACTATCCAGCGGCTCAGGGCTCTTCTCCCAGGATTAGTGTTTACCCTCTTATACCTAATTCAGAGTCTGACACTGAAGAAACCGACGGGGATGATGATTTGGATAATACCAAGATGGTGCCTATTTTTGCCAATACTATTTCCTACCAGAAGAGACAGGCACTTGGTAAATTTTCTTATAGTGAGTTTTGATTATTCATTACACATATGAGGAATTAAGTTGTCTTTAAAACCTTGTTTGGTTAGAGCTTATAATCATAGGTATTTCACTTAAAGCTTAGACTGTATTTAATTGACCTTCTTAAAAAGTGCAGCTTTTGTAGTTTTTTTTTTAGCCTGGAAATGTAGATGATGTAGAAGTGGACTAAACTGATTATAAAATGGTATCTTATAGACTAATACAAAAATACAGTGATAGGTTTTGAAATCGAATTCTAATCTCCAAAATAAGATACTGGCTAATCGTGAGCAGGAAAAACTGTTAGAAAATATTAGATATCCAATTGTTACATAACCAAATCTGTTATAGATAACTGGATTAATATAAATTTTGAATTACTCATTTTTTATGCTCAAACTGTTTCTTTAAGCAAAATTTGTTGATCGGCACTTTTTTGTTTCTGTTTGCAGTTTCATATTTTGAAAACAACAAGTCTGGAATTACAGTATTTGGATTTATGCTGGACAGGACATCACTGCATACCATGTTCGCTATTCAGTTGTCTCTCACTCTTTGGTTGCTTAACAAGACAATTGGAATTTCATAAGTTATATATACATATACAAAAATTAAAAAATGTGCATAAGGGGAAATATCAGTGGAAATTTTATTGTGTTCCATGAACATATTGATTCTGGTATAAAGTGGGTGTAATTTTCCGATGTATCATTAATTTATGTTGCTCAATGAATGTGTTTTTGGATCCTGCTTAGGGATGGGTTGAACTTGCTAGACATGTACATACAAAAGTGAACTTACAGCATATTCACATATGGTTAAAATGAGTGGAAATCATTAGTTTATTGGTTTTGTTGTAAAGTGAGAGTCATTTGATGGTGCACAACAAGGTTATCAACTCTTACTTCATTTGTGGTTGAATGCGTTTTTGCGATGTACATACAATTCTATATTTTACAGTAATGATAGGTGAACCTTATTAGCGTCGTTCCTTTTGAAGGAATTTTCCCATCACCTAATTATCAAACAGAAAGCATATAAAATCAAAATCTGATGAATAAAATGATTAGTTGCAGTTCAGTTTAAGATAAATTCTTTGACAGATAAAGATGTACTGCTGTACAGTGTTAATTGTTAATAAACATGAGTTTTGTAAGAGTGTGTATGGATATTTGGCTGATTTAGCAGGCTATGAATTTTTTTTGACTAAAATTGGATAAACATCTTATTAAGATACAACTGCCAGAACTTTATTAGAATGTAGGACAGAGATTTGTCCGGCCAATGTTGCCTACTTAATTACGCTTTGGTGGAAACAATAAAAGATATTCTTAAGCGATTCAAAAATATTCCTTGTTTATAAGTGTCTTATTAGAATTTTCTCTAGTTGTAACGATCAGCAGTGACATTTACTAATATAATCTTTTTGAAATTTAGTTAGTGTTGTATGATCAATCCAATGAGATACAGCTTGGCTACAAATGTAAACTGTAAATATGTCTCATGCTGTTTCTTCTTTTCGAATGATCAAATTTGAAATCACTGAACCTCATTACTTAATACACTTTAATTGGGATTTTTGTGGCTGGCCTAATTAAAACACCTCCAAATGGCATAGTTTAAGCTATCTTGGTCACTTGTATTATCTTGCCACCTATATATTTTGTTTCTTATATCCCTTTCTTATGCATTAGTTTCAGATCTCAGACACAAACATCTCACTTAGCACTTAGCAATTATCATGGCTGTAAGTGCTCTTGATGATTTTTTTTCCCCTTGTGTTCTTCTCTCTTTTCAACTCTTATCGGTGTTGAATGATTTACATGCTATTAGCTGTTTCATATTCTGTATTTATTTACAAGTAAGTGCCTTTACTTTCTCGTAGCTAAATGTATGGTTTTACCTTGCCTGTAAGAATTGTGACATTCTTAATGATTTTGGAGAATTACACGTTCGTGTGAAGGATGTTTATGTTTGGTCGAATTTAAATTATTTGCAACTCGATCATGACTAACTATTACAGTGTATGATTATGATTTTAAATTCCCAGTTTGCATTTAACGGCCAAATACTCCTGGTATCATAAAAAAGTGAACTGTTAGTCCAGGGACAAATATCTAAAAGATCAATCTTGAATTCAAGTAATTTGAACACAATGTTTGAGAATTCTAACTGCGTGTTACATGTTGCAATTTGCACATACTCAATTATTGTTGCTTAATTGTTAGGTACTTCAGTTTTTCAAGTTTCATAGTCCTCTTCCATCTTCTCTCAAGTAAAGCATATTGAGCAATAAATTAACCCATGATTTCGTATAACAGAGTGTTTATTTAAGCTCGTGGAATTACAAAAAGTTTAATCATAAAAAATTACCTTCTTCTTATGATACTGCAGCAACGACGAGCTCATGTGCCAAAATTTAGCGATTTTGAAGGCGGCGATGATTACTCGTATGCAGCTCATCTTGAACCGCGCCAAAACGAAGACCCTGGTGTGAGAACTAACCGAAATATTCTCATTAAAAGCCAAGAAAAAGGCACTGACATGAGAATTAATCGAAAGGGTCCCCAGAAAAGCCAAGAAAAAGGTACTGGCATGGGAATTAATCGAAATGGTCTCGAGAAAATCCAAGAAAAAGAAGCTGGTATGAGAATTAACATAAATGGTATCGAGAAAAGTCCACAAAAAAGAAATGAACGAGGAAACGATAATTTTCCTCCTATTTCGGTGTCTCCTGAGTCTGCCCTGGAAGTAGAAAGACATAATAATCACCGGAGGACCAATTCTAGGAGCCTGGCTTTGGAATTTAATAGTGAAAAAAGCAATAATGATAATTTTGTGCAGAGAAATCGCGGAAAAGATGACCGAAAGAAGAATGCTGTTGTTTCTAACTATTCTCCGGGGCATGAAAGCATAAGTAATTTGTCAGATTTGGTATGTTGTTCTTCACGCTATTATTCTAGATATACTATAGAGAGTGATTGGAAATCAGAGAGATAATTTGACAAAAAAGAAGAAGAATAAAATACGAAACATTATTACTTGATCATGAAGACCCAATCTGTGTTGATTTTGGTTTCTAAATTTCATCCCATCTGTTCGAAATCTGATTTCCTGAATTCATAAATATAGTTACGTCTTCTAATCCCAGTAATTTTCTATGGCAAATGATAATGTCTTGGCATTATCGGTTCGTACAAGCTTGACAATAAGTTGTTTGTGTATTTGGTGTTGTAGTCGCATGGCTCGGTGTCAGTTCCCAAATTTGGAGCATGGGATGATAAAGACCCGACATCAGGAGATGGATTTACTGTGATCTTCAACAAAGTAAAAGAAGAAAAACAAATTGCAGCTTCTAAGTTCCCTGTGAAGCCTCCTCAAGTTGTCATAACCCATACAACAGCTCGCAAGGAGACTACAAAAAAGAATGTAAAATCAAATACGGCGTCAAAGGTAAAATTCTGATTCCCTCTAGAAGACGACCAGCGGATTGATCGGTTAACCAACATGTATTAGTTTCTTAAATATAGTCAAACACACAACTAGCAAGTTGTTGCTCAGTATAAGCTCCACCCACCTTTCAAAATTAAGCTAAAGATGTTCTCTTGTTTTTATTAGGAATATTTTAGAAAATCAAATTCTTGTGGTTTTAGACAATGAACGTGTCTTAAAACATCATTTCAATTGAAACCGTTTTTATTGAACTTACATTTACAAGTACACAAGTTACCAAATTTGTAGTGCTTTGCATGGAACTATTTATTATAAACTGTTTTGTAAGTTTGTTTGTTCCCTATTTAAATGATCAATTGGTGACATTGTGTTTTTTCCATTTAGAAGATTGATACGAAACTTAAAAATTAAAAGTTATGGTTAAGAGTGTGTAATTAATTTGGTATGTGTATGTGTGTTTTTGTTTGCAGAATTGTTGGAGGTGTGGTCTGCTTAATTAATTCTAAAGTGAAAAACAGATTAGATATTTAGCAGTCAAGTCTCTGGCTTTCGAATTTGTTTTAGTTAATTAACCAAAGCTCTCAAGATGGAAAGTGGGAACAACTGCACTACTTTTGTGCCTTTTTTATTTATTTATTATGTAAAACTGTTTTAAGGAAATAACTTTTACTTCTTCTTTATACAGAAAGCTTTCTATAGTACCTTATTATTATTCCTCCTTATTGGTCACTTGTTTTTTGTTACTTTACTATCTTCAATGAAATGATGATCAGATTTAAATGGAATGGATCTGGGTTCAACGTTTCATTTTCATCTTTATTATTTTTTTTAAATGAATAATGGATTTTAGTTTACAAAATAAATAAAATGGAACATAATTAGTATTCCATCTTACCAACTGCTAAGCTTGTTCATACTTTCATACATTGCAAAACTACTCACCAATTTTAGCAAATTTGAAACTTAAAAGAATAATTTGTATGAGCAAATTTTGAAATAACATTTTTTTTCGTAATTTATCATTATCACCATAGAAACTGCTTAAAAGTATCCGTTTCACTGTTTCACATGTTTTGAAAGCAATTGGTTTGGCATGCAGTGATGGATACAAACAATAATAAAGAGTTAGATGTAATTTTCAATGTAAATAATTGTCGAGAAGCAAATGGAAAATAAAATAAATTTGGTGATAAGATGTGTGCTATTATGTAGTGAAAGGGGCCCAATATAAGTTTGAATTTAATTGGAGATTTTGAAATTCAAAATATAGTTTTTACTCAATTGGAAAAGATTTACAGTAATAAATTTCCATTGATTTTACATAATAAACGGACCTGAAACAAATGGATAAAACATTTGACCAGACTAATAAAGTTTTACTTTGTATACAATCCCAATTTTGAAACTGTAACATTAATGGTCCCTAATTCTGAAATACAAGCGTTAGCCCCCTACTACGACTGCTAGGACTTTACTTCTTAATCCTCACAAAGTCTTTTTTTTTTTCTTTTCTTTTTTTTTGAATCTGATAATCAAATAAAAATACTCCAAATAAGATCTTTTTAGAGTAAATTATAGTATAAAAATGATTTTATTTATATAATACCCAACATAAGTATTTAGTAAAAACACTAAAACCAGTACGAAGTACGATGTTTGAATAGTTACCAGATAAGGAAACGGAGACGGGAAATGAAACGAGAGAAGAAAACGAGAAACGTGTAAAAATAAAATAAAAAATTAAAATCAACATGTGAAATAGGTATAGAATATAAGGAAAGGAAGACGGAAAAAGAAAGAAGAAAATGAGAAGGAGGGGGGATAAGGTAGTAGTAATAAAGATTTGAAATTGATAGGAGTAAATATATAATTAAATACAGTAGTAGCTATGTGTGTGTGTGTGTGTGTGTGTGTGTGTGTGTGTGTAACTAAATTCCCTCATATTTTTAAAAGAGAGTTTGAAAAAACAAAAAGTTTGAAAATATTATCAATCGAGATAGAGATAGAGATAGATAAAAAGAGTGGAGATGGAGATGGAGATGGAGAAGGAGAAGAGTAAGAGAAGAAGGTGTTCAAAAGAAGATGAAAAGATATATCATGATTGGTTCAATCTCGCTGATTCTGGTTTGTTTTTACTCTCTCTCTCTCTCTCTCCCACTCATTTTATTATTATTATTATTTATTATTTATTATTCAATATTTTCTTCTTATTTTACACATTTAAATTTGGAAATGAAATGCAGATAGAGATGGAAAAGTAAAAGGGAAAGATGCGACTAAATTGTTAGCTATCTCAATGTTATCTCCTCAACAACTCAAACAAGTTCTACTTTCTTCTCCTTCTTCCTCTTCTCTTTTTTTTATATCTATTTTATCTCCCCTTTTTTATATTTATTTTAATTTAATTCAGAATTTGCGTCTACCCTTTTATATGTTAATTCTTTATTATGCTACAGGGCACCAATATATAGATTTGTGAATAGCTTTTATAATCCGATAAGTCATTAATTCTATTTATGTAGGTTTGGGCGTTTGCAGATACAAAACGACAAGGGTATCTTGGGTTAGATGAATTTATCACAGCTATGCAGGTTCTTCATTACGAGTTTTTATTACAAATGCATTCATTTATATAACCTCCTACTACTTGAGTCTGATGCATCTCTTCCATCACAGTTGATTTCTCTGGTGCAAGACGGAAATGAATTAACCAAAGATATCCTCAAAACAAGAGGTATTATAGATGCCTCTTTTTTATGTTTAATTGTACCCTTGTGTGTGAATATTCCTATACTCTCCAACGTTAAGGCCATGGTTTAATTTACTTTGTAGCTAGCGTTCAGGTTTGGAATGATCTCTAGTCTCTACTCTGAACTATAAGTTACATGACGGTATCAATTATTTTGCTGCAAAAATGAAATACGCTTTGTACAGAGAGGAGTCCTATTGTGTATTTTGTTTACAAATGATGTCACATAATGAATGGGTTGCCGTATTTTTATGTCACAGTGACCATGGATATTGATCCCCCAATAATGGATGGTTTGGAAAACTTGCGAGAAGTAAGTGATTCCTTACTAGCCAGTTTTTGAAGCTAATGAAACCGGACTTTTCATTCTATTGATCTCTTATTTGGTCTTCAATTCTAGCAGAAAACTACTACGGGTTCACTGAAAGTCAATGGTGATTCTGAAGCAACTGGTTAGTATAACTGTATAAGTCTCACTTTTCGAAAGGGCTTAGTGAAGTGGTCTCTTGTTTTTACAAGCTTCCCTTTTTTTTCCTTTAGGAAGCACTGCCTTAAAGCGACCGTTTGCAGCACAAATTTTCAAACCAAAGTCTGCTAAAAAGGTACATGTTACCTGTTATTCGGAAAGATCTTATGTTGCGTTAAATCTGCCACCAGATACTAGATAAGTTGCGCATGATTTATACTTTTTTCTGTTTCCTTTAAATCGTGTGTTATTAATGACTCTGTGTCTTGCTTCTTATTTTTCTCCTCATTTTCTTTCATTTCCTAGATTAATCTAAGTGCAGTAACATCTATTACTGACGGATTGAAGAGACTGTATGAAGAGAAACTTAAGCCATTGGAAGTTGCTTATCGTTTTAGCGACTTTGCATCTGCAACTTTGGTGAGTTGGTGAAATGCGAGTTCTGTTGCGTTTTTACCTTTCTCTCATCTATTATTGTCATATTTAGTATTTAGAATAATATAGTCAAAACGTCTTTCCATCACTTATTTCTAATTTTCATTGTCTGTTTCCCCAGACGAATAGTGACTTTGGCGCTAAACCCATGGTTATGCTCTTGGGTCAGTATTCAACAGGCAAAACAACATTCATAAAACATTTGCTAAAATGTGAATACCCAGGTTTGAATTTGATTACCTTCAATTCCGTCATGCTCTTTTGTTTAGAAACTACATTGATGCGTTATTTACCGTCACCAATCATAACTTTACTCACCTGCGTCAGGAACTCATATTGGGCCGGAACCTACTACTGACCGCTTTGTGGTTGTCATGGTAAATGTTTTACTTTTACTTCTTATTCACATAGGATTATCATGCGTTCCGAAGAAACAGGATTGTCATGATCATAGTCTGAAATCTCTTGTTTTAGTATATAAAGATGAAATCTCTCATTTTAGTTTTACATTTTCCTTTGTTTATACCTGTAACATGTTATGATATTTGCATGTAGTCTGGACCTGATGAAAGGAGCGTCCCGGGGAATACCATTGCTGTAGACCCAGAATTGCCTTTTGGTGGCTTAACGTCCTTTGGAGGAGCCTTTTTGTCCAAATTTGAGTGCTCTCAAATGCCACATCCTGTTAGTCATCATTATCCACAGTTTTTATTTCACAATCTTTAACAATTTTTCTATTATTGCTTTGACATAATTTTATACACTCGCAGCTCCTCGAACATATTACATTTGTAGATACACCTGGAGTTCTTTCTGGCGAGAAGCAACGGACACAACGAAGTTACGATTTTACTGGGGTCACTTCATGGTTTGCAGACAAATGCGATCTTATTTTCCTTTTATTTGATCCATACAAGCTTGATATTAGTGACGAATTTAAGCGTGTGATTTCTTCGTTACGCGGTCATGACGACAAAATACGTGTTGTTTTAAACAAAGCTGATCAAGTTGATACCCAAGAAGTAAGTTTTTAGTTCTCACTTTTAAAGCCAGCAGTATAGAACAAGTTTACAAACAACTTCCTCTTACTGTGATGTTTTACATTGTAGTTAATGCGAGTTTATGGAGCGCTAATGTGGTCATTGGGTAAAATTCTGAATAACCCAGAAGTTGTGCGTGTATACATTGGGTATGCTTGCTGAATCGGGTTAAGCTTTATGGTTTCTTGCATGCATAAGCATTACACCAGCAATTGCAATATTTATCCATTTCTTACTGGTTTCATCTTTTCTTTTCCTTCACAGATCTTTCAATGATAAGCCTGTTGATGAATCGTCTGTTGGTCCGATAGGAAAGGAACTTTTCGAAAAAGAACAAGACAGTCTGCTTATAGACTTGATAGATATCCCAAAGAAGGCTTCAGATCGTAGAGTATGGCCACAACTCTAATACATTTTTTTTTTAATTATTCCAATAGTATTTCATTTGCTTAATGTCACTAGCTTGGGAATGAAACTGATGGCATTCTCTTTTGGCACAGATCAATGAATTTGTGAAGCGTGCGAGAGCCGCTAAAATTCATGCCTACATTATAAGCCAGCTTAAGAAAGAGATGCCGGCTGTTATGGGCAAAGCTAAAGCACAGAAGAAACTAATTGACAATCTTGATGGCGTATTTGCCAAGGTATGTATTCTCTTACATATGTGCATCCTCAAGTTTCTGGTGTGATAAAACCGAAATGGATTATTTATAGCAACTCTTTACTTATTTATATATTTTTCTAACAGGTGCAGAAGGAGTTCCATCTAAATGCAGGCGATTTTCCTAGTATAGAGCATTTTAAGGAGGTATTAGCAGCTTATAACATTGACAAATTCGAGAAGTTGAAGCCGAAAATGATCCAAGCTGTTGATGATATGCTGGCATATGATATTCCTCAACTCTTGAAGAGTTTTAAGAACCCCTATGAGTGAAAAATCCAATTAGAATAAATGCAGTAGATGATCATCTCTCAACCTCTTCTGCACTTTTGTTATTTCCCTTCGGTTTTACTTGTTGAAGTAATTGTGTTAATTACTTGTTTGGATAAAACTTTGCTACAGTTGCTATACTTTGTTGGGGTAGTTTTTTTTTTGCAAATATGGTGTTACTTCCATTAAAGTTTGTAAAAAAATATATATTGAAAACATCGTTTTGCTTTCATTAAAGTTTTTTTAGCGGGATATATTATTCCTCATGCTAAGCACTTAGTTTCAGTATCTCAGATAATCGGGTCAAGCGTGATGTGAGCAATTCTTAGAATCAACCATTCTATTAGTATTTTTTTTTAGATAAAACATAATAATAAATATAATCCCTTTATTTTCTTGGAAGTCTAGAGCATTACAATAATATTATCTCTATTGTTAACTAAAAATGTTAGCAAATAATGCAATTTTATTTCCCCATAAGTTGTGTTAAAGTGTGTGTGTTAATTTTATAGATGTTAAAAATATTGTTAAAAATAACAATCTTTTTAATTGTTATTATTTGATGGCATGACAAAAAAGTTTATCCACACCTACAATTAACTATTATTTGCCACGTATAACTTTTATAGCTCTACCGTACTGCTATTTATTTTCTCTCACCACCTATCCATAGTATTATATTTTTGTTGTGTGGCAACTATTAGCAAAGTATCGACATAACAAGATATGTATGGAGAGAGAGTAAAGTCGTCTTATTCAAGTATGAATATGTGTTTAACTATGAAGACTTCTACCCCTTTATATAGTGGAGGGATGGAACAAGATACATGAATATGCGGGAAGCTAGAAAGCCATAAGTCATAAACTCAAAGGTTATACACAATGTATGTAACCGATACATGAATATGGACAACCACATACAATGTATCACAACACTCCCCCTTGGGTGTCCAAACATACTGCAAGCTTCCTCGTCTTCATAGACTCTGATGAGTTGTTGAGTCGCATTCGCTATTGTCAACACATAAAACCTCAAGTCCGGAAAACCCGATGTGGGACAAAAACCGAATCATAGGACAAAATGGTGTTGCCGAATGGAGTGGGCCGAAACGCTATACAAGTGCGTGAATGTACTGACTAGAACATATGTGCCTCGTCAAAACCTTGCCAAGAAAACCCAGTGGGAAAAAACTTGGTCGAAGGACAAAAGAGTACACAACTATCAGTAGTAGTGGGGGAAATAACCATACACAGTGTCTCATTAAAACCTTGTTAGAGAAAACCCTGTGGGACAAAACTCTAATCGAAGGACAAAAGAGTGCACGATGGTTAGAAGTATACAACTGGATACTCCCCCTGATTTCGGCAATCATAAGTGAGAACGGAATTAGAAATGTGTCTCGCTAAAAACCTTGTCAAGGTAAACCCAGTGGGACAAACCCTTGAACTAAGGACAAAAAGAGTACACAAGCATTCATCAGGATGCTCCCCCTCACATGCACACTACTGGGTGCGGGAATAATAACTAGTGAGAACTTGCACGCAACAGGGTGCTAAGCATATGTGAGGATACACACAACAGGGTGATAAGCATACGTCAGGATGCTCCCCCTCACTTGCACACAACAGGGTGCATGGAAACATGTCGTTTAGGAAAGCTTGGAGAGATTCCTAAGTCCGATCGCTCTAACATGTTTTTGGAACAAATATTTTGGCAGTGACTAGGTGAACAAGTCTGCATGATTGTTCTCGGATCCAATATGCTTCACTTCAATCCTTTGAAACGCTTGTTGTTCATGTGTAAAGAACAACTTTGGCGAGATATGCTTAGTGGCGTCACCTTTGATGTAACCATGTTTCGCTTGATCAATAACAGCGGTGTTATCCTCATAAATGACAACTGGTTCATCAAGATCGTAAGTTAGATCACATGTACTTCTAATATGGTCAATAACTGCTCGAAGCCATACACACTTTCTAGTCGCCTCGTAGAGCGCGAGTAGCTTAGAGTGGTTTGTCGAAGTAGCCACTATGGTCTGTTTACGAGACCTTCAAGATATCGCCGTGTTCCCGATGGTAAAGATATAACCAGATTGGGAACGTCCATTATGCGGGTCTGATAAGTAACCTGCATCGGCGTAACCGATAAGGGTCGCGTTATTTCGAATGCCAATGAGGGTAGGCCAACTCGATGATGCAAATGGGATAAACATGCCCTTTTCCATAGTACATGTAAGGTAATGGAAGAATGTCTTTTAAGGCCATTGTCGTGGCAGCGTGTTAGCGCGATGCTGTGTCGAGCTATATAATTTACAGCAGACGAGATGTTCGTCTTAGCACATTAGACCAAGTACAGTGGTGCGCTTATTGTACTCGGATATGAACATCATGGTTCAAATCTCTTCAACGTCACTCCAGGGACGGAATGAGTCTATATCAATGGCTAGTGATCGAACGATCATGGGAGAATTGATGACTTACTAAGCGTCAAAACGCCTTCTGGGTGTAGTCTGAATCATGGACTTAGATTCAATATTTACGGGACTCGATCATCAGGTCGAGTCACTACCGTGTCTTTCCAAGATCCTGCATCTCGAAGGGCAAATCCAAAACGTGGATTGCTTCAAAACACGCAAGGGCATAATACTTTGTTCAAGTATCCCAAGCTGATCAAGTACTCACTTTAGACGGGTATACCACATCCGCTCGGATTATATTAATCCGTATAGTGAACGTCTCAGACAATTGAGAACGTATTCCGTGGTCAGGAACTACTTGATTCAAGCATATGAAGTCACACAGGGACCTTCATCCACATCGCTTGTCTAAATCCCCACAGAGATAAAATATGACCACATTCATGGCTGCATACTCGGTTTTCTGGAAACTACTAAACTGATAAAGTAGGGGACCGTTATAATATCCATTACGAGGAAATAAACCATCTCGCAATCAATTCCAAGGTGTGAGAGAAACCTTGCGCTAGGAGGCGAGCAATGTATATCCTCATTATTCTCATCACACTTCCTTACGAATACCCGAATAAACAAACTCGTTTAGACATGGGGTGTTGTTGGACCGACAGGTCCACACACACTTTGTTTCGCTAAGGAATTTACCTTGGAATGTAAGTTTCGATTTGGTCAGTCTGATCTTTGTTGACTTCAGGCAACGATATGTGGTTCCCTGTCATAATTTGCTCATATTATCAGTCGTCACCGAATATATGAACAAGTAAGCAATGACAGTCTCGTTTCGCTTCAATATCGTCTAAGATATCATGATCGACGGATATTTTGAGATTCTCAGGATGAGGAGGAATCACACATCTCCTTGATCCTTTATAATCTCGTGCGATAAACGAGTTTCAGTTCACCACCTCTGGGGCTGAACGAATTTGGAACCGGTCAAATTCCTCGTATCTTGGGAAGGACGACAGACTGACGGCCGACGGCAGCGTCCTTTGCTTGGCGGGTTCGGCCAAAGCAACGTGTTACGACAGGAACACGGCGTCCGACAGGGACGTCTATCCTTGCAAGCATTTTGCAGCAGGTATAAGTGATCTCGTGACATCTCTTAAAGTCATTAAATGCGTCTGGTATTTAGTTAGACTTGAGGGAGTCTATTCACTTATCACTAAGTGCAGTTTTGGGGATAAAGCTAAGACCGAGTGGGTTATGCCACGTTACTTCACGTCGTTCCTTATCAACGGTAACGTGCAAATCTACCCCTAACGACGGGGATAACAGTATTAGCGATGTCACTTTCGCATATCATGCGGTAAAGAGATCGCTTGCCAAGGTTACTCTATCAAATGATAGGCAGGGGATTCATAATCAACTTATATCCCCTTCAGAGGTCCATATTTTGAACGCTATAGCGGCTCAATCAAAATATTAATTAAGCACTCCAAACACGCATTAATATGGACTTCTGGCTCATAACCAGTAACCAGCTGGTACGCATATGGTGTCTGAGTGTCTATGGGCCTCACAACGGACCAATGCAGTAAAATAACATAACCCCACACGGAAATATAAATCTTGGTGCGCAAGACCAAGAAGTGTCTGCAATCATTTGCAGTCGCATCATCAAACTTTCCGTGAGTCCATTTGGGTCTGAACATAATCGACAGGATGTTCAATTGCCAAACTCAAGTAATTCAAATCGAAATTTCGATTCTTACTCATCGGTATTATCAAGTCGACTAGACTTTTCAGGATAATCCGGATCATGAGCCATCAACTTAATGATAGGGCTAAAAGTTTGGGAAATGCTGCATTTCTGTGGACAACAATAATCATGTGACCTATTGTCGATGCATCAACCATAACCATTTATATTTAGGGTCCGTCTTATGGTTGGATAAGTTCACAATAACTCCTTCAATTCTTCATAAGAATTCTACGAGTACTTTTCGTGATCTTTACACATACTAGTCTTTCAAGGTCAGCATTAGTGGCATGAATTTCGGATTAATCACGAAATATATCCTCAAAGAGAATCCAAATGCGATGCGATTATAAATCAAGCATCGTCTTTTGACCCGGGAATATCTCATCCGGTCAATGCCACAATATCAAAATGCTTTTATCAATCGACGACAGGCGAATGATAGTACAGACAATCATGTCTTAGCATCTAAATCATTTATCATTCGACGACAGGCAAAATGATAAGGTAACCTTAAATGCTTTAAAGAATGTGGTAGCAACCACTTGAAAGACATTTCAACTCCTCTAAAATATGCTTTTGGTCGTATTGAATGGAGGCTATGTAAAGAAATTTTAATTCTTTCATGAGCGATTACCAGATAACACTAGTTTTCTCGAATATTGTTAGGACCAGATTCCTGGTCTAAATTCTATTTGTTGTCTAATGGTTTTCACTAAATAATCCTATCTGTTTATTATGAACTAAGACAGGTGTTGTTAGGTTTCAAGCAATGTTGCAACCTCAGTTACAACCTATGTTGATAGGTTTCTAGTAATGTTGTAAGCTCAGTTACAACCACAGTTACAACCTGCTTAGACAGCGTTGGTGGTTTCAAGTACCAGTTGCAACCTCAGTTGCAACCTGCTGTTCAGCAGAATTCTGTCTAGTTCTGTAAAACTGCATAACTGTTCTTTATTGATTAATATTTGTTTTACAGTATGCAGGATATATTCTCATATGATCTTAAAGGTTTAATATGCGTAAATTGAGAATATCAAAGTGTTAAGGAAAGATGTTTTCTAAAAGATATAAAGAGATTAGTTTATAAGGTTATGTTTCCTTTTAAATATGATCTCTATTCTTATGCTTGTCCTTATCACTTGTTTCAATCTTTTGTTCCTTATCTATATTCAGTATAATTCGTTTAAAGATTGAATGTAATATGGAGTTAGGTGTTTCATATATATATGGAAAGATATTATCTCTAAAAGATATTATCTTTATATGTTTCCTAGTTATAGGAAAAGACTAACTCCTATTTCCAAGCTAGTTATTTTAACAGGTATTAACTTATGAAGATTGATGTCAATCCTACAAAAGGCAGACGTGCAATATGGAGAGATTGAAGCCAATCAAAAGAAGTCAAAAGCAATCATAAAAGATCTTGAAGCAAGAAGATTGTTTTACTTGTATAAATAGTTGATAACCTAGCTTGTAAAAAGTGTGTGTTCTAAATTATAAAGAACTTATTTTCTAGAGAGAATACACGTGAGCTTTAAAAAGAAAACAATGGTGGGATGCCATTGATTTATAAGTGATAGTTATAGAGTAGGAGCAATATAGTGATAGGCAGAAAAACCTAGAGGGAGTCTAAGTTTTTCATTAAGACTTGAGTCATATATTGTAAGCTTTTTATAATATCATAATCTGGGTAAGTGCCCCGGAGACGTAGCCTAGTTAGGTGAACTCCGTTGTTAAATGTGCGTGTGAATTATTTTCAAGTACATTTAATTTTAAAACAGTTCTGTCCATTAATACACTTGGTTCCAACTGCAGTTCCAACCTCACTTGGAACCTTATACACTTGGTTCCAACTGCAGTTCCAACCCCACTTGGAACCTTACTGCAAAACTGCATCTAGAACAGCGGATAGGAATTTCAATTGGTATCAGAGCTTTACACTAGACTTTACTTAGTGTTGATCCTGTGTTCTAGTAAAAATGGACTTAATGAGGGAAGGAAACGCCTTCAACAAACCTCCATTGCTTGAAGGAGGAGTAAACTATGGAGTATGGAAGATCAGAATGAGGTCCTTCATCAAACAGCAGAATGAACATGCATGGAAAACTGTGATGTATGGATGGGAGGCTCCAACTGCCATTGATAGTGAAGGAGAACTGGTTTTTATACCTGAAGACAGATGGTCTGCTGATGAAGACAGGAAATCAAGTGCCAACTCAACAGCCATAAACTTGATTTTTGCTGGTGTAACTCTCAGTGTATTCAGGTATATTTCTCACTGTGAAACTGCTAAAGAGGCATGGGATATTTTGCAAGTTACTTTTGAAGGAACTACTAAAGTAAAAGCTTTCAAACTTCAACAGTTAACTACTCAATTTGAAAACCTAAGAATGGAGGAAGATGAAAATATTGAACAATTTAATGGTAGAATCTGCCACATTGCTCATCAAGCTGGAACCTTAGGTGAAAAATACAGTGATGCTAAACTTGTTAAGAAAACTCTTAGGTCACTCCCAGAAAGGTTTGAAATCAAAGTTACAGCTATTGAAGAATCTACAGACTTAGATAATCTTAAACTTGAAGAACTTATAGGAAATCTAAGCACTCATGAGCTGAAATTCTTTAAACATAAAAGACCAGAAAAGGGAATAGCATTTCAGGCTAAGAAATCTGAACCTAATGTCTGTGATAAAATGAGTGATGAAGAACAGCTGGCTTTCTTTGCTAAAAAGGTTTTTAAAAAGTTCTATAAGAGAAAAGAGGATGATATTGGTTCTTCTAAAAATTTTCAGAAAAGGGATAACCAACTTAAAACAGAATCCAGGTTCAATAATAACTCTACAGGAAAGTGGAATTCTAAAGAAAAGGATAATAAAGACTATAAGCCTAAAGAGATTCAGTGTAGAGAATGTAGAGGGTTTGGTCATATTCAGGCTGAGTGTGCTAATACTTTAAAAAGGAACAAAAATGCCTATATATCCACTCATAGTGATAGTGATTCTGAGAGCAACAGTGATGAAGAGGATGAGTCTAATTTTGTTAACTTTATGGGAATAATCACTGAAAAAGAACCTACTTATGAAAGTGACTGTGAACATGTTTCAACTGAAGTTACAACCACTCTTAAAACCTACAGCAATGATGAGGAAGAACCTTCTGATGAAGACATTTCCCAGCAATATCTTGTTCTTTATGAAAAGTATAAATGTCTGAGTAAACAATCCTTGATCATAAGCAAACTTAATGTTAATCTAAAGGATGAGGTTAAAAGTCTTACTGAGAAGCTTAAACTACAACTGGCTGAACTTACTGAAACTAAAAAGATAATAAAACTGATGAATGTTTCTGCCTCAGAAAAATTAGATGACATGTTGTCACATTCTAGAGGCTCTAAAGACATCAGTGGTCTAGGGTACTATGGTGGTAAAAGTACAGGAAAAACCACCTTTATTGAAGCTGTTGCTAAAGCTAAAACTCATAATTTTGAAAACAAGGTTAGAAGCTCAGTTGCAACCAGAGTTGCAACCAGGAATAAAACTCAGGTTTTTGTAAAGAAGGTTGGAAGCTCAGTTATAACCTCAGTTGCAACCATGAATAAACTGAATAGCTTTAAGAATAAAAGTAACTTTAGGTTGAAGCTGTGTAATTTCTGCAAGAAACCTGGTCATTCTGAAATCCAGTGTTATTTGAAAAGAAACAGAAGGTATATTTCTCAGAAAACCTGGTTAGCTTCTATTAATAAAAATTTGAACTGGGTCTGGAAAGTTAAAGAAAAAGCTATCTTAATTGCTAACAACAAAGCTGTCATTAACTCTTTGAATGCTGTTACTTCTAATGATTGGTATTTTGACAGTGGTTGCTCTAAGCACATGACAGGTACTGCAAGTCTCCTTAAAAATGTCACCACTCTTACAGGAAACACTGTTGTGTTTGGAGGTGGAGATACAGGTAAAATTGTTGGTAAAGGTACCTTGAACAAACCTGGAATGCCTGATATTGAGGATATTTTTCTTGTTGATGGTCTAAAAGCTAATCTTATTAGTATCAGTCAACTCTGTGATAACAAAATGATTGTTAAATTTGACAAAGAAAGGTGTCTAATTACTAATCTTAACAATGATTTAATCATGACTGGAGTTAGATCAACCAACAGCTGCTATGTGTTTGAAAAAGCTGAAAAAGAATTGCCTCAAAGTAGGTGTAATCAAGCCATTACTAATAATGTGGATATCTGGCATAAAAGGCTTGGGCATGTGAATTACAAAACCTTAGATAAGCTTGTTAACAAGGAATTGATAAGAGGAATTCCTAAACTTAGTGCTAAAACTCAGAGTGTCTGTGGTGATTGTGCTATAGGCAAACAAACCAAAAGTATTCACAAAAGTACTAGTCAAATCTACACTAAGAGAGTCCTAGAACTTCTTCATATTGACCTGATGGGGCCTATGCAAACTGCTAGTATAGGTGGTAAGAAGTACATTTTGGTAGTTGTAGATGATTTTTCTAGATACTCTTGGGTAGTATTCTTAAAGGATAAGTCTGAAACTTTTGAACTGTTCAAAACCCTGTGCTTAAAACTACAACTTGAAAAAGGTTCCATCAGTGGTAATATTGCTAGGATTAGAAGTGATCATGGAACTGAATTTGAAAACATCAAGTTTAGAGAATTCTGCAACTCCTTAGGTATAAGTCATGAGTTTTCTGCTCCTAAGACTCCACAGCAAAATGGTATAGTTGAAAGAAAAAATAGAACCATTCAGGAAATGGCTAGAGTCATGCTTAACTCTAAGAAACTTGCCAACAGATTTTGGGCTGAAGCTGTTAATACTGCCTGTCATATAGTTAATAGGGTTTACATTACTAAAGGCACTTCCATGACAGCTTATGAAATATGGAAAGGTAGAAAACCCAATGTTAAGTATTTTCAAGTCTTTGGATGTGTCTGTTACATTCTCAGGGATAGGGAGCATCTTGGTAAATTTGACTCTAAAAGTGATAAAGGAATCTTTCTTGGTTATGCTCAGAATAGTAGAGCATTTAGAGTCTTTAATCAAAGAACAAACTGTGTTATGGAATCTTATAATGTGTTATTTGATGACCTAAAAACTGTTGATGAGATTATAGGTGATGATGAACAGCCTGAGACTGCAGAAAAAGGGAAAGAAGAAACTCAACAAACAGGAATTCCCATAGTGGTTGGAAGTCCAGTTGCAACTGAAGTTACAACTGAGGTTGGAACTGAGGTTGGAACCACAGTTGAAACCCAGAATTCAGCAGAATCTGAAGAAGAAGAAGAAGAAGGAGGATCTGGTATCCCAACTACAAGCAAGCCACGTTATGTAAGGACTCAGAAAAACCACTCTCTTGACAATGTCATAGGAGAAGTAACTTCAGGTATGAAAACCAGAGGTAAGAGAAATAATGTTGTTCATTTTGCTTGTTACCTCTCTCAGTTAGAACCTAAGAACATAAAAGAGGCTTTGGAAGATAGTGAATGGATCTTCGCTATGCAAGATGAACTGTCCCAATTTGAAAGGAATGATGTATGGACTTTAGTACCCAGACCTTCTAATAAAAATATTATAGGGACTAAATGGATCTTTAGAAATAAAAGTAATGAAGATGGAGTTATTATCAGAAATAAAGCTAGGTTGGTAGCTCAGGGTTATACACAAATTGAGGGAATTGATTTTGATGAAACCTTTGCTCCAGTAGCTAGAATTGAATCCATTAGAATGCTACTGTCTCTTGCATGTCTGTATGATTTTAAACTGTTTCAACTTGACATAAAGAGTGCTTTTCTGAATGGTGTGATTAATGAAGAAGTTTATGTCTGTCAACCTAAGGGATTTGAGGATCCTAACTTTCCTGAACATGTCTATTTGTTGAAAAAGGCATTGTATGGCCTAAAACAAGCTCCTAGAGCTTGGTATGATAGATTAACCAAGTACTTGATTGAAAAAGGCTTTAACAGAGGAGGAGTTGATAAAACTTTGTTTACTAAGAAAACCACAAAGGACATAATAATTGCTCAAATCTATGTTGATGACATTGTCTTTGGCTCTACTTCTAATAAAAGGATAGAAGAATTCATTTCTGATATGAAGAATGAATTTGAAATGAGTGGTGGAGGTGAACTAACTTACTTTCTAGGATTGCAAGTTAAACAGAATGAGAAAGGCATTTTTTGTGCCAAAGTAAGTATGCAGACAATCTTGTTAAAAAGTTTGGTCTGAGTGAAAGTAAAGAGAAGAGAACCCCTATGAGTACTACCCTTAAACTGTCCAAAAATGATAAAGGTAAAAATGTCTGTCCAAGTCTTTATAGATCCATGATTGGAAGTTTGCTGTATTTAACTGCTAGTAGACCAGACCTTTGCCTAAGTGTAGGAGTTTGTGCCAGATATCAGGCAAATCCTTTAGAACCTCATCTTCTAGCTGTCAAAAGAATTCTAAGGTATGTAAAAGGAACACTTCACCTAGGCCTATGGTATTCTAAAGATACAAATCATTTTCTAAGTGGCTACTGTGATGCTGATTGGGCAGGAAACATAGATGATAGAAAGAGTACTTCTGGTGGTTGTTTTTATTTTGGAAACAACCTTGTTTCTTGGTTCAGTAAAAAGCAAAATTGCATATCTTTATCTACTGCTGAGGCAGAATATGTTGCAGCTGGAAGTGGATGCACTCAACTTATTTGGATGAAACAGATGTTAACTGATTATAATGTTAAACAAGAGATATTAACTCTATTTTGTGATAACAAAAGTGCTATAGATTTAGCTAAAAATCCAGTTCAACATTCCAGAACCAAACATATTGATCTAAGGCATCATTTTATTAGAGAACTAGTTGAAGAAAAGAGCTTAATTTTAGAACATGTTTCAACTGAAAGACAATTAGCAGATATTTTCACAAAGCCCCTTGATACAAACAAGTTTGAATCATTAAGAAGTGACATAGGGGTATGTCATTATCAATCTAATTGAATATTCTTGCTAAATATGTCTGTATTGAGTACCTTCAATAATTTTTATTTCTAAGGTTAAGTCTTACTTGAGTTATGATGTTTTTGTTTTGAAAAAGCCGCTTTTTGGTGTCTCAAAAACAGATGTGAGGTAATTTGTCTTAAAACCTCTCTGGTAATAGAGTTGCAAGCACAAAGTGCACTTTTTACACAGTGGTTGCAAGTTCAGTTGCAACCCCAGTTGAAACCACATGCTAATAATACTGGTTGCAAGCTCAGTTGCAACATCAGTTGAAACCTCATACTCATAATACTGAAAAATTCAGTGATTGTCCGAACACTCTAGAATAAAAAAAGCCAAGACAAAGTCTTGCTATTTTTGACATCACTTATACTCTTTCCTTGCTGAGATCATCAAACTAGTTTTTGTGTAGAGATAAAAACGGATTTGCTCAATTTAAGCTCCTAAAATTTAATCTTTATTAGAGTTATTCTTTGATAAACATATTTTCTTGAGTAAATTGCTAGATTTTTGTTTTCCTAAAAGTTAGATATCTTTTTAATTGTTCTTTATCTTGAATCAAGTCAAATTTCCTTAATAAGCTTCAACTTTTGAATTTTCAAATTTTGGATCAATCTGTTTTGCAAAAGGAATGTTTATCTGTATGTTTGGCTGGATTTATCTTTCCTTCGTGATCTTGCTGAGATTTCTTTATACTAATTGATAAGTTATTTCCTAAATTTTCGCCAAAATCTGTTTCATAATTGATTTGCATGTATCTCTTTCTAATTGTAAAAAGATTTGGACTTTATTGCTATTTATACTAAACTCTTTTATTTTTCAAATCAATCACAATTATCAGATTTATTCTCTCTCTCTTTCTACTTATCAAAGAAACCCTAAGCTTTCTGGAAACCCACACAGCGAAGTTCTAAGTGCAGTTCCAACCGTAGTTGAAACCATGTCTTCAGACATACTAGTTTGTCTGGCTTATGACAAATAAGGGGAGATGAGTTTATGGTTCATTTTAATGTTTACAGTTTCAAGCTTTAATGTTTACAATTGCTGTTTTAATTTTAATATGAAACTCTGTGAATGGATACATTCTGTGCTTATATGATACCTGCAATTCTAACTTGCAGGGGGAGCTAAATAGGTGTTACAAAAGCACTGATAAATGAAATACAGTAAAAGACTGTACTGCTAACTTATTGCAGGTGGATTAGTGTTTATATAAACTTAGATGATTTGTCAAAACCAATGACAAAGGGGGAGATTGTTAGGACCAGATTCCTGGTCTAAATTCTATTTGTTGTCTAATGGTTTTCACTAAATAATCCTATCTGTTTATTATGAACTAAGACAGGTGTTGTTAGGTTTCAAGCAATGTTGCAACCTCAGTTACAACCTATGTTGATAGGTTTCTAGTAATGTTGTAAGCTCAGTTACAACCACAGTTACAACCTGCTTAGACAGCGTTGGTGGTTTCAAGTACCAGTTGCAACCTCAGTTACAACCTGCTGTTCAGAACTTATTTTCTAGAGAGAATACACGTGAGCTTTAAAAAGAAAACAATGGTGGGATGCCATTGATTTATAAGTGATAGTTATAGAGTAGGAGCAATATAGTGATAGGCAGAAAAACCTAGAGGGAGTCTAAGTTTTTCATTAAGACTTGAGTCATATATTGTAAGTTTTTTATAATATCATAATCTGGGTAAGTGCCCCGGAGACGTAGCCTAGTTAGGTGAACTCCGTTGTTAAATGTGCGTGTGAATTATTTTCAAGTACATTTAATTTTAAAACAGTTCTGTCCATTAATACACTTGGTTCCAACTGCAGTTCCAACCTCACTTGGAACCTTATACACTTGGTTCCAACTGCAGTTCCAACCCCACTTGGAACCTTACTGCAAAACTGCATCTAGAACAGCGGATAGGAATTTCAAATATTTTATAACTCAACAAGATACGGCAGGACCTACATGAGTATAAGACCTCATATTTGACAAATCAATTTGGTTTTACCAAAGAATTTGGGAAGGACGACAGACTGACGGCCGACGGCAGCGTCCTTTGCTTGGCGGGTTCGGCCAAAGCAACGTGTTACGACAGGAACACGGCGTCCGACAGGGACGTCTATCCTTGCAAGCATTTTGCAGCAGGTATAAATGATCTCGTGACATCTCTTAAAGTCATTAAATGCGTCTGGCATTTAGTTAGACTTGAGGGAGTCTATTCACTTATCACTAAGTGCAGTTTTGGGGATAAAGCTAAGACCGAGTGGGTTATGCCACGTTACTTCACGTCGTTCCTTATCAACGGTAACGTGCAAATCTCCCCCTAACGACGGCGATAACAGTCTTAGCGATGTCACTTTCGCATATCATGCGGTAAAGAGATCGCTTGCCAAGGTTACTCTATCAAATGATAGGCAGGGGATTCATAATCAACTTATGTCCCCTTCAGAGGTCCATATTTTGAACGCTATAGCGGCTCAATCAAAATATTAATTAAGCACTCCAAACACGCATTAATATGGACTTCTGGCTCATAACCAGTAACCAGCTGGTACGCATATGGTGTCTGAGTGTCTATGGGCCTCACAACGGACCAATGCAGCAAAATAACATAACACCACACGAAAATATAAATCTTGGTGCGCAAGACCAAGAAGTGCCTGCAATCATTTGCAGTCGCATCATCAAACTTTCCGTGAGTCCATTTGGGTCTGAACATAATCGACAGGATGTTCAATTGCCAAACTCAAGTAATTCAAATCGAAATTTCGATTCTTACTCATCGGTATTATCAAGTCGACTAGACTTTTCAGGATAATCCGGATCATGAGCCATCAACTTAATGATAGGGCTAAAAGTTTGGGAAATGCTGCATTTCTGTGGACAACAATAATCATGTGACCTATTGTCGATGCATCAACCATAACCATTTATATTTATGGTCCGTCTTATGGTTGGATAAGTTCACAATAACTCCTTCAATTCTTCACAAGAATTCTACGAGTACTTTTCGTGATCTTTACACATACTAGTCTTTCAAGGTCAGCATTAGTGGCATGAATTTCGGATTAATCACGAAATATATCCTCAAAGAGAATCCAAATGCGATGCGATTATAAATCAAGCATCGTCTTTTGACCCGGGAATATCTCATCCGGTCAATGCCACAATATCAAAATGCTTTTATCAATCGACGACAGGCGAATGATAGTACAGACAATCATGTCTTAGCATCTAAATCATTTATCATTCGACGACAGGCAAAATGATAAGGTAACCTTAAATGCTTTAAAGAATGTGGTAGCAACCACTTGAAAGACATTTCAACTCCTCTAAAATATGCTTTTGGTCGTATTGAATGGAGGCTATGTAAAGAAATTTTAATTCTTTCATGAGCGATTACCAAATAACACTAGTTTTCTCGAATATTTTATAACTCAACAAGATACGGCAGGACCTACATGAGTATAAGACCTCATATTTGACAAATCAATTTGGTTTTACCAAAGATTTTGATTCGGAACGACAGGTCCAGAATCGTTGTCACTTAGTACTCTTTTAGGCAAATAGTTGGTGAAATTATGTGGTACACTGTTACCCACTATTTCCAAAAAAATCAACTACCCCACAAGTATGGCCTAAAATTGCATAATTTAAAGTTTGGTCACATTTGTCAAAGGAATTTGTTCAAAAACACTTTAAATTATTTCGAGAAATTTCGTAAACATGCAAACCATAATCCAAAAGTATGTCCAAATGGAAAATTCATAATCCAAATGGAAAAACATAATCCAGATGAGCGAAAAAAATGGCTCAATGATTTATCAAAATCAATAAAGAAAGGTATCAAACTCATTTGAGCCACAAAACCGGGGGTCTCAAGAGTTTCCTTTCAGTTAAGTTTAACCACATTAGCATCGGTTTTTCCACCTTTATAATAGTTGTGAACTATTTAAGGAGTAACCGTGCATGACCTTTGTCTTTATAGCATAGAGTTGGCTCCTTGAGCATTATCTCTTGCTTTGTGACAACGGGCCATATTATTCCTTTCAATTACTGTCTTGGAGCCATAGCTTTTCGATTTTGACGATTGTCTAAAATCTCGCTTGGCTAGGCGATTCATCGGGATCGCGACAGTTCGAGACAAATAACACTTGTCTCGGTTCTCGATTCGTGGAAAAAAAAATATACACGAAGAGCATTAATATCAGGCAAACAATTCACCATTGACCCAATAGGATGAAAACTACTCACCGGGGTAATTTTCATATCCAATAACAGATGGGTGATAAAGGAACATGGTGAATATAAATTCACGATACTGCTTATGGAATACAATTTTCAAGCTAGTATTTTGGTGAATGATAGCTCCAATATGTCAATTTCAGACAGTTGTTCACCATAGACGTCATCACGTCTCAAATGTGGCGGCGGAATAAAATCAACGCCTTAGCATTCATCTCGAGGGTAACAACAAACTCGTGTTCTACTCATCAAAGATGGCATCCAAAAAAAATTTGGGCATCACATTCTCACACATCAGGGTGAGTAACATGTGGTGACGGATTAAAATCAACGTTTAAACAGTCATTTCGCAAGTATGTTTTACGATTTTTCTCATCATAGATGGCATCCAACATGTGTTGAGAGTTCTGGATTAATTATTATATAAAACGACATGTTTATGTCTATTATGGTTTTCATAAGCAGAAACTTTGTTTCGAAACGGCAGGTTCGAAAAACACAAGTGTTGCTTTTGTGAATAGGTCCTCATTGATCGAACGTCGGGTCGATACTGATACACCAATTCGGCGAAAATACACCTATATAAACACACTCGGGGAACTTATTATTTACTCAACCCCTTTCGGTAGCTCTACTTGAACACGACCAGGAAAGACGGTGAGGGGGGTGGGCACGAATGTCTCTTAAAAACCGACCTCATTAGGAGAGCGACTTCCGCCTTTATCTTTCCTAGACATCGTATCCAAATAGGTGAGCCTATTTGGGGAAGATTCATAATTATTCCAACTTAAATGTGAATAAATATACCGGATTTCGCAAATTTTCAACTCAAAAGCTACATCTAAATGTTTAAGCTTGAGGAAAATTTCTACTCAAAAGAGATACATTGTAAAATGTTCAAATTCGAGGTAATTTATAAGCTCACGTAACATATAAACGTCTACGGGCTTTTATGTGACAAGATAAAATAACATTCAACAATATCGTAATATAAAGGCATGCCATACTCATGTAAACTAGTCCTAACATGGAGTAGTAATATTAAACCACATGAGTTATTATTTAATCCAACACTAAAGTGTGACTTTTGACATTTTCTATGGGTAATTAATACATCGCATAGGTTATATCAATTCATAGGCAATAAATGGTGGCATGTTAAGAGGCTAAATTTACTTAATGTCACACAAGCAATTAATATTATCATGCAAGAGCTATTTTTTTGCAAGATTTCTACAAATTTTAGAAGTTGTATCAATTAAATCTTAGATCATTTGCATGTAAATAAGTATTTTCGGACTAAAACATTGGATAAACTCGTACATATATACTATTCTGTGTATAAGGAGTAACTACATGGACTACGAGTGTAAATACAGGAAACTATATGTATTTTAAGGGTAATTACAGCTCTGATCCTATAGTTTTAGGAGCTTTACAGAGAGACCCTAATGTTTCAGTTAGTTACAGATTAGTCCTCCAATGTTCTAAAAGTGACAGTTTAGGTCCGACAGTTTATTATGTCTAAATATACAAGTTATAACTCGTTTTATAAGTGACGTACATGGGTTCCAATAGCAATTTTTCATCAAAAAAAACATCCATCATGTGATATAAATCTTAAACATGAGATTTCCGGTTCTATTCTTGATTAATAATGCAATTTCTATGTTTTACTACAAGTAGAAATTTATGTACCTTAACTCGGAAATGCGAAAGTATGATCGATATGTGATCTAGCAACCCAATAAACCCTCTTCCGAACTCGTCGAGGGAGAAATAGATCCGTATACTTACTTCTAATGAAACTATCAAGCTATTTCTTTATTCCGTTGTTAAGCAAAGTGCTGATAACGTGTTGTGTGGCAACTATTAGCAAAGTATCGACATAGCAAGATATGTATGGAGAGAGAGTAAAGTCGTCTTATTCAAGTATGAATATGTGTTTAACTATGAAGATTCTATCCCTTTATATAGTGGAGGGGTGGAACAAGATACATGAATATGCGGGAAGCTAGAAAGCCATAAGTCATAAACTCAAAGGTTATACACAATGTATGTAACCGATACATGAATATGGACAACCACATACAATGTATTCGTTGTAACGAACAATTGTCTTGATTTGGGAATTCAAAGCTTATTAGGAAGTTGACCAGTTCGTACTAAACTAGTCTTCAACTGGGGGTTTGTTTGGCCAGGTCAAATGAGTACAATACTTACTTAAGTAGCCAGAAATTAAAGTCGGATTTTGTGTCTAACATGAAAACTGACAAAAATGTAAAAAAACAATGTTATAATTTGTCTTGTCTGATTTTGTAAAAACGGAAATGAGACGAATATCATTTTTTTTCCAGATATTATAATTAAAAAGCAAACAAGTTGATGGCCGGTGGCTCCCAGTAATAACAACAAACAAATAAGGCATTGAAGACGACAGTTTTCCTTTTTAAAGGGAAATGGCAAATAACAAATCTCATTTTAACATATGAAGGGTTGAAAAATATGAAGGATTTTTTAAGTTCTTAAGAGTAGGTGTGGGAAGGAAATGGTCAAAAATAAAATGGGGTGGGGATTCCAAAGAAATTATTGAAAGAATAAATATTCCCCCCCAACATTAATTTAGCCTTGGGAATCACCCACCGAAAGAAGGGTTTGGATATTTTTAAAAAGTGAGGGGGGCTACTTTTGCCTGAATGACACCACCTCTTTGCTTTAATCGAAGTTTCAAAATGTAATTTACTCCAATAATCCCCATTATGTAAACTTCGTTTTTCAGTCCACTCTCACTACTGAACTCAAACAAGGCCGTGTTTAATCGGTTGATAAACAAAATATTGCAAAAAATTAATAGTGAAACAAATTTCATTTCTCAAGCAAGAAAGTAGAAACAAGAACGACTTTACCATTTGACTAAATAATTACTACTCAATTCTTAGTATACGTACACAATATGGAGTAACTGATCACTACAAAGATGATGTACTTTGAATAACTACTATTGTATGTATTCCCATAAAAAATCGGATAAGGGGTGCCAGACTATACAGTGGGTATAGTCTGGAAAACTATCCCTGTATCACCATTGGATCCTTACAGTCTGTGGACCCCACTGTTGATCCAATGGTGATACAGATGAGAGTTTTCCAGACTATACCCACTGTATAGTCCGGCTCCCCCTCTTGTAAAAAAATCACATTTCTTGTATTCAAGCTAAAGAAAACTGAGTTCAGAAAATGATTCTAGAGCGTGTACTAAAAACGAATCAGTTTTCCCCAAATACATACAAATTTTAACAACCTTTATAAACTTTCATAAAAGGAACACCCCACCAATCACTACATACAGTTTTCTTGACAAAACATATTGAACAATTGAAAATACTCCAGATTCCAGGATAATATATAATTAGCTCAAACTACCTAGTCCAACCAAGTTTCTAAGAAAATTCTCATACCTTATATTTCAACATTGAACAACCGAATATATATATAAAATTACTTCACATTACCAAACAATGAAACAAAACATCTTTCCTTTTAACATAATAAAGCCTAAACATAAACAAACTATTGAGCTCAAGCAAAAATCATAGCAAAGATATATACACTACTTGATAATATTGACACTAACTTTATAGTATTGATAAGTTGGAGAAATCTACTTAACAAACTACTTAGACATGTTATGTATATATCCTTAAAAAAAAAGTTCAAAACAACCCATAAAAGTGCCTAAAATTATACTAAGTAGATTGTACAAAGGCTAATTTACATCCGGCCTCAAGAAAGAGGAGGGGGGAACCCAGAATCCAGATAAGAGGGCAAGAAAAACAACATTGCATATTTAGATGAAATTAAAACCAAAGTAGTGATGAAAAAAGAGGGAGAAGGCAAAAGGGTCTTAGTTCCAAAGTTTGTTTGCAATAAAAGTAACAAACTTGTTCATGATGTTTGACCCCCCACCTCCTTTCTCATCATCAATATCATCCAAGTCTTCCTCCACCGCCACGCCATCACTATCACGATATACTATAACCGACAAGTCATGGTTTTTGTTATCGGTCACCACAGAGTCAGACGTGGTGAGTTCAGAGTTGGATGGAGAGACTACAGCTCGTTGAGTCCTTTTCTTCTTCTTCTTCTTCTTCCTGATCTCTCGACCGGAGATCTTCTTATTAGCTGGTGCAGATGATGATGATGATGATAAGTGATCTTCGTAAGCATCGATGATGTGATGGATAAGAAGACGGTTAGGAGAAATGTTCCATCTAGACCAGTAACTTGTGTAGCAGCTGAAACAATCACATGAGTTGAATACAGGAATGTGTTCTTGTTCTTCTTCTTCTTCTTCTTGATCTTGTTTAGTAGTAATAGTAGTATTTTTAATAATATGATTATGAAGAGAGGAAGATGGGGAGGTGAAAGAGATGAGGTATGAAAGTATTTGTTTATCGTCCGGTGAAAGTGAATCAGCTAAGGTCATTATTCCCACCGGAACGTATTCAGATACCGGGTGTACCGCCCTTGATTTCCCACCTTTTACCTTCTTCATTTTTTATTTTACTTTCTTCTAATTATCCCCCCCTGGCGGCTATTATATTATATATATATATATATATTAGAGAGAAAGAGAAAGAGAAAGAGAAAGAGAGAGAGAGTGTGTCTTATTTTCTTCTTTCTTTCTTCTGTTAAAAGTAATTAAGAAGAAGAGAACACAACACAGGGTTTGCAGACTTATTACTTATTATTTAATGTTTCCCCCCCCCCCCCCCACCATATAAAATTAAATATTATTTTATATTACCATAATCTTACCTATTATGTATTATATTTACCGATTATTTATTAAATTAAAATATCATTTTTAATATTAAAGTAAAAAACTAATCGGTAAACTTAACCCCTCAATATCAATATCAGCTCATGATGTAATTTTGTTTAAATAAAGTGTGATATCATTTTATCTAAATTAAAATCCCGTGCCACGGCTTCAACTTGTTTTGGAACCCTGCTTACTAATTAAGTGTGATTTTTTTATTTTACTTATTATTTTTTTTTAATATTAACAGTATAAGGTGATTGTATTATTGGTTTTCCACCAAACCTCACTGCTTCTTTCTTTATTTCTTTAGTGGCCCCTCTGCAATTAAATTTTAGAATCAGAGTACAATAAATATAATGTCATATAACTAGTGCCGTTACAGCATTTGCATCGTCATTCTTCCTAAATTTAATATGAAAATACATATTTTATTTACTTTAACATTTCATTTTAATATAGTTAAATATATCAATTTTTCTATCACTTAGCTCATTTTTTTTTATCTCTTTTATCAACTTTTTTTATTAACATTTTACATTTACACATATATGTTAATAATAACATAAAGAAAAAGAGAGAGAGTTTATTTTAATATTATATGTTTATAAGGAAATGAAGCGTTGAGTTGTAATAAGGGAACCACACTTTAATGTAAATATATATAGAGGGAACCACACTTTAATGTAAATATATATAGAGGAGCACATAAGGTAATCGATGTAAATCAATTTTTGTAACAATGTCCATAAATATATGGAAATTATATGGTTTGAAGTCAGTGATGCATATCAAATTTGAATGACTATTGAGATTATATGACTACACTGAAGAAGATGATACTAGCACATTTACTGTTTAGTATAGTATAGTATAGTAAATGTGCTAGTATTATTAAGATATTAAGATGTCCTATTTGGCAAACAAAAGCCAGTTAACATACTTGTTTTAATTTATCACTTGGTCAGACTTGGGTTACAAAAGTTCCACATCATCCTGGAAATTATTATATATTAATTATACCTTAAAATTGGTGTAAATAAGGTAGGTAGCTATGAAGTCATGAGTTGCGTACAAAATACGCCCTATATATATATATATATATTTACCTCCACCTTATATGTATATATTTACCTTAAAAAACAATAGAAAAACCATGTTACAAAAACAATATCCTATATATCAGAACCGGTTCCATATTTGACTCTCTGAATTAGATCGTAAAATTTGACATGAACATATATATGTTTTTAGCTTTTGACGTTGGATAAATTTTGATATCTAAGTTATATGTTGGAGCTGATGGAGGGGCCGAACTATAATGGTTTTATTCGGTATCTATGGTATAAAAAACATGTCGAATAGAAAAAAAAATGTCTAATACAAAAATAATTTTTTTTTCTATCTTCAACATAACACAAAATAAATATGAAATCAAGACAAATGATATTAGACAGTAAAATAATTTTTTATGTAATTTTGTTTGGAAAAATATAATGAGTATTTAGAAAATTTAGTAATTTTAAAATAAAAAACAGAAAACTTTAGGAAAAAAAAAACTAACATGATTTGAATTTCTAACATTTTACTCACTTATGGTCCAATTTTACCATTACACATCAGCAACTCTTTTGTTTAACCAGGTGGACCATCAATGTATATATCTCAGAATTTTTTAAATTACATATATAAAAATAATAAAAATAAAATTGAAAATCGTCGCGGATGAGGACCACCCCCAGCCCCCCGTTTCCGCCCCTGAGCTGATGCCCATTTTTCACATAAATGATGAAATGCCCTTTCAATTAGTTGTACGTCTTCTACTGGTTGCAAGCACAATGTTACTCGATTCATTGTCTTCCATGTTTGTTATCGGCTAAACTGCAACCTATCCCTTTTACGGTTCCACCAACAATATTGTCCGGACAAATTACGTCATAGCTTATTGAACCGCGCATATTTCAAGTGTTTTCTTGATAATAAGTTGATAAAAAAAATAGCTGATATTTTAGCTTATATATATTCATCATCTACTCATATACAATTTAGGTCTTGTAGAACAGTGGCACACTCATTTTATTGCGGAATTTTGCTATAGAAAAAAAACATTATCATCCTATATTATGTTCATTGCATAATCTAATGCATAAAAAGACAACAAGTGGATCAAACATTAACAAACAAAAAAAGTTACCATATGTGATTGCCAAAAAAAAAAAGGACAACTTATCTTCCATTGTATTAGAGGATAGGTAATAATATGGGTGACTTCGTTACGGTACCAACTTTTTTGACCATATACCAATACCGAACCGAACTTGTTTGGTTTGAAAAAAATTATACCATAACCAAACCGAAAAATTCGGTTACCGAAAGTTCGGTAACGGACTTTTTCGGTTCGGTACGGTTCGGTTTTCCGTTTTATACCGAAACATTATTATTATTAAAAAATAATTCTTGATAACAATAAAATAGCAAAAAAGTTTGTAAAAATTAAAATGTGTACAACTATTCTTATATTTGCTACTTTAACGATTGTATTTGGCTTCGTAAATAGAAAAGTAAGTCGTGAGAAAAATTAAAATAAACTATAATACAATTTATTTGTACGTTATAACTATGCGTAAATTTATATATATTTTATAATTTTAATGTTTGGTTCGGTTCGGTATTGTACCAAACATACGAAATGAATACCGAAATCGAACCGACTTTTAAAGTTCGGTTCGGTTGTACCGTACCGAAAAGTCGGTATACCGAACTTTCGGTACCAACTTATTTGGTTCGGTTCGAAAATCGATCGGTTGGTAAAAATGGATAAAAAAAGTCCACCGCTAGGTAATAATCCGACTCGATGAAAGACAATTAAATAAACAATAACTGGGAGCTGTTGCGGTTCTTGTCTCAAAGGGTGATTGAATAACATAAACACCACCGTCATTTTTTTTCATATATTGTGGTCGGTAATTTTTTACTATGACGAAATACAATCAAGTATTCGCCAAAATCATACTAGTATAGTGATTTGTTTTTCAAACGTGACTATTGCAAAACAGCAACGTCATATATGATATATATATATATATATATTTTGGACAAAAAGTAATTTAGTACGCAAAAAACAATAAACTGATCAAGCACCAAAGAGAGAAGAGGAGGTTATTTCGACTAGTCTTCTTCCCGTTTGTGAATTTAAAACAATCATGTTTATGTTTTATTATAAAATAAACATAATCAAGCATTATTGGAAATGTTGTCAATTGTAAGACCGAGTACTTATAATCCATTTATTTGGATTTTACTAATTCGTTTGTACCTACTTTCATTAATAGGTGAAGTTTTGTTGATATTGGAATTGTAGTAGGGACTAATATGACTAGTTCAAGTTCGACTACATTTTACTTGTAAGTTATAAGACCAACACTACACTACACTACACTTAGTATTGTCTTTTTAAGTCGTCGTGTTACGTTATTGTATTTGTTAAACAGTATGAAGAAGAAAGAGAAGAAATCCCTATACCAACAAAAGAGAATGAAGAAACTGAAGGAAAATGGGAAGAAAATTTATCCAAAAGTCAGAAAAAGAAGCTAAACAAAAAAGAAGAAAATTCAAAAAAACAAGAAAAACAGATGGGTCTAAGATCATCCTCTAATGTGGGGGAAAGAAAAATGTATAATAAATGATTACATCATTAATATGGAATGTTAGAGGGTTGGGCAATGGAGCTACTTCTAGAAGAATTAAAAAATTATGTTTGGTAAATAAGATTAAACTACTTATTTGTATAGAACCTATGGTGGGTTGTGATAAGTTGGAAACGTACAGAATAAAGTTTGGTTTTGACAAAGATTTGGGTCATGAGGAGAATAAAATTTGGTTATTCTTCAATGAAGAAACTGAGATCAAAATAGTGAGGCAAATGGATCAATGTTTGCATCTGGAAATTAAATGGCAAAACAGGTCTATTTTTCTATCTGTGGTGTATGCCAAGTGTACTATGGGAGAAAGGGTGGCTTTGTGGGACTTTCTGAAACAAAATTTCACTCTAAGACCGTGGTTTGTTACAGGGGATTTCAATACAGTTTCTAAAGAAGAAGATAAAGTAGGTGGTTTACCTATAAATATGAGAGCTGCTAATGATTATCTAAATTGTATGGATGGAATTGGGGTGTCAGAACTAAAAGCTAGGGGATCTAAATTTACTTGGTGGAACAAAAGAAGTGGAAATGGTACTATTTTTGAGAGAATTGATAAAGTATGCCTCAATATTGCTGGTGTTAATCTTTTTAGTACTGTTTCTTTGGAGCATTTGAGTAAAACAAATTCTGATCATAGTCCACTTCTTCTTACTATGAAATCTGAGATAGATATGAATCCTAGAAGGTATATTTTTCAAAAGTTCTAGACTAAACATCAAGATTTTCTCAAGGTAGTCAGAAATAATTGGAAAGTGTTTAATAAAGGGAATGCCTTATACTCTTTGGTCAATAATCTCAAGTTACTGAAAAAAGCACTTATTGAATGGAATAAAATTACCTTTGGGAATATTTTCCAAGAGGTGATAGAAGCTGAAGATGAGGCTTTAAGAGTGGAAAATATATTTGAAGATGATCCAAGCCCTGCAAATAGAGAGGTGTTAATGAAAGCTAAAGCACAGCTAAATTACAGGGTGAAAATAGAAAAAGGTTTCTGGGCTCAAAAAGCAAATCTTAGATGGGCTAAAGAAGGAGATGCCAATTCAAAAAAAATTCATGGGGTTGTTAAAAAAAGAAGATATAAAAGTATAATTACCTCCATTTCAAATTCTCAAGGTGCTTTATTGACAGGGAAAAATGATATTCAAGATGAAGCAGTAAGTTTTTTCAAAAGCCTTCTTGCTGCAAATTATACCCCTAAGAGTTTCAATTATAAAAGCTTAGAGTGTGTTACAAGGGTTATTACTGATGAAGACAATGATAATCTTACTAAAGATCCTACTTATGATGAAGTAAAAAGTGCTATTTGGGAGTTAAACAAGAATAGTGCTCCAGGTACTGATGGCTTTAATGGTCATTTTTTCACAGTTTGTTGGGATATTATTAGTAAAGATTTATTCCAAGCAGTTTTACAATTTTTCTCAGGTGCAACTTTGCCTAAAGCTATGACTACCACAGTTATAGTCCTGATCCCAAAGATTATTAATCCTACTTCATTTGCTGATTTTAGACCTATAAGTTTGTGTACATTCTTCAACAAAATTATTTCCAAAATTATGTGTACTAGACTTTCGAAAATTCTGCCTTTGATTATTTCAGAAAATCAAAGTGGGTTTGTAAATAAGAGGGATATTATAGATAATATTCTTTTATCTCAAGAACTTATTTGTAATTTGGAAAATAAAAGCAGTGGAAGCAGTCTAGCTTTAAAGCTAGATATGAAAAAAGCTTATGATAAGATTTCATGGCATTTCTTAATTTCAACTCCAAGAAAAATGGGTTTCTCAGAAATTTGGATAGATAGAGTATGGAGACTTATCTCAGAAAATGGTGTGACTGTTCTGGTAAATGGTGCAACAACAGGTTATTTTTCTCCTTCAAATGGTCTGAGGCAAGGTGACCCTCTATCTTCAAGCCTCTTTATTATTTGTTCTGAAGTTCTGTCAAGAAATTTAAATGAGTTAGTACAAAATAGAAGGTGGAAAGGGTTTAAAGCTCCAGTTGGTAGCCCTATTATCACTCACTTAGCATTTGCAGATGATTTTATAATTTTTTCAGCTGCAAATACAAGTTCAGTCAAATGTGTGAAAAGTGTGCTGGATATGTATAATAATGACTCTGGCCAAGAAATTAGCATTGATAAGAGCTTTGTCTATATCTCTAAAGGTGTAAGTCAAGTTCAGAAAGAAATAGTGAGCAAGTTGTTAAGTATAAGGTGTAAAAAACCTCCTTTTACTTATTTGGGTTGCAAAATTTATTCTGGAAGAAAAAAATGTATTAATTTTCATGAATTGATATTGAAAGTCAGAAAGAAGTTGTCTGGGTGGAAAGTTCAGTATCTAAATATGGGGGGAAAGTTGATTCTTATTAAGCATGTCCTAAATTCCATTCCTATATATACATTAGCAGCTATGGATCCTCCAAAACAGGTTATAAAGGAGATCGAAAATATTATGGCAAACTTTCTATGGGGGGAAAAAGATGGAAAAAATAAGCATCACTGGGTAAAATGGAAAAATATATGAAGAAAAGAGGAAGAAAATGGATTGGGAGTAAGAACTATGAAAGATATTGCTGCTACTTATTCTATGAAGCTGTGGTGGAAACTTAGAACTTCTAACTCATTGTGGGCTAATTTTATGATAGCTAAATATTGTAAAAAAAGTACATCCTGTTGAGGCAAAAGCTAGAAAAGGGAATAATACATGGTCTAGAATGCTGCTAGTTAGAGAAAAGGCAGAAGAAAGTATGCAATAGATTGTTGGAGATGGAAATATTTCTGTAAACTTAGACAATTGGTTGGGCACTGGTAAAATAAATGATGAGAACATTCTAAATTGTCTACAGGTTAAAGATTTGATGCAAAATGGTATGTGTGATAGCCAAATTATTAATGAGTTAATTCCTTCTCATCTTAGACAATTGTTTAAAGAAGATTTTAAAGCTAATATGTTTGGTGAAGATGAAATTATATGGAACAACGAGGTTTTGGGGAAGTTTTCATTCAAGTCAGCTTGGGAAAATACCAGAAAAAAGTATGAAGAAAGTTGGTTTAATAAGTACAAATGGGACAAAGCTCTACCTTTGAAAATAACCTGTTTTGTGTGGAAACTGTTCAATAAATCTTTTGTAACACACTCAAAATTCTATAAGTAATATTAGAATATTCATAAAAGTGTTATATATATATATACTTAAAATAAGATATAAATTTTTCTATATTTGGGTTTCAATTATAGTAAATATGAGTTTTTAAGTACTTTAGTTCAAATAGTTAGGAACACAGCAGACAAGCAGGATCGATCTCCCATTTTGGATTCTATTTTCTTAAAATTTGAGCTTATTATATAAATGAAAAGTCTAGACCTATGTTTTAGCTTTCCAAATATATAAAATTTGAGTAATTTGGACTTATATGAGAATATTTGTAACTATTTTAGTAACATGATATCAGAACATTCCAGAACTGCATATGTGTCACATTGTAGGACAATTTAGACCGACTTTTCTTATGAATTAGGAAATATACAAAACATAAAACTTGTATATCATTCTCTTGTCGGTTTAGACATATATCACATGCTTCATTTGGATATATATTGAGTTCTCTGTGAATATTTTAGTGGACAGGTATCCTGAAATTTCCAGAACAGCATATGTGTCACCTTGTAGGACAATTTAGACCGACTTTTATTGCGAATTAGGAAATGTGCAAAAAATTAAACTTGTTGATCTGTCTCTTGTCGGTTCAGGCATATATTCCACGCTCCATTTGGACTCATATCGAACTCTCTATGAAGTTTTTAGTGGACAGGTGTCCCAGAAAAATCTCAGCACAATTAATGAACAAAACACATAAGCACTTCTCCAACACTATAAATACCCCTACACCCCTCACACTTCAACATACTTCAAACAAACTATAACATTATATATAGATTATAATATTATATTGAGATTATAAAGTTTCTTTATACTAAAGTATTATAATCATAAGATATAAACACTATATATAGAAAGAGAAAGAGAGAGAGAATACTATATTTAGTGGGTAATAAAAGCGTAAATCGGGGTGTGACGAAGGTCAAGAGACATAGCCAAGCTCGGTTAGCGGTTAGAGGTGGGTTCGAAACCTTAAAGTTATTATAATATTGCCTTAATATCCTTTTGCGTTACATTACCGAACTTGAGGTATTTTTAAATATTATTAAACAAATGCATATAACGATTCATATCTGAAACTTAGTGGAATTTGATTTGCTTATTTGATATATCATGGCATGACATTTGCATTGATCCTCCCGGTTTGGGAGAGGTTTGTCCACCCGGAATGGGGTGCAACTTGTCTACCTAGAGTGGGGTATGACTTTTCTGCGACTATGTCCACCTGGAGTGGGGTGTGACGTGTCTACCTAGAGTGGGGTATGGCCTTTTTCGCGATGTTTGGTCCGTCTAGAGTGGGGCGTGACTTTTGGTACCACGTGTAATGGGATAGACCTTACACAACCAACTTGGGCTCAAGGACATGACACTTATGCATTATTGGAAGAATAATTATGAACATGCATCATATTGATTATATATCTTTCTCGTTATTTGTCTAACCATCTTTTTTGCAGGAAGCTATATGCAGTTACAGTTCATGTTATATTTTATTATAGTTACTTTAAGTTAGTAGTCCTACTGAGTATTTTCAAGGAAATACTCATCCCGTTGCTTATATAATTTCGTTTCAGATATCGGTAGTCACGAAGCAAATCTAGCAGGGGCCAATGAGCGGGGACATTAAGTTTCTTTGACTTGTTTATGAAAGAAACACTTGTAAAATAATTTCCATATAAAGTTTCTACTTTCTGGATTGAAATAAAGATATGTATTTCACTATATTATGTGCAAAAAGAATGAATTATGTTTACTTATATTCAACTTTTATTATAATTCTCTCTTTCATTAATTTAGATTAAAGTTCTGTTATCATTAAAAAAAAAAAAAAAAAGCGTTCCTCACATCTTTACCCCTAGACTCTTCAGTAAGAAAATTGGGGATACAGTTAGCTTCTAAGTGTGAGTGCTGTGGTGAAAAAGAAGAAAATAGTGAGCATCTATTCAGTTCAGTGAAGATAGCAAAAGAAGTGTGGTCCTATTTTGATGGTTTGTTGGGTATTATTAATAATAATATCAGTATTAAAGGAAGATTTTTAACATGGTGGTCTACATCTAGAAAAGGAAAAAACAGTATTGATTCTTTTATGCTTAAGGTTTTACCCTCTATTATTGTGTGGGAGATTTGGAAAGCTAGGTGCAACTACAAATTCAACAATATGGAGATGACAGCAAGTTCTATTTGTTCCCAAGTTACTGATATATTAAAGGTATGTTCTAAGAATAACAAAATTTTCCCAACTATATATTTGGAACATAAATGATATATTCACAAAAGAGAAGACTGTAAATCTAAAGAAGGCTACTATAGTGAAATGGTTAAATCCACCAGTGGGGTATGAAAAGATAAACACTGATGGGTGCTACAAAACTTATTTGAATACTAGTGGTGTGGTTGGCTTAATAAGAGGATTTAAAGGTAATTTTGTCTATGGATTTCAAGCTATGGTGACCAGTAATTCAACTATAGAAGGAGAAGCAAAAGCAAAAGCTATTCTATTCATGCTTCAATTAACGAATATGAAGTCTATTATCTTAGAAACCGACTCTCTACAATTGGTAAACATTATAAATAATAAATTAACTGCCCCTTGGCATATTAAAGTGGTTACAGAGGAGATCAAAAATATATTAAAGGGAAGGAATTACCAAGTGGAGCACGTCGTTAGAGAGGCCAATGGTGCAGCAGATGCTCTAGCAAATGATGGATGCATAGAAGGTTTCAAGGAATTCTACAAAAGGGTTGATTTGTCTCAAAAATTGAAGAACATCATTGATTTAGAAGCAAAAGAGCTTCCAAATATTAGGGTTTGATGGGAGAAATGGTGAGAATAAGAGATGAAAGAAAGGCGAAGATGAGGAGTGTTTCTCTCCTCACCGTGACGGTTTAGTTGCTAAAGAAATGAATTGGGGATCTTCCTACACGTATTATCGTGGTCGGTATATTTACACAGGGTAGGTTTAAATTGGTCCTTGAAGTTATTATTTAATTACAAAGTAGTTTATCAAGTTGTAATGTTAATTTATTTAATACTCTAAGTTTCATTTCTTTTAATTTTAGTGTCAAGATTGTAATGGTACTTGGTTTTATATTAATAAAAACGTGGGTTTTTTCCCCCAACTTCATTTAAAAAAAAAAGCATTTGTTAAACAAATGAAAATAGAAAAATAATAATATACTACACTACATTACATTATAGTATAAATAAAAAACTTAAAGTAAACAAAGTTGGGGGATTAAAAGATATTCCCTACTTTTTAGTTTTTATGGGGGGGGGGGGGGGGGGGGAGTACAATTAATTAATTAATTTATTTATTTGCCCCCATAATTTTGTCAACACTGTCCCTTCAGCCATCCAAAAAACAGAGATATACATACATACATACATACATATACATACATATATATATATATATATAGAGAGAGAGAGAGAGAGAGAGAGAAGAGAGTGAATGGCGAGTTCGAAGATACAAGCGCTTTGGAACCATCCAGCTGGCCCTAAAACCAGTATTTATTTCTTTATTTCTTCTCTTCTCTTTCTTTCTTTTTTTCTCATTTCCATTCCATTTTTCTCTATGTGTGTTTGTTTAATTATGAGTTGTTAGAGTTGGTTTTATTGTTTATAACACCATTTAGTACATTTATATATATATATATATATATATTTGTCTTGTTACTTAGATCTAATCTTCTTACTTTTAGTTTTCTGTATGGATTACTATTACCCAATCCCTTCATTTCTTCTCTTCTTTTTTCTTATTTCCATTTCTTTTTTCTCTCTGTGTGTTTGTTTAATTATGAGTTGTTGGAGTTTGTTGTATTATTTATTTATAGAAATTAGTATTAATAGCTGGGTTAATCAAACATCTTTTTTTATCCGGCTGACACGGAAAGGAAATGTTAAAAAAAAAATGTGATCTTGCTTATAACAAATTATGAAATTTTGCTCCAAAATCGCTTAAACCAGCCGTCGAGACTCAGTGGGACACATCATAGTTGAAACTTCAGTTATTTAGTTGAGTGAAAGTTACTGTTTCACTCCTCAACAATCTCTTAGCTAAGACTCTTAATTAAAGAAATCATTTTTAGCAAATTGTTTTATCTTAAATCATCAAATGACAAAGTTATGGTTACCTTAACAGAAATTAAACTGAAATATAGTTAAACCCCCATAGCGATGGAATATGATCTTGAAAGACTGTTTCTGGGAAGCGCCCACCTGCATTAATCTTTTTTTTAGGTAAATCCGCATGCTTAGACCTGCTAACATGCACGATTTGAAAAGGATGAACAAGATAATTTGAAACTAAGATTAGTTTACCACAATGTGCTTCTATAAGTGTAGGTAACTCTACGTTCTTGTGTTGGTGCTTTAAATGAACATCGCATATATTGTTAAAGTCTTATGATTAGGAAAAGTCTTGAATACGGAAAATTACAGCATTAACATCTAAAATGTCGTCCAATGGGTTTGTAATGTCGACTGAAAACAATTATGAATTTACAGCATTATTTGTCAAAGATTTCACCTTTGGGTCTGTTCCTTTATCATCTGAATTTTCGTAGCAGGTCCACTATGTGAACAGAATGATTATTTTCATTCCAAATTTGGGTAGGCACTTCCAGCATTCAAAGAAGCTAGTAGGCTGTTTTGATGCATTATTTAGTTTAATCGCATACTTATCTCCAGTAATAGTGTCCAGGCCTTGATACCGGAATAGTTGTTATCAAACTCTTAAAAATGATGCTTCTAGATAGGGTCTTGTTGGAATCCGAGTATCATGGTTAATGAATGGCCTAGTTCACCTCATAATTACTTAGCTATACTCTGCTTGAGTTTTCTCTGCTATATCCATCTTCATTTTCTTTACTTTCATTTTGCTTTATGCGCATATTATTAAGTAAGGAATTTCTTGCGTAGTTCATTTTTGGGCACCGACTTTTAAGTGGGGTATCAGCATTGCAAACATTGCTGATTTTGCCAAACCACCAGAGAACCTTTCTTATCCCCAACAAATTGGTAAAAAGTTCTTCAATGGCTTTTATTCAAGTTACTTAAACTTTTAGACTTACAGTGCCATTTACCTTATCTCTCATATGCGGTGTGCAGCTGTCACAGCTACCGGAGTTATCTGGTCACGATACAGCACCGTAATTAATCCGGTATGTTTACCTTTTCCATCATACTAAAGACTTGGGCTAATTAGAAAAATGTCAGCTTGCTAAGAAACAGTAGTGCAGGACTGGATTAAGAGCTCATTCTATAACTGTACTCTTATCACCATTTTTATCTTTAAACTCATTTTATCTTTTAGTGATCCATTGCATCTTTTATTTATTTACTTACTCGGTTTACACAAGTTATGTGGTAATCGGGCGCACAAATGGAATATTCTGCTTATGTTCTGCTTTGTTAATTTAGTTTAGTGACTATCACTTTATGTAGTTTCTGATTATTCAGAAAATTTTACCTTTTTGTTTATTTGGACTGCAGAAAAACTGGAACCTATTTAGCGTAAATGTTGGAATGGCAGGGACGGGAATCTATCAACTTTCTAGAAAAATCAAGTAAGTTCTTGGTCGATTATTTTTTCACTTAATTTAGTTATTTACTTATTGATCTTGATAATATGTGCAAAATACCTATATATTTATCACAAATATACAATGCATCTTTTAGATAGACGCTCATTTGAAGTTGCGAACATGGATGACGCAAGTTAGCAAAAATGAATTACGGTATTTATGGCATGACTTAATATGCTCTTTCATGTTTTTATGATGGATTTTAAAATTTAACGTTCAATCGAATCATCATTCGAGAACCGTCTGCCAATGCTGGATTTTGTACCGAAGATGGTCAACTTTTTTTTTTAAATCTCAACATGAATATTATACTTAGCCCTTAGAGCCCATGTTTTATACTATAAATGATGAATATTTTTTACTCATTTTACTTTTATTTTCTTTCAGGCATGATTATTTTTCAGAGGAGAAAACCGTTGTTGCAAAAGAATGACGATGAAAAGCTGTCGGTGACCAATGATGACGAAAATTCCAAACTTCTTTTTCTTTGAATTATTCAATTAGTTAAGCATAAGGTGGGATTTGAATTATTGCACCTGAAATTTCATTTTGATGTTGAGATTTGATAAAAATATTGATATGAAATTAAAAGGCTTAACATGTGTGTTATTGGTGCCCTTTACCTCCCTCCTATATCCTATCCTGTGCCCTTTTCTCAGATGTTTTTGGTCTACATCTTTTGTTGCCTTATTTTTCATTTGTATCGGATAAAGACATTACTTCACTATTTGTTTGGCATGTTCAGGTAATAGTTTACTCCCATGTATATATGAATCATAAGCAACTTATCAGCTAACGATCACTATCTGAAACAAGTGCACCTAAGTACAACGAGAAACAGGCTTATCCTTTTTTTCCCAAAATCAATTACATTGCCTACAAGTAGCGCATTCGGGAGACCAACTTATAGTTCTACCCTTACTTTAAATTTCTACTTCGAGAAGCGACAAGTTTTTTAGAGAGAGGAAAAAACAATCGTTTAGAAGAATATTAACTGATTTTCTTCTTTTTGTTCTTTGTTGTTAGACTTTAATAGTATATTGCAATCACGTTAAGTTTCAGAAAATGACACCACCGATTATTATTATTGTTATTGAGAAATGATGTGCACCGAAAACATACACAGAATCTATACCATCGAATGATATGTTATTTTCCAATTTATTGGCTCATGGACTCTTTGGTAATTTAATGAAATTGAGGGATCATTATTATAAAATTCCAAAATGTATTGAATTTAATTTAATGAAATGGAGGGGTCATTTTTTTAACTATCAAATGCTCATATTATTATTATCAAATGGGAGTTCATAGCATTATAGAACCCATTTTGAAAACCCATTTAATATTAAAACCACTTTTAATTTCCCTACTTTCCGGGTTATATAATTAGTGGACTGGATCATGTTACCCAAACTTGTTTTCATACTTTTTGGTGAATTAGGAATTTTATTCTTGGACATACTTTTATTTCGTTCTAACAGAAAAGGATGAACCACTGTGGATTATTATAATTCGAAGACATTTTTAATTATCCAGGATCGTATTCTGGATCTATGTTACGAAAGAAAACCAAAACACAGTCAGTTTTCCAAATGCTAAGTTTGTTGGCAAAGGGCACATAGATTCACATAGTGCTTTAAGTTTTAATTAATATAAATAAGGATATTTGAAAACACTACAAATAAGTTCCCTAAAAAGAAAAAGGTTGCATATTGATTCCCCTTTAAAAAAGAAAAAAGGTTGCACAATTATAGAAAGGATGGCCAATTATAAATAATTCAACCAGAAACTTGTATTTACATCTTGCAAAAATTTAGGGTACAAACTTTGCTCAAGCAACACATAACCAAGGGTATTATACTAAAGAGACAAAGTTGTTTGACAATGTCTTGTCCGATGGTGCGACCGTGCAACTTGGACGATCTTTTCATCATTCGGACAAACATTGGCTTTTGGGAAACTAAATGCTTCGATCCAACTACGACCTTGCAAGAAATTTAAACGATTGAGATACGCTCAAAAACCAAAAACTGCTAAAAGCTTTCCTTTTTTTCACTCCCCACCTTCAAGAAAGCCAACACAATTACGAAATGAAACGATTTATTTTCACCCAGCATAAACACTCCGGATCCCTACTCACAACTATCTACAAAAGCATGTTTATGCCATTTAACTCCATAGCTAATTTCCCCATTCTAAGACCAACTTTGGTTGCAAAATTTCCTCGGCAATAGTAAGAATTCGTTGGCAAAGGTACAAAACCAATCGACCTCTTTTTCGCCAACTCATCATCCTGAGAATCAGAACCCTTTTTAACCGAAGAAACTTTAGTTGTCCGCTTATAAGAACCAAACCACTTAGCACACATGTAAGCGTATCTCCTCCACGGTGGCAAAGCCATCTCTGAGCTCTTCATTGAGTGCCTAATAGCAGTGCACATTAGCCTAACAATTCTTTTGAAGTCTTCAAATTTTCCCACGAAAATGAAGGGGAAAGTTTGTAGCAATGAAGAGTAGCTATCCGTTGGGCGTGCAATTTCAAACTGAGTGGCTAGGTGGACCTCTATGATGTGGCGGGTTCCGGATATGTCAATATCGATATACTCGTAAGAACCAGATGGGACATGCCCATTCTTCTCCCACTTTGATTTGCAGATACCTTAAGAGTAGAAGTACAAAGCTTAATTAGTCTACTATCGATAAATCAAAATGTTTATTGCAAAAAAACATAAAATGAGGTTTAAGTACATAGTGGCTCAATTTAGGCTTAATCTAAGCGTTAAAGTTGGTGAGAGTCTAACAATGTATGATATATATATACTCCAATATTCCATAAAAGATGCTTTGATAACCCACGTAACATTTGTTTCTAAGAGTGTCCTAATTTCTAGAAAGCTAAATTCAAACCTTTATGTTTCTTAACAAAACATTCATTAGTGGGTTATTGATAAGACTTATAACTAACTATAGCAGTGTGGTTTTTAAGGGTCTCTTAATTCTAGAAATGTACATTATTTTTAGTGTGGTCTATTTAGTTTGATACTTATTTCTTTTATTTTCCTTGTATCGGTTCGTTTTTATGTTCCGAATCCATTCAAAAAAAAAACTGCTAATTCAATGCTTGAATTGCATCGTATAATTTTTTAAATTGATTTGGATTAGACCCCATTTGAAAATACATTCATTCACCAGTGGTTCTTTAATAGGCTTCTAATTTTAAGTATCAGATGTAGTTTCGAAGGGTCTCCTAATTTTCAAAAGCTACGTTTAAATCCCATTGTTTCTTAATAAAAGTTTTAACTTTTTAATTACTCCCTAAATTCACACTCTTAAAGACTTTGTGCTCCATGACTAAATTAAATCCTGGACAAAGCCTAATTACCTATTGAACATTTGAAAATCCAAATGCTACGGTACTTGTCAATGCCCTAAAAGTTGTAAATGACGAGAAAATATAAATGTTACTGGAAAAAAAATACTATCGGAAAAGATCAGGTCGGTACTAGATTAACTTACCAGTGTTGTAGCCCTTTTCTCGTAAGAACAACATCAAATTCCTCTTAAATTCGGGGGACGAGACATCCCCAATAATCCGATACGCTTCTCCTATCTCCCTAATTAACTTCCGTTTAAACTCGTTGGTCTTTTCATCATAACCAAACAAATCTTGCAAAGTCTCTTTCAAATCTTCCGATTCAACAGATTGGTTTGCTTTCTCGACATCAAACACATCTCCTTTAGTTCTAGTATGATCACCTCTTGTATCGTTTTCGATAAAAGAGTCGACCAAGTCTGACAGGTTCATGGTGTCTTCGGGTGAGTGCTCGCTGCCGCTGCTATCGCAGAGCCTCTCACGTGATGCCGCATCAAACGCCTCTGCAACCCTCTTGAATCTCACCGGAACAACTCTCGGCCCCATTGGAAAAATACTAAAAAATTATGTAATATATATATAATACTATTACTATTCTCTCTTGATTTTGTTTGTTTGATAAAAATGAAAAGACAAAAGTCACGTCTCTGTATATATAGATGAGGAGAAAGGTAAGCGCGGTTTAAGATATATAAATATAAATATATAAATGTTTTGAAGATGTTGAAATTGTGTTCACATCTATAAAGAGAGAAGAGAGAAGGGTGTTAATTATAATGGTGATGTTAATTGTAATGGAGACATTATGACGGTATATGCCTACATATATACAATATATAGCTAGCTAGAAGACGTTTATATGGTGATTTTTATCACATTTTTCTTATTTTAGACCTTATCTAGTTACGTGGTGATGAATGTTCCCATATATACGTTTATATTCAATTCAATAATGCACTAAATATTTTTTCACTCCAAGATAAAATTTATTGGCTGGAGGTTGCGGTACACGTGACACGTTGGACCTATAACAATGACCACATTTATGTAACATTTGTAAATTGTAACTGATCATTTGATGACTAGCTAGATAGAATTAGGTGCAAAGTCTAATAAAATGAGAATATGCATGGTAAAGCTAACTCAAATACAGTATATATCTTTTATAAAAAATGGATCAGTACATGTTACTTTATTTATCATTGAACTGAAAATTGTTATACTATTACGTACAATATTTGCAGATTGCTGTTAATTAGTATCATAGTATTTCAGCAATACGTAAATATTATACAAATGTAAGTTACTCTATTAATCACCATTGAAGACTGGAAGTTCATTTTCTTTTGTATTACTTGCGAGGCACGCAAAAAATGTCCTATTATAGAGGATTAATTGGTTATTGAAGTTGATGGGGTAAGAATAAGATACTCTAAATTAACCAGCTAGTGATTTGATAAATATTGCATTTTATACGCAGAATTAATACTAGCAAGTTGTAAACAGTACACTTAGGGCTGCAAATAAGCCGAGCCGGGTTTTGTTATGCCCAAGCTTGGCTCGTTTACTAAACGAGTTCTAAAATCTTGCTCAAACTTGGCTCGTTTACAGACGAGCTGTTCACGAGCATGTTCATAAAACTTTTCTCAACACGTTTTTTTGACAAATTTAATATTGTTTTGCATAAAAAAAATCTTTTTTACATAGATAAAATAAGTGTTAAGATAAGTAATAAAAAATTGTTATTGTGATTTTTAGTTTTAATTAGATTTAGTTTAAAAAATAAATTTATTACTTAAATTGAAGAGTATTTATTGATTATCAACATTATATTAGATAAAGTTTACACATATTAGCATGAATGTATATGAAAAAAATATATTAAAAATAACTAAACGACAATTCAAATGAGTCGAACATATTTACGGAGCTTATTATTGTGTTCAGGCTCGGCTTAAACGGATATTGATTAGTAAATAAAGGAATATAAAGCGAGTTACTTCATGAAGTGGTGGGTTCATTAGAAGAGTTGCTTCATCTATTTAATATACAGTAACAGTAGTAGTATAATATTGCAATTTATAAATGGGAATTATTAGATATGGTTTTATGTATATTGTAGGTAAGTCACATGTGCACACACACTTCCTATACTTTTCCACGTGGCAAAAATGAATTGGCATGCTTTGGTCACACGTCATTTTTCATTTTATACACGTCACCATATGCGGCGAATAATTAGACTCAGTTTTTTGAGCTAGAAAATATAATATTGGGTGAGTTTAAAAATGCTAATTTCCAAAAATAGATTAAAACAAAGATAAATAAAGTACATTTTTAGTAGTGACCAAGTTCAATGAATGTGTGTCATGTCTACATACAATGAATCTTACATTTGTCTAAATGCATTTTTTGGTTAAATAGTTGAGTGGCAAAACGTAATTGAGATTAATTATTACTGTAATCTTCTACTAATATATGAAAACCTTAATTACGCCTTTTCTTTTTTATCATTTCAATGTATCATGACTGTATTTTCGGCTTTGTGCACTTGCTTTTATATATCGTTACTAAAAATATTAGAACAAATTAAATATCAGAACAAATAATTTTCTATGAATGACACATAATGTATATTAGAACAAAAAAATATGTATAGTGACATCAAGAATTATTTTGAATTAAAGTTATAATGTACTAGTCCGAACGTAGCAGCTTATAAAGATCAGTATTTGGTCTTCCATCCATGCATATATATTAATACATTTAAGTTGCTTTTATTTTTATTACTGTATAAACTTTGAATACGTACTTCAGACAAAGTAATTATAACTTATTAGCTTAAGAAAAGAGACTTATATATATATATATATATATGATAATATTATTTCGACTAACAGCTTCACCTCAACATCCTAGCTATTCCCTGAAAAAATTGTCATGTTTTCTGGCGAGGGGATGTCGGCACCCCCTCGTCCGGACCGATATTAACCCCACAGCAGGCGATCCGGACCTCTCAAGCATGGGTGACGCATCACCCCGGATCTTGGGGAGCCGGACCGTGCCTAGGCCGGCCCAGAGAAACTTGCTGAGCACTCTTCCCCAATTAATGCTGCTGCTCCCTTGGGGGACCCTTTATGTGTTTCATCGACGTGGCCCAATCACAGGCCAGCCCTGTGGGCCCCGGATGATGAACAGTGCCATTGTCAGAGTCATAAATGACCTGGAGCCGTTGGATCTTTATCAGACAGTGCAGTGATCCAAGGGCTAAGAACACCTCTGATCAGACTATAAATACCCCCACTAATACCAATTAGAGGGGGACACACAAATACAGAGAGGAGAGATAAAGCTAAAACGACCCGGATCACCAGAATATCAACTGTGACATCTGACGCCACAACTCGTAACTGGACCAATCCCTCATCCTTAAATATATTCTTACATTCAGTCTATACCGACACTGACTTGATCGTCGGAGAGGGAAAACCTGGTACCAACCCCGCGCCCCTGTTCGTTTCTTGTGCAGGCTTAGAGAGCACCTCGACGACGAAGCAGATACCACCTACGTCAAAGACCTTGGAAGATCGGAGCCGACGCAAATAAAATACAAGCCGAGCTTGGGAAGAAAATCAGGCTCGCCAATTGGCGCCGTCTGTGGGAATTCTCAAAGCGCTAGCTCCGACAATCCGTTTCCAAGGAACGATGACGGATAATGAACAGTACGAGAGCCCTCCTCCACGGCATGCCCCAGTATTTGGAATGCCGAGGACCCTCTCTTTTGGCACGCCGGGAACTGCGCCTGAGGGGCAGCCTACTCCACTCAATGCGGTCCAGGGGACTCCCCGGTCGCGCGACGAGCTGACTCGCATGATGCTAGAGATCCATGAAAAGGAGCTCGTTGCCTTGGCGGCTCAAAAGGCGTTGATAGCCTCTATGATGGCATCCGAGCCCGGACCCGTCTCTCGTGGCGTAGAGCAGCCAGAGCCCGTTCGCATCCCCACCAAGAGCGTGATGTCGCGGCTGGGACCCTCAAGACGACCCCCCCTAGAGGATCCAGAGGAGCCGGCTAGGGGAGAGGAGTCGAGGCGGTCCCATGAGGGGAGTTCGCACCGTATAAACGACCGAAGCGTACACTCGCGAATCAGTCGACCCGGTGATAGTCACGATTCGCGGCCCGCTTCGAGTCATGCTCGGACTGAAAGGCCCCCCCGGAGAAGGAGGCGGGGTCGTCGCGCTGGCCGAGATGAAGTCGCGGACGAGGCAGCGTTAAAAATCGTTGCCTCCACCCGCAGTACCCCGTTCTCAGATGAGATAGAGTACAGTGCGCCCCCCGGAAATTTCACTGCCCCCGTTCTTCAAGTGTTCAACGCGGATTCTGACCCGGAAGCCCACCTCCGGCACTATCGATACCAGATGAATCACTGGTCCCACCTCGATCGTCTTATGTGCAAATGCTTCCCCGCCAGCCTGGGGAGGCTCGCAAGTAAATGGTTCCAGCCTCTGCCTGCCAACTCCATCTACTGTTGGGATGATCTGGCCTATGATTTTGCACACCGCTTCATCAACTTGAAGGAAAGGGCTGCCCAACCGGAGCAGCTGTACCAAGTGAAGGCCCAACCCAAAGAGACCCTCGAGAGTTACGATAATCGGTTCTGGCAGAAGCACGCTGAATGTGCCGACTGCCCCGATTCTACAGCTATAGCTGCTTTCAGGCAGAACATGATCGTGGGAAGCAGGATCCGTAACAAAATGATAGCAACCCCTCCTGGCTCAGTTTCCCAGCTCCGGTCACTAATCAAACAGCATGTCGATATCGAGAAAGACATGAGATCTGCTGGAGCGACGCGTTCGGTCGCCAGCATTGAGCAGCCTCGGGGAGGAGCCGCTTCAAGGGGCATCCGGCGAGATCGCCCCATAGCAGAAAGGTTGGGGAGACCTCGAACAGTTGAGAGCCAGCAACCGGCCCCTAAGCGTAGAAGGGAGGATACCCGCCGGGCTGGTCCCTCGAACCCAGGGAATGCCTACTCCACCACATTCCGCCTACCACTGACCGACCTGCTCTTTGAGATCGAGAACGAGCCATTCTTTTCCTGGCCTCCCCCGCTCAGGAATGAACCGGCCCGGGGGCCTAATGATAAATTTTGTGACTATCATAGAGGCCGCGGCCACTATACCAATGAGTGTCATGGTCTAAAGGCAAGGCTGGAAGGATGGGTCCGGGACGGCTTGATGGCGAAATATGTCAAGACGCGAAGGGACCCTGATCGAGACCGAGAAGGGGACGACGAAAGGCAACCAGACCTCCCCCCACCGGTGATGACCTGCCAGGTTATCCATTCTGGACCAAAGAAGCCGAAGCCAAATGGGGCGGAGAGAACCGAGGCCCGTGAGGCCACGATGAAAAAGCACGTCTGCCTCGCCGAAAGTTCGAAACCCCGAAAGAGGTGCAAACAAGGTACCAAGCCGGATCTAAGCTTCACCGACTTCGACCTAGTGGGGGTAGACATGCCCCACTACGACGCCCTTGTCATCACGGCCCAAGTGGGCCATTGTTCAGTAGGACGCATCCTCGTCGATCAGGGGGCGTCGGTGAACATCCTCTTTGGAGACCTCTTCGAAAAGATGGGGCTGACGGAGGGGCAACTAGATACCAACGCCCCCCCTCTGTACGGATTCAACTCTGAGGCTGTACAGCCCAGAGGGAACATAACCTTGCCTGTTAAGACAGGAACCAAGGTTATGAGCGTGGAGTTCACGGTGGTGGACGTCCCCTCCGTTTACAACATCATTCTGGGTCGCGCGTGGCTTCATGAGATAGAAGGCGTCTCCTCCACTCTACATCAAAAGGTTAAGTACCCCACTGCGAATGGAGTCGAGACCATATCGGGAAACCAGAAGGTTTCACGAAGCTGTGCCATGGCCGTATACTCCGGCAATAAACCGGTTCCGGCCCAAAGCGCTATGAACATAGAAGCTGAGGATCCTAAGCTGCTGCGGGAACTGAACAAGAAGATGGGTCCGGAAGCCGAAGAAAAGGTAGAAGGAGATCTGCTGAAGGTCCAGATCCCGGGGTACGATGAAGACCACTTTTTTATGGTGGGCGCGGGGCTGAGCGAGCCCGAGGTTTCAGGCCTCGTTAAGCTGCTGCTCGAATACCTCGATAACTTCGCATGGTCCCCATGCGAAATGCCGGGTATCAGTCCCGACCTCGCCTGCCATAAGTTAAACGTCAACCCGGATGCGAAGCCTGTGATGCAGAAGGGACGCCGCGTCAGTCCGGAGCATGCCGATGCCATAAACGAGGAAGTGCAAAAGCTTCTGCTAGCTGGAGCCATTAGGGAAATCTTTTATCCTAGATGGCTCGCTAACCCCGTGGTGGTCCCTAAGAAGAACGGCAAGCTGCGTGTCTGCATCGATTACACGAGCCTTAACCGGGCCTGTCCTAAGGATCCCTTCCCTCTGCCTAAAATCGATCAGATAGTGGACTCCACCGCCAGAGCCGCCAGAATGAGCTTCCTGGACGCCTGCTCCGGCTATCACCAAATACCCATGTCGGAGGCTGACCAAGAAAAAACCGCCTTTATAACCCCAAGGGGGAATTACTGCTACAAGGTGATGCCGTTTGGGCTTAAGAACGCCGGGGCGACATATCAGAGAATGGTCACCAAGATATTCGCTAAGAGCATAGGCCGGAGCATGGAGGTCTATATCGACGATATGGTAGTAAAAAGCGTCCAGGAAGACGACCACCTGTCCGACCTGAGAGAGGTTTTCGAAACGATACGAAGTCATGATCTGAAGCTCAACGCCTCTAAGTGCGCCTTCGGAGTTGGTGCCGGAAAATTCCTAGGGTTCATGGTGACCCATCGCGGTATAGAGGCGAACCCGGCCCAAATCTCTGCCTTGAAGAACTTGAGGACCCCTGAAAAGAGGAAGGATGTGCAAAAGCTAGCCGGAATGGCCGCTGCCCTCAACCGGTTTATTGCCCGGTTCGGAGATCGATGCAAGCCATTCTTTACGGCTCTGAAGGCTCAGAAGAAGTTCGAATGGAACGACGAATGCCGGAACGCGTTCGAGGAGCTGGCGAACTACCTCGGAAGCGCACCCCTTCTGGCCAAGCCGGACACTGGCGACGTCCTTGCCCTCTACCTAGCCGTGTCTGAAATAGCAGTTAGCGCCGTTCTCATCAAAGAGGTCGGCAGGGAGCAAAGGCCAATCTATTACGTGAGCAAAACCCTCCTCGATGCCGAGGCTAGGTATATGCCTCTAGAAAAGCTCGTCCTGGCACTCGTTATGGCATCGCGAAAACTGGCCCATTACTTCTCGGCACACAGTATCGTGGTGTATACGGATCAGCCCGTTCGGGAAATACTCCAGAAGGGAGACCTGTCTCGGCGTATGACGAAGTGGGCTTGCCACCTGAACACGTACGACATCCGGTACGAGCCGCGAACGTCCGTCAAGGGACAGGCCCTGGCCGACTTTGTGGCAGAATTCACCAGAACGACGACGTCCCCCGGCATCGAGGAACGTGCCCAAGGAACATGGACCTTGCACGCCGACGGAGCTGCCAATAAAAAGGGATCAGGCCTCGGGGTGGTGCTCCAGTCCCCACAGGGTGATGTAATCGAGAAGTCAATCCAGCTTGGCTTCCGAGCCACCAATAACGAGGCGGAGTACGAAGCCGTGATAGCTGGCCTGAAAATGGCCCGAAGCCTCGGCATCAAGAAGATACTGGTGCACACTGATTCCCAATTGGTCAGTGGCCAGATCAGTGGTGAATTCCAAACAAAGGACGAAAGGATGGCAAAGTACGTGGCCATCGCCTCCGAAATACTCCGGAGCTTCGAGTATCAGGAGATCGTCAACGTCAACAGAAACGAGAACACCCACGCCGATGCCCTAGCGACCTTGGCCTCGGCTATGAGTGATAAAAAGGAACGAGTCATCACCATAGAGTACGTCCCTTCTCCTAGCATCGACGCTAGGGCAAGCGTTAACATGGTGACCGACCTTCCGCCGGAGCTATGCTGGATGGACCCCATAATCGAATACCATCGCTCCGGCGACCTTCCTGAAGATAAGAAGGAGGCTGAAAAAATAAAAAGAAAGGCCTTAGGGTTCTGGCTAGCCCCCAACGATAAACTTTACAAGAGATCGTTCTCCGGGCCCTATCTCCTCTGTATCCACCCTGATATGGTGGTAAAAGTCATGGAGGAGATACACGAAGGCACGTGTGGGAGCCACACCGGGGGCAGGTCGCTTGCCAATCGTGCCTTGACTCACGGATATTGGTGGCCCCTCATGCAAAAAGATTCTAAAACTTTCGTGCTCAAATGTGAGAAGTGCCAGAGATACGCCCCCATACCTAGAGCCCCGGCCCAAAAGATGAGCAGCGTGACTTCACCTTGGCCCTTTGCCCAATGGGGCATGGACATCGTCGGACCATTCCCTCGGGCCCCGGGAGGCAAAAAGTTCCTCCTCATGGTCACCGACTACTTCTCAAAGTGGGTCGAAGCTGTGGCATTAGCAAAGATAACGGAGGCCGAGGTGATCAGGTTCCTCTGGAGGGATGTAATCACGAGATTTGGAATCCCTTACTCGATAGTGGCAGACAATGGGGGCCAGTTCACCGGAGCCAAGTTAAAAGCGATGTATGCGAAATACCACATTCGAAGCTATTACTCCACCCCTTCGTACCCCCAAAGCAACGGCCAGGCTGAAGTGTCGAATAAGACCGTTCTTGACGGAATCAAAAAGAGGTTAGACGAATCCAAAGGACGATGGGCCGACGAGCTGCAACACGTTCTTTGGGCCTACCGCACGACAAGGAGACGGGGCACCCAACAAACGCCCTATAGCCTAACGTACGGGATGGAAGCTGTCATCCCGTTAGAAATCGGGCTCCCCTCGCTCAGAACCGACATAGTGGAGAACGGCCTGAACGAAAAAATGATGGGCCTCGAACTCGAATATGCTGAAGAACGAAGGGAAGTGGCGGCCATCCGTAACGCCGAATACAAGAACGAGCTGGGACGTTCCTATAACAAAAGAGTGAACGCCAGACGCTTTCAAGACGAAGACCTAGTGCTGCGGAAAGTGAACAACAACACTAGGGTACAGTCCGACGGAAAGCTAGGCCCCAACTGGGAAGGCCCCTATCGAATCCTCGGTGCAGCAGGCAACGGGGCCTACCTGTTGGGTCGCCTCCCCAACGACGTCCCGATAGATCGACCTTGGAACGTCAATAACCTAAGGAAGTACTATCAATAGGGCTCGACTTTTGCGTTTTGATGAAAATAATAATATGATGTAAATTTCTGCCTGTGGGCTTTATAAATGAAAACTGTTGTTATAAATTTCCTAAGTGTTTCAGAACACGAGCCTATACGGCACCCCGGTTCATATTTACTTGAATTTTTCAGTTCATTTAAATTTCCTAAGTGTTTCAGAACACGAGCCTATACGGCACCCCGGTTCATATTTACTTGAATTTTTCAGTTCATTTAAATTTCCTAAGTGTTTCAGAACACGAGCCTATACGGCACCCCGGTTCATATTTACTTGAATTTTTCAGTTCATTTAAATTTCCTAAGTGTTTCAGAACACGAGCCTATACGGCACCCCGGTTCATATTTACTTGAATTTTTCAGTTCATTTAAATTTCCTAAGTGTTTCAGAACACGAGCCTATACGGCACCCCGGTTCATATTTACTTGAATTTTTCAGTTCATTTAAATTTCCTAAGTGTTTCAGAACACGAGCCTATACGGCACCCCGGTTCATATTTACTTGAAATTTTCAGTTCATTTAAATTTCCTAAGTGTTTCAGAACACGAGCCTATACGGCACCCCGGTTCATATTTACTTGAATTTTTCAGTTCACTTAAATTTCCTACGTGTTTCAGAACACGAGCCTATACGGCACCCCGGTTCTGTTTACTTGAATTTCTCAGTCCGTTTACATTTTACAAGTGTTTTTACACGTGCCAACTCGATTTGTGATGTGTATAAAATGAGAGCCCCAACGCCGAAGCATAAGGGCCCCCTCATTTGGGAGCATGTATACAATGAATGATGTGTAAATCACAACGGAAGTATAGAAGTAAAACACAGAAGAATAACTGACAAATCCAAAATTGTTTTTTCATTTCATTCAATGGAAAGCTATTACATGCTAAGTACAAAAAAGGAAACTACACTGAAAACAAAAGCCTCAATCTACCCTAGTTCTGGCTAGCTCCGTCCTCTTCATCCGAGAGAGCTCGAGGAGTCAAAGGCACCACATCCGGAATGGGAGCTGAGGGGACGGGAACTATTATATTTTCTATGTTCCATACCGGGTGATCCGGTCCCGCCCTCATATAGGCAGCCGCCTCAGACCACCCCTCGACGTAGAAGGAGTTGAACTCCTTCTGTGTCTTTTGGGCCCAGTAGGCATTCAGCTCGGCTTGGCCAGTTTGGACCGCCGCCTTTATCCTATCGTTGATGCCAGCTTCAGCCTCTTTCAGGGCTGCCTCCGCAGCCTGGCCACGCTCCTCGGCCTCCACCCTAGCCTTCACGGTTTCGACTCTCCGAGCCTCAACTGTGGCGTTGAGGGCCTCAGCTTTCTCCGCCCTGAGTTGGGCCTCCTCAGACCTTCTCTGGGCCTCCTCCACGAGCTTGGCATTAGCCTCTGCCTTCGTGGCCCATGACCTCACCAGCTGGCCTTGGTGATAAACATATTGGTTCATCATTAAGTAGGCCTACAAGGGAAAAGGCAAAACACTTAGCAAAAATATGTGGGAAGAATGTGAAAACATACAAAACACTCTACACGTACCTGAGGTATCATAGCCATGGCCGATGCCATGGAGGAGGCGAGGTCATGACCTCAGTGATCAGCTTCGACGCTCTGCTGCTGGAGCGCAGCCAAAGCTAGTAACCCGGCAGATGGGTGAGCCTCCATTATGCTCTTTACTCCCGTGGCCGCCTTCACCTCCTCGGGTGTCTGCACAAGCATCATGTGGGTCGGGGAGGCAGAGTTGGAGCTTGAGCCTTGAGTAGGGCCTGGAGCGGGATCCGACGTCCCCCTAGGCCCCTCAACGACCACAACCTCGGATGGGTTACTCCCTCCGACCTTGGCCCTCTTTTCCCCTTGGAGAGACTTCATCCCCTCCACCTTTCTCTTCCCCAAAAGCGCCTTGCGGGCCAGCCTATCGAGTCTGGCTTGGGCTGCCAAATCGTCCGGGCCAGCCGACTGAGGCAAGATCGCCACTCCCCTCTCCCCCGTCACCACCACATCCCTCTCCTCGGCCTCGACCTCGACCACTTCCCCCTCGGGCTCCCCCGTCTCAGCGACCCTTTCGACCTCCCCTTCTCCTTCTTCTTCGCGCCCAACCACAGCTACCTCACCCTCGGCAGCTATCTCTTCCACCCCCACCTCCTCCTCAGCCTCTTCATCTGCCTCGTCCTCCTCATCGGAACGGACCACCTACACAGGCCATACAAGCAAGAAGTTAGAAAAATTTACACAAATTTGTAACACAATTTAGCTAAGTGTAAAAGTGCAAAACTGGAGGTATTGAAGCATAGAAGGCGACATACCCAGGTCCGAGAGGTGCCTAAGGTTGGGCCAGCGGGTTCGGCCTCTGCAATGTCATCTTCCAAGCGAAGGGGACTCCCCGCGGTGGGCTCCCGAGACCTTAAGGGAGTCACCTCTGACAGAGGCTTCCCATATTGGTCTATGTAGTTGCGGGTACCGTCCGGCCCCACCCTGTAGTGGAGGACGGTACCATCCGGCCGGGTCTCAAAGTGTACCCCGGCCGATGCAGGAGCGGAGGAGACCACCATCACGCTCTTCGCCTTGCTGCTTGGCTTCGGCTTAGGCTTAGGCTTCATCGCCTTTTTAACCGCAGGCACCACCACGGCATCGACCTCCTCCGCTACCTTGGGAGGGAGGGTCGACTCCAGACCCTTCTCCTTCTCCCATCTCTCCCTGGAGTACCCCACGGGACAGAAGGTCCTATGGGGCCATTTGAAGCTATTCCCCTTACAGGAGGTGGGGGAGCCACAGATAAGCAGGCGCTCCGCATCGCGTGCCCCTACGTCGGTCCCATCTGGACCCCACCAGTTAAGAGCCACCTCCAACGACTCTATGTTGGGTTCGCCCAATCCCCTCAGCTTTGAGGCCACAGTGAATTTATTCTCCTTGGTGCTCAGCACCCTCCCCGGCCTGGTTGGCAGAACCAGGTCGTCGCGGTGGAGCCAGTGCCCTTCCACCACGACTACATCTTGCGTGTAACCCCGATTCGAATCGGAGTTACCTGTAATCAGCTGATTATGAGACCGGCACCTCAGGTAGGGCTGCCGGCTCTTAGACTGGGAGCTTGGCTCGGTCTGCAAGAATTCGTAGCAGGCCAAGAGCTCTTTAAGCCCCAGTGGCTCCGGGATGTCCGGGCCCAAGGCGACATTTAACGCCTCTATTCTGGCGCAAATCCGGTGCGCTTGCAGAGGCCACTGGCATGGAAGAGTCTGCGTCCAGGCGCAGAGCTCCGCCAGTAGCTCCGGAATAGGGAGGTGGGTACCCCCGTAGAGAAGAGTAGAGAGGGAGAGAGTTACCATATTCTTGGGATCAGACACGATCCCATTCACCTCGTCTGCAGTCGCGCAGGTCCGAAGTCGGAACTCCCCCCCTATGCCGCATAGTTGGCAAAACTCGTCGAGGTCAGCCCCGTGCTGCCTGACCATGATGCTGTTATCGTTCACCGCCACGGATATGGCCGGGTCGATAACCATCTCCCGGAATGGCAAGGCGTTCGCCATTACCTCAAGGCGCTTCGGTTGCGGGGCAACCATCGGGCCTTTTCCAGCACCGTGTTTGATAACCATGATGGTTGGTTGTTTGATGAAATCTGCTAAGTGTGGAGTGTGAGGGAAGAGAGAGAACGGGCTGCTGTGTAAAAATTTTAGTGAGAGAGTGAGAAAGTGAAAATGAGATTTCACTGAGGGTATTTATAGGCCCTCACCAGAAGATGAAAAGACATTTACCAGAAGGTGAAAAGACAACGGCGGTTCATTACACGAACTCCCACAAATAAATGCTACCACTCAATCGACGCAGTACACGTGTACAGCAAATAGAGGACAACTGCCAAGTGTCACTCGCCAGCCGTTTTAGCATTGATGGGATCGAAGAGACAGAGGCGGCGCCTCATAAATGCGTGGTGAGCGTGCTCCACGTGTCAAAAAATTCTAGCACACGAGAACACGTGCCGGGCTACTCCGAGGCGTTTCCACACCGTCAAGCACGAGAACACTATGACCGGAGCCCCCGTAACGACTATAGATCCCTGAAGACCTCGTCCTTAACGACGACTCCGGACAGGGAGCTGTTGGCGAGGGGATGTCGGCACCCCCTCGTCCGGACCGATATTAACCCCACAGCAGGCGATCCGGGCCTCTCAAGCATGGGTGACGCATCACCCCGGATCTTGGGGAGCCGGACCGTGCCTAGGCCGGCCCAGAGAAACTTGCTGAGCACTCTTCCCCAATTAATGCTGCTGCTCCCTTGGGGGACCCTTTATGTGTTTCATCGACGTGGCCCAATCACAGGCCAGCCCTGTGGGCCCCGGATGATGAACAGTGCCATTGTCAGAGTCATAAATGACCTGGAGCCGTTGGATCTTTATCAGACAGTGCAGTGATCCAAGGGCTAAGAACACCTCTGATCAGACTATAAATACCCCCACTAATACCAATTAGAGGGGGACACACAAATACAGAGAGGAGAGATAAAGCTAAAACGACCCGGATCACCAGAATATCAACTGTGACATCTGACGCCACAACTCGTAACTGGACCAATCCCTCATCCTTAAATATATTCTTACATTCAGTCTATACCGACACTGACTTGATCGTCGGAGAGGGAAAACCTGGTACCAACCCCGGGCCCCTGTTCGTTTCTTGTGCAGGCTTAGAGAGCACCTCGACGACGAAGCAGATACCACCTACGTCAAAGACCTTGGAAGATCGGAGCCGACGCAAATAAAATATAAGCCGAGCTTGGGAAGAAAATCAGGCTCGCCATTTTCTATCACAACTTAACCACTTGATTTCATCATTTAATCAATCCAACCTTGATAAGTGGACTTACTTATATTATTATATATAGATGTACTTTTATGCCAAAAGAGGGTGTAATTGATTATATTTATGTAAATAAGTACAAACTAAAAATTTGCTCTAGTCCAGAATTATTGATTTCAATATATGCTGTATATTCAAATCAATAAAGAACATAATGGTAACGTATACGGAAACAGTGAAAATGAGTCTTAAACCCGATACTAAAGCGAATTTGTGAATGTAGGTACAAGAGCACATATTATACCATCATATATATATATATACAAATAGGAATGTGAGCATTATAATATATTATGATAATGCCAAATCATCATAATATATCACTACAAAATAATGTTTGATTTAGTAAGAGTCAAAAGCTGTCACAAGTCTGTCCCTAATTTAAAAAGCTGTCACAAGTCTGTCGCTAATTTAAAAAGCTGTCACAAATCCGTCGCAAATTGACTAAACGGTCACAAATTGTCACAAAAACCGTCGCTAATAAGCTCGTAACAAAAAATACCGTCACTAATCCCGTCGTTATTTGAGTATTTTTTTGTAGTGTATATATATACTAGTAATCGTGGCACACACGTTACGTGTGTGACGCGTAATGCAATTAAAATATAGAAAATAAGTGTAGTTATGATACAAATACGTGGATAATACAAAATAATAATAATATAAGATAATAAGATTTAAAATAATGTTTGGTTGTTAAAAATTGATAAATAATTTTATTAGTTATTACTTTTTATATTTTTTTTATATGAGTATGATATTATTATAATTAATAAAAAAATATATGAGTATTTTTTGAAAAAAAATGCCTAAATTGGACAGACTCATTTGACTTGGGTTGACTTATTATAATAGAATGATATGGTATGTAAATGTACAAAAACATTTCCGATACAATTTGGAGTTTCATCACTCTTGCGACCTAAAAAATTAAAGAGTTCCATGGTTAAATGTCAAATTCAAGACATTGAAATTTTAGAAATTAAAAAAATATATAGTGCGGAGTATATATATTAATGTAAATCAGTTGGTGTTTGTTTGGTACACCCTGAAAAGTAAACTGTTGATAACCTTTTTCATTTAAAAGAAAGAAAAGAGTGCTTTTAGCGCGTTAAATAGAAGTAAATAATAGAAGGATATAAACTTATTTGTACTTTCGAGAGGTGAAACTTTTTGTAAAACAATTCATGATTCTGTTACCCAACGAGTATACTTTTAAACCGTTTGCTTATATATTTATTCAATTGAAAATTGTTTCACAATGTCTTTGCCTATGAGTAAAACCACTGTATCGAGATCCTATTGAGATTACCAGTCAAATCCCTCGTTCGATTCATTGTTGTGTGCAAATCTTGGCCAGCGCTGATCGAAAACTGTAGTTCCATATCTAGGCATTTAAAAGAAAACCCTAATCTTGATTAATTTTAGCTATCTTATCGTATCATCGACTAAAAATGAGATAAACAAGTATGTTATGCCATTGTACCCCGAGAAAATGCTCGACGCGCCTATTAACCCCGATTTTACCTTCTTGGGTGAAAGGGAAAATCTTTTTATCATCGGCGTTTGTAACTGTTTGGTTTGTGTTAGGTTGGACTTGTATGAGTTAAATTTAGTTATCTGCAACCCGTCGACTAGGCGGTTTAGTAGAATTCCAGATTTCGATGTTTTGAAACCTGATTGCTTAGAGAATGGAGAGGCTGCTTATGGGTTTGTTTTCGATTCTTCTTCTGATGATTATAAGGTCATAAACATAACGCGTTATTTCGACACTGAGCTCAGAGAGAAGGCCAGTGTTTACACCATGAGTACGGATAGTTGGAGAGAGATTGATATTGATGTGCCGATTGATGAGGATATTAGGATGCGTGATTATTATCCTACTCCGGCCTTTATTGACGGAATATTTTAAGTACATACCCTTCGGACACTGCGGTCTTGTTGTACTCTTTCAATGTAGCATCCCTGACCCAAAAGGACGTCACACGGCCGAATAACACGTGCGGCGGCACGTGCTAGATGAAGACCTATAACTTAAAAGTAATTAAATAAATAGTTTAGACTCTAAAATAGTAACTTCAAACATACATTCTTATTTCTGAATATCCCAACAAATTAAAGGGAAATTCAAATCCCGATAGCAACTTATTCAAATAAGGTCTTATAATACTAAAGAAACAACATTCGAAATCATAATCTTAGAAGTTTATTAGCAGCGGAAATAAAAGAAATCCTAGACGGTCTGGCTGGTCCCGACTAACTCTAGTCCGACTCTAAAAATCTGCCTGATTACCTGAAAACATTATAAAAACGAGGGTAAGCCAAACGAACTTAGTGATTGGCAACCTTGCAATATAATATAGGGTCGAAAATAGATTTTATCATTTTCTTTCAAAAGCAATACTTTTATTTAATAAAATTCCCAAAGCACGAATAATAAAATTGTAATTTTTGGTGTGATCAATACGATAATATAAATTGAATATTAAGTCCGATTGGACTTCCCAATCTCCTAGGTGGATTCAGACTTCCTGAATCTCTTTTTCTTCGTTGGATTCAGCCTTCCTGAATCTCTTTTTATTCTTTGGATTTGGACTTTCCAAATCTCTTTTATTCTATAAACTTAATCCCAAATATAAACCATAATGATCACAAAAATATAATAAACTTTCTTTCAAAATCTTATACTGTTGAACCATGGGGTTCAATAATTGATTTTGATTATAACTTTGATTATGTTTTTAATGATTTTACGATTTCTCTATTTCGATGATATAATGCTTGTTTTTTCCAAAAAGAGAATTTGTAAATTGCAGAACGCCAGAAAGATAGAGCTCGGAAAAACGAAGCCACAGGTTCAAGCGGAACCAGAATCGGAGCTAAAACGAAGGAGTTATGGGCTTTCGAAGAAGACCGAAAAAACTGCCAGAAGAACAGACGACCGATCGACTGGACAAAAACGACCGATCGTTTTTAGTCCAAATTCTTCCAGTGAGCAGCTCGAAAAAACGACCGATCGTTTTTTCAGAAACGACCGATCGTTTTCTGGAAAACGACCGATCGTTTTCTGCAGATTTCGAAAACAGCTTTTCAGCTTATTCTGGAAAATGGCTGTTAAAACCCCCAACCACTTCCAACGGTCACAAACGGAAAAACAGACCTTTTGGCATATAAATATCACTCAATCTCTCTTTCTAACTCACCAAATATAATACCAATCAACTTCCTTCAACCTCTCATTAAAAACCCAAATATCACCATTTTGGTGTATATATATTCGAGAAAGAGGAAAATCAAAGATAAAGAGATTCAAGCTCAATCATCATCAACAACTCACCAATTAGCTTTTTAAGAAGCAATTAGAATAGTAAGTGTAGTTACGTTTTGTAACAAAAATTGTATCGAGTGTTTTATAAACTTAATTGTGAACGAGTGATCGGGTAGAGGCTTTATAAGCAAGTGAAGCTTAAAAGCTCTAGGTCTTTTCATTCGGGTACTCATAAATTGAGGGGGAGTCGTAGACTCGTAGTCGTGTTCTCTTGCACTTGTATCAAGAGTAGGAACCTCGGGTAGAGGGTGAGCCAATCGGTCGATTGAGCTCGATAGGGTTTGTAAAATCCGGAAGAAACATTTTAGTGAAATACTCGGTAGTACCGAGGAGATGACGTAGGCGCGTTTGCCGAACCTCTATAAATCACGGTGTCATTTTCTTCTCTTGCTCTTGCTTTTACTTTCCGCAACTTATATTCTTGCGTATTTATTGCTTGCGTTTAGTTATTTTAGCAATTTATTAACTCTTGTTAAAACGCTTAAGCTTAGAATTGCATAAGTTGGGTGGTTAGTTGCATAGTATTTTAATTAGGCGAAAATCGTCATAAACCTTATTCAACCCCCCTCTAAGGTTAGCACACGGGCCAACATATACGTTAATCAACGTATATAAACATTTCACTTTCTTTACGTTCATCAACGTACACAAATAACCTTACTCTTTTGAACCTGCAACTTTACAATGTTATATATACATATATAATTTTGATACCTTCAAAATATAATTTTAATATGCAAATACTTGTTAAAAATGCAATGGGTTTAATAATAACAAAGGTAAAAACCACTCACCTATATACGGATTCGGAAGTACATATATATATATATATATATATATATATATATATCTACCACAACGACAAAGCTAATGTGAACAACTAGACTTCCTCATTAAAAGCTTTTCTTCGTACCCAAAATCTCATGGCTATTATGTTCTTGCACATCTTGTATAGTTATATATATAAATATATAATATATATATTTAATCTACTGGCAAGTATATACCTCAGGAAAAACAACATTTCAAGTTTAACATCTTCTGTCAATGTGAACGTGTGTATTATATATAAGCAAATAAATATTAGGGGTACCGATATTAAATATTTAAAAATATGTTATATTGAGTGAAAGGTGAACAGCCAAAATAAAGTTTCCTAATTATTCTCATTCTTATTAAGTTCACACGTTACTTAATGCATTCCAATAAAATAAGGTACGTTATGTACTAGTGTTTATAAATATATAGGTAAATACAAACGGGCACGTACAACATCCAAGCAACACTATAATAAATCTTAAATGACATTAATTTTTATATACTATGCACGTTGTAAAGGTACAAAACGCCTAATCGATTTGTATGTTATTAATTCTTTGGTTACTATTCTCATTCTCTTGTTTCATTTAATTCCTAATTAAACAAAATGCTAGCAAAGTTTACTAACAGAAAAGAAATCAACCTTATCAACCATGTATACACGTGTTCCTTATAATGCTCAAGTTAAAACTAAAATTTTAACCTACAAGCAAACGTCACATCTAAAATAATATTACAATTGTACATGCGAAAATAATAATAAATAAAATTATGGGATTTTACACTCAACACACGATGGTTGAGTCGTTCAAAGTAATCCTTTCAACTTAATCGAAGAACTTGGTATTTTTGCATTTATGAGTCAAAGGTGTTTTGTTGTGTGGACACTGAATGCGGATTCGGTTAGTTGGAGTTTGAAATATGCTATTGGAACATTGCTGGTGGTTGCGATGCCTGCCGGGGTAGAGGAAGTTGATGTTATTAGATTGGTACATTTTCAGATGAAGACAGTACATTTTCAGATGTTCAACAGTTTTTGTATGACCTTGATAGGAGGGTAGAGATAATTATTAAGAGGCTACCTTTTGTTGATATTTGATAATTCTGGCCAAGTCATTAATTCCAGTCAAGAAAAAACCAAGTCTAACAAATATTACCCATAGACTGGGAGAATCTTATTTGAATCTTGTTACTGATTTTCTCTCAAAAAAAAAAAAACACAAAAACAAAAACAAAAAACATTTAAACCGTTTCTGCTATGGTCAACTATATTTCGATACTAATTTCAATATAAGTATTTGTTCCATTTTTTTTTACCAAACACACTCATAATATAATAGCTAGCTATCATGTAACAGTATAACTAGTTTTAATTTTAAACCTCCATGTCCCATAAACGGGTACTTTTGTACGTAAAAGTAAAAAACGAATGAACCCATTAACAGTAAGAAAACACAAGAATCAGGGGAATTAAGCGGGTGGGATAATTGAAGATGAACTAGTTTGGGCAAAATTGTCATTTACACATGTTGCAAAGTACGTACGTACGTAGCATGAAATAATATGCTCCCAATAAAGACTAGAGTGTCATATTTGATATGTGAAGAACCCTAAATCTCTTTTCAAATCGTTGTTTTAAAGCATTAATTTGACACTTTATTATTGGAGATAGTAGTGTTGAAAAACTCTGTAACATAAGAAGAGTATACATTATTAATATTCTTTTCACACCATTCTATGGTCGACGTGACAGGACCCCCGAAACTTGATACTTTTTTCATCCATTAATTTACTAACATATACTATATATTTTGTTTATATCTGAGGCCAAAATACTCGGCAATTATCTCTATAGGCTATATAGCAAACACAAGACTGGAGTGTTAGGAACACAACCAGCTCTCTTGGTACATGTATTCGTGTGAAATTTTATTATGATTTTTGAAAAAAATTAAATGAAAATCTCCAAAGGAGGATTAAATTAATAAGCCAAAGAACAGCACTATATATATATATATATATATATATATAGTAATCAGAAACCCACACAAAACATGCAACATTTCTCAAACCTTGAGGTGCACACCTAGATGACAAGGAATATATATAGATCACAATTCCTCGAAAATAAAAAAGGCAAAACAAAATATTGGCATCACGTATAAGAAGCAAAATGCATAAAGCTTAATTTCTCTACTCTAACTAATAACTGGAAACAAGAACTAATTCAATTATTCAAAGTAAAAGAGTTAAATTGCCAAGACCCCTCAAAAGAAGGGCCTTTGGAATATTGAAATTGCTTCAATTAGTCCTGCTCTACAGCAAAACCTACCAAACATGCCAAAATGGAAAAAACAATACTTATCAGATTTAAACTTTTATCACAGGTGAAAAACAATACTCCGAAGATTAAAACATTAATATATATACTTAGGCGGCTTACCCCTACCAATAAAACAACAACTAATTAAACACCTCATACGTGAAATTTTAAATCACCACACACCATCATCACGCAAACACCCACCAAAACACATTCACAAGTGCGAAAAAAATTAAAAGAGAGGAAAAATACCAATTCAGATAGATTTACTTAGCTTCTACACGAGAAACTCAACCTAGTTCTGTCCTAGCTAGGTCATAAGCTATGCAATATAATTAACGCCTTAACAGATAAAAAAATATTGCCCTTAACTCATAAAAATTCTCATTGAGTAACATCATATATAGCGTTGCTTCTATTAATTAATAGTACGTTTTAATCGACTTGCATAAGCACTACACACCCGATGGAGTAACGGAATAATTCATAGTCAGAGGAATAAGAAACTCCTGTAAAACCAATTACTTGGAGCAAAAGACAATTATTTTTTATCGACCATATATCCTGTGATAACCGGCCCATAGAGCAAATTTATACAAAATTATTCCGAAATTCAATCTGGAGTACTGTATCCTCGATCTGAAAACATGAAGATCGATAGCGAGCAAAAGCCAAATAGGAAGATAATAAATTTATAGTAGCACATACATATAAAATTCGTAGCACTTGTGATATAAGATAATAAACAAACCCAGCTTTCTTTGTTAAAATTTTAAAATGACACTGTTTCAAGTTTAATTAAGAGTTTTTATTCATCCAAGTAGAAAGCTATGCAAGATAAACGTTTTCTTTCTGTAAAATCCTTCGCATCATGGCCAAAGTTTGAAATTTTAACAATTGAGTGAAGCAAAAAGACAACAATATTATATACTTCCTAAAAAAACTGATGCAGACACAAGCAAAAAAGATTCTTAATTGTTCTAAGCAAAAGCCCAAGCATTTCGAATCTTATGGTAGGTCCGACGTCATTATTGTTTCATTTCCTTAATGTCACGAATTCGAAGATCAGATAGTTCCGGGCAAAATATTTTGTGTCTGTTAGTCTTGAGCAGATGAACAAGCCTTCATAATTTTATTAAAAAAAATCATACTAATTAATGAAGAATAACATTTCTTGATTAGCTTTATAACTTCATCTTTTTTTTAGGAACCTTCTTTTATAGTAGTATTTAATTAAGAGTTTTTGCACACGCGCATTAATTAAACCTGGGCAAAAGGGTAATTCTACATGATCTTTGTTATAATCTACAATTTTGTCCGAAGCTTCTTATTAAAAGATAAAGCCATGGCTTAATATCAAGGAACATTTCAAAAGATTCAGTATGCAACTTAACTTATATAAGCGTCATATTTAATATTTTGACGGAAAGTTCCAAACAAGGTTTTAAACAATGACCAACTTAATAATTGGTGTGTTTTAATTATAGTTATTATGATAAGGATGTGGAACCAGTAGCAGATAAGTAACAATGCCAACACTGCTCCTCAGAAATAGATATTCTAGAATTTATCGTCGAAAACTTTGTTTATAATCTGCTTCATACCACCGTTTTCAATCTCTCTCTCGCTTTGGATTTCATGAGTTTTTAGGGCATATTTAGTTTTTGGGAAAATCAAGTTATGGGCATGTGCTGTTGTAGGCCAGATTTGAGCCCAATTCATAACAAGGAAGTTAGACACACTCTTCAACATCACCTCAATTCATCAAAAACAAAAATAGCAGACGAAAATGCGAAGTCGTTAAGGCTGAAGAATGAGGAGAAGAAGATTGAGAAGCCAGACAGCCTAAGAAATATGTTGTTAAATTCACCTGAGTGGTGTCGTACGTGTCATGATACTAAAAAAAGTGATGTCCGAATCGACCAACACGGCACCACAAATACTACCTGCATACCATCTCATGATCTAAGTAATGAATATTTCACTCCAAAGATAAATTTTTCTCCGTCGTGTGATAGATATGCAGCGAACAAATTCTTGAGAGATAACGGAAACATGGAAGATTTGAACATTTCTCCATTGAGAAGAACACCGAGTGCTAAGGGAAAAAAGACGGTGAGGTTTAAGTTGCCAGAAGAGGGTGGTGTCGTCTTCTTTTACACACCAAGACATACATTTGAAGAGTGAATAAATTTTGATATGTTTAATTCGCTTCCAAAATGCAAAAATTAATAAATTTGTCATGCTGTTGAATGATCTCTTCACATTTATCTCAATGTTGTGGAAGATTTGTTTCTTTTTTTATTTGGAAGGTAGTGAAAAATCTGCTGTTCTCATTATGCATTTGTTTTATATATTCTGGCTATTCTATTCTTATTTCTTTGTCTTCTTGGGGAAACAAGAGCTCTGAGCCTATGAGGATCTATTCTCTAAAACGGGATTTGAAATAGAAATTAGGAACCATATTCTCAGGGTTTTTTTAAATCAAAATAGAGACAATCTGAATATCTTTCTTACAAAAGTCCATTACATAAACTATAACATCCAACCCAAATACGTCGGTTATATATATATGATAGTAGTATTGAACAGTTGTATAGGCTTTTTCTACATGGTATCGTCTCTAAAATAGCCTCTTCCTAAATTTAGAGCAATTTATCATCACAGGGATTATGGTTGGAGCTCATTTAGCAACTGAACTTTTTCTTGTACTGTTAGCCCAAGCAAGAATAGTAGAATATAATCCACAAACCTCGAGTTAATTTAATAAACCATGTTACCCTAAACAAGAACTAATAAAAATATTCTTTGAAAGGATCCCCTTAGTAATGGCTTTTTAGTAAACTGTCTATTACTGTTATTAAATATAAAAATAACTGCTTGTAGTCAAGTGAAATTCACCAAGTATATTCCGGAAGAAAAAAAGAGAGAGAGGCTAATTTCTTCATATTATTGCACGCGACCATGTGTTTGGCATGGCCAGTTTTGTTTATATACTTTTGTTGTTTGGGGAATTCATAACTTGTTTGGCAATAGCTTTTAGGAAAAGCCGATTTATCTGATATTAAGAGAAAAACTAGGTTCATAATATATAAAAACTTCTCGTCTTTCTTTCGGAAACACTACAAACTAAAAAAGCTAAGGTATAAGATGAAAAAGGAAAACACCGTAACTTAATTATAAATAAGTAGGAAGTCTTGAGGTAACAAACCTTTGATTCAGGGAAAATAGGAGAAACATTAAAAACAGGCAGACACAAAAACTGACTATGGATTAATGTATAGATTTCATCGTAAGATATTTGGACGGGGCAGTGGGCTGCTACAATAATATTTACTTTTAGTTTACAAGCAGGACTATGGAATTAAATAGGACGTTAAAGCATTCACAATAGTTGTGTTAACTTTTGTTGTTAACTAGTGACACATCATCATTTAAAAATCTATTAAATGACACGTATGCATATTAAGTTAAACACCCACATTAGTTTGAACTTTAACAATGTTATCTATTTTTAATTAAAAATATTCAAAATACAGTAATTATCTGGTTTTTAGTTTCCCACTTAAATGAATTTAATATTCAAAATCATTAAGCATATCTACTCTGTTAGGACCAGATTCTTGGTCTAAATTCTATTTATTGTCTAATGGTTTTCACTAAATAATCCTATCTGTTTATTATGAACTAAGACATGTGTTGTTAGGTTTAAAGCAATGTTGCAACCTCAGTTACAACCTATGTTGATAGGTTTCTAGTAATGTTGTAAGCTCAGTTACAACCACAGTTACAACCTGCTTAGACAGCGTTGGTGGTTTCAAGTACCAGTTGCAACCTCAGTTGCAACCTCAGTTGCAACCTGCTGTTCGGCAGAATTCTGTCTAGTTCTGTAAAACTGCATAACTGTTCTTTATTTATTAATATTTGTTCTACAATATGCATGATATATTCTCATATGATCTTAAAGGTTTAATATGCGTAAATTGAGAATATCAAAGTGTTAAGGAAAGATGTTTTCTAAAAGATATAAAGAGATAAGTTTATAAGGTTATGTTTCCTTTTAAATATGATCTCTATTCTTATCCTTGTCCTTATCACTTGTTTCAATCTTTTGTTCCTTATCTATATTCAGTATAATTCGTTTAAAGATTGAATGTAATATGGAGTTAGGTGTTTCATATATATATGGAAAGATATTATCTCTAAAAGATATTATCTTTATATGTTTCCTAGTTATAGGAAAAGACTAACTCCTATTTCCAAGCTAGTTATTTTAACAGGTATTAACTTATGAAGATTGATGTCAATCCTACAAAAGCCAGACGTGCAATATGGAGAGATTGAAGCCAATCAAAAGAAGTCAAAAGCAATCATAAAAGATCTTGAAGCAAGAAGATTGTTTTTACTTATAAATAGTTAATAACTTAGCTTGTAAAAAGTGTGTGTTCTAAACTATAAAGAACCCATTCTTGAGAGAATACACGTGAACTTTTAAAAAGAAAACAATGGTGGGATGCCATTGATTTATACGTGATAGTTATAGAGTAGGAGCAATATAAAGATAGGCAGAAAAACCTAGAGGGATTCTGAGAGTTTTTCATTAAGACTTGAGTCCTATATTGTAATCTTTTTATAATATCATAATCTGGGTAAGTGCCCCGGAGACGTAGCCTAGTTAGGTGAATTCCGTTGTTAAATGTGCTTGTGTTCACTTTGAGTACATTTAACATTTTACAGTTCTGTCCATTTAATACACTTGGTTCCAACTGGTGGTTGCAACCTCACTTGGAACCTAACTGCAAAACTGCAACTAGAACAGCGGATAGGAATTTCAATTGGTATCAGAGCTTTACACTAGACCTTACTTAGTGTGGATCCTGTGTTCTAGTAAAAATGGACTTAATGAGGGAAGGAAATGCTTTCAACAAACCTCCACTGCTTGAAGGAGGAGTAAACTATGGAGTATGGAAGATCAGAATGAGGTCTTTCATCAAACAGCAGAATGAACATGCATGGAAAACTGTGATGTATGGATGGGAGGCTCCAACTACCATTGATAGTGAAGGAGAACTGGTTTTTATACCTGAAGACAGATGGTCTGCTGATGAAGACAGAAAATCAAGTGCCAACTCAACAGCCATAAACTTGATTTTTGCTGGTGTAACTCTCAGTGTATTCAGGTATATCTCTCACTGTGAAACTGCCAAAGAGGCATGGAATATTCTGCAAGTTACTTTTGAAGGAACTACCAAAGTAAAAGCTTTCAAACTTCAACAGTTAACTACTCAATTTGAAAACCTAAGAATGGAGGAAGATGAAAACATTGAACAATTTAATGGTAGAATCTGCCACATTGCTCATCAAGCTGGAACCTTAGGTGAAAAATACAGTGATGCTAAACTTGTTAAGAAAACTCTTAGGTCACTTCCAGAAAGGTTTGAAATAAAAGTTACAGCTATTGAAGAATCAACAGACTTAGATAATCTTAAACTTGAAGAACTTATAGGAAATCTAAGCACTCATGAGCTGAAATTTTTTAAACTTAAGAGACCAGAAAAGGGAATAGCATTTCAGGCTAAGAAATCTGAACCTAATGTCTGTGATAAAATAAGTGATGAAGAACCGCTAGCTTTCTTTGCTAAAAAGGTTTTCAAAAAGTTTTACAAGAGAAAAGAGGATGATACTGGTTCTTCTAAAAATTTCAGAAAAGGGATAACCAATTTAAGACAGAATCCAGGTTCAATAATAACTCTACAGGAAAGTGGAATTCTAAAGAGAAGGATAACAAAGATTATAAGCCTAAAGAGATTCAGTGTAGAGAATGTAGAGGCTTTGGTCATATTCAGGCTGAGTGTGCAAATACTTTAAAAAGGAACAAAAATGCCTATATAACCACTCATAGTGATGGTGATTCTGAGAGCAACAGTGATGAAGAGGATGATTCTAATTTTGTTAATTTTATGGGAATAATCACTGAAAAAGAACCTACTTATGAAAGTGACTGTGAACATGTTTCAACCATAGTTACAACCGCTCTTAAAACCTACAGCAGTGATGAGGAAGAACCTTCTGATGAAGACATTTCTCAGCAATATCTTGTTCTTTATGAAAAGTATAAATGTCTGAGTAAACAATCCTTGATCATAAGCAAACTCAATGTTAATCTAAAGGATGAGGTTAAAAGTCTTACTGAGAAGCTGAACTTACAACTGGCTGAACTTACTGAAACTAAAAAGAAAATAAAACTGATGAATGTTTCTGCTTCAGAAAAATTAGATGACATGCTGTCATATTCTAGAGGCTCTAAAGATATCAGTGGTCTAGGTTACTATGGTGGTAAGAGTACAGGAAAAACCACCTTTATTGAAGCTGTTGATAAAGCTAAAACTCAGGTTTTTAATAAGTTTAACTATAAGGTTAGAAGCTCAGTTGCAACCAAGAATGCAACCAGGAATAAAACTCAAGTTTTTTAGAAGAAGGTTAGAAGTACAGTTGCAACTAGAGATGCAACCACAGTTGCAACCAAAAATAAACTGAATAGCTATGAGGTTAAATCTACTTTTAAAGCTAAACTGTGTAACTTCTGTAAAAGATCTGGTCATGTAGAAATCCAGTGTTATTTAAAGAAGAACAGAAGGTACATTTCACAGAAGACCTGGTTGGCTTCTATCAATAAAAAATTGAACTGGGTCTGGAAAGTTAATGAAAAAGCTACCTTAATTGCTAACAACAAAGCAGTCATTAACTCCTTGAATGCTGTTACCTCTAATGATTGGTATTTTGACAGTGGTTGCTCTAAGCACATGACAGGTACTGCAAGTCTCTTAAAAAATGTCACAATTCTTACTGGAAACACTGTTGTGTTTGGAGGTGGAGATACAGGTAAAATTGTTGGTAAAGGTACCTTAAACAAAGCTGGAATGCCTGTTATTGAGGATGTTTTTCTTGTAGATGGTCTAAAAGCTAATCTTATTAGTATCAGTCAACTCTGTGATAACAAAATGATTGTTAAATTTGACAAAGAAAGGTGTCTAATTACTAATCTTAACAATGATTTAATCATGACTGGAGTTAGATCAACCAACAGCTGCTATGTGTTTGAAAAGGCTGAAAAAGAATTGCCTCAAAGTAGATGTAATCAAGTCATTACTAATAATGTGGATATTTGGCATAAAAGGCTTGGGCATGTGAATTACAAAACTTTAGATAAGCTTGTTAAAAATGAATTAATAAGAGGAATTCCTAAACTAAGTGCTAAAACTCAAAGTGTCTGTGGTGACTGTGCTATAGGTAAACAAACCAAAAGTATTCACAAGAGTATAAGTCAAATCTACACTAAGAGAGTCCTAGAACTTCTTCATATTGACTTGATGGGGCCTATGCAAACTGCTAGTATAGGTGGTAAGAAGTACATTCTGGTAGTTGTAGATGACTTCTCTAGATATTCTTGGGTAGTGTTCTTAAAGGACAAGACTGAAACTTTTGAACTGTTCAAAACTTTGTGCTTAAAACTTCAACTTGAAAAAGGTTCAACCAGTGGCAATATTGCTAGGGTTAGAAGTGATCATGGAACAGAATTTGAGAACAGTAAGTTTAGAGAATTCTGCAACTCCTTAGGTATAAGTCATGAGTTCTCTGCTCCTAAGACTCCACAGCAAAATGGCATAGTTGAAAGGAAAAATAGAACCATTCAGGAAATGGCTAGAGTCATGCTTAACTCTAAGAAACTTGCCAACAGATTTTGGGCTGAAGCTGTTAATACTGCCTGTCATATAGTTAATAGAGTTTACATTACTAAAGGCACTTCCATGACAGCTTATGAAATATGGAAAGGAAGAAAACCCAATGTTAAATATTTTCAAGTCTTTGGGTGTGTTTGTTATATTCTCAGAGACAGAGAGCATCTTGGTAAATTTGACTCTAAAAGTGATAAAGGAATCTTTCTTGGGTATGCTCAGAATAGTAGAGCATTTAGAGTCTTCAATGAAAGAACAAACTATGTTATGGAATCTTATAATGTGTTATTTGATGACCTAAAGACTGTTGATGAGATTACAGGTGATAATGAACAGCCTGAGATTGCAGAAAAAGAGAAAGAAGAAACTCAACAAACTGAAAGTCCCATAGTGGTTGGAAGTCCAGTTGCAACTGAGGTTACAGCTGAGGTTGGAACTGAGGTTGGAACCGCAGTTGAAACCCAGAATTCAACAGAATCTGAAGAAGAAGAAGGAAGATCTGATATTCCATCTACAAGCAAGCCACGCTATGTAAGGACTCAGAAAAACCACTCTCTTGACAATGTCATAGGAGAAGTCACTTCAGGTATGAAAACCAGAGGTAAAAGAACTAATGTTGTTCACTTTGCTTGTTATATTTCTCAGTTAGAACCTAAGAATATAAAAGAAGCTTTAGAAGATAGTGACTGGATTATAGCTATGCAAGATGAGTTGCACCAATTTGAGAGAAATGATGTATGGACTTTAGTACCCAGACCTTCTAATAAAAATGTTATAGGGACTAAATGGATTTTTAGAAATAAAAGTGATGAGGATGGAGTAATTATCAGGAATAAAGCTAGGTTGGTAGCTCAGGGTTATACACAAATTGAGGGAATTGACTTTGATGAAACATTTGCTCCTGTAGCTAGAATTGAATCCATTAGAATGCTATTATCTCTTGCATGTCTGTATGATTTTAAACTGTTTCAACTTGACATAAAGAGTGCTTTTCTGAATGGTGTGATTAATGAAGAGGTGTATGTCTGTCAACCTAAGGGATTTGAAGATCCTAACTTTCCTGAACATGTTTATTTGCTGAAAAAAGCCTTGTATGGTCTTAAGCAAGCTCCTAGAGCTTGGTATGATAGATTAACCAAGTTTTTGCTTGAAAAAGGTTTTAACAGAGGGGGAGTTGATAAAACTCTGTTTACCAAGAAAACTACAAAGGATATTATAATTGTTCAAATCTATATTGATGACATTGTTTTTGGCTCTACTTCTAATAAGAGAATAGAAGAATTCATTTCAGATATGAAGAATGAATTTGAAATGAGTGGTGGGGGTGAACTAACTTACTTTATAGGATTGCAAGTTAAACAGAATGAGAAAGGCATTTTTCTATGCCAAAGTAAGTATGCAGACAATCTTGTTAAGAAGTTTGGTCTGAGTGAAAGTAAAGAGAAGAGAACCCCTATGAGTACCACTCTTAAACTGTCTAGAAATGATAAAGGAAAAAGTGTTTGTCCAAGTCTTTATAGATCAATGATTGGAAGTTTGCTATACTTAACTGCTAGTAGACCAGACCTTTTCTTAAGTGTAGGAGTTTGTGCCAGATATCAGGCAAATCCTTTAGAACCTCATCTTCTAGCTGTCAAAAGAATTCTAAGGTATGTAAAATGAACACTTCACCTAGGCCTATGGTATTCTAAAGATACAAACCATTTTCTAAGTGGCTACCGTGATGCAGATTGGGCAGGAAACATAGATGATAGAAAGAGTACTTCTGGTGGTTGTTTTTATTTTGGAAACAACCTTGTCTCTTGGTTCAGTAAAAAGCAAAATTGCATATCTTTGTCAACTGCTGAGGCAGAATATGTTGCAGCTGGAAGTGGATGCACTCAACTAATTTGGATGAAACAGATGTTAACTGATTATAATGTTAAACAAGAGATATTAACTCTATTTTGTGATAACAAAAGTGCTATAGATTTAGCTAAAAATCCAGTTCAACATTCCAGAACCAAACATATTGATCTAAGGCATCATTTTATTAGAGAACTAGTTGAAGAAAAGAGCTTAATTTTAGAACATGTTTCAACTGAAAGACAATTAGCAGATATTTTCACAAAGCCCCTTGATACAAACAAGTTTGAATCATTAAGAAGTGACATAGGGGTATGTCATTATCAATCTAATTGAATATTCTTGCTAAATATGTCTGTATTGAGTACCTTCAATAATTTTTATTTCTAAGGTTAAGTCTTACTTGAGCTAGGATGTTTTTGTTTTGAAAAAGCCGCTTTTTGGTGTCTCAAAAACAGATGTGAGGTAATTTGTCTTAAAACCTCTCTGGTAATAGAGTTGCAAGCACAAAGTGCACTTTTTACACAGTGGTTGCAAGTTCAGTTGCAACCCCAGTTGAAACCACATGCTAATAATACTGGTTGCAAGCTCAGTTGAAACATCAGTTGAAACCTCATACTCATAATACTGAAAAATTCAGTGATTGTCCGAACACTCTAGAATGAAAAAGTCAAGACAAAGTCTTGCTATTTTTGACATCACTTATACTCTTTCCTTGCTGAGATCATCAAACTAGTTTTTGTGTAGAGATAAAAACGGATTGGCTCAATATAAGCTCCTAAAATCTAATCTTTATTAGAGTTATTCAATGATAAACATATCTTCTTGGGTAAATTGCTAGATTTTTTTTCAAAAGCTTAAATATCTGTCTAATTGCTATCTTTATCTTGAATCAAGTCAAATTTCCTTAAAAGCTTCAACTCTTGAATTTTCAAATTTTGGGTATATCTGTTTACAAGGAATGTTGATCTTTATTTATTGCTTGATTTATCTGTCTGAAAAACTGTTTCCATCATGATTTCTTTGTATTTTAAAATTGATTCTGTCTCAAAATTGATTTGAGTGTATCTTTTTCTAATTGTAAAAAGATTTGGACTTTATTGCTATTTATACTAAACTCTTTTTATATCCAAAATCAATTACAATAATCACAATTACTCTCTCTCTTTTTCTATTTAACAAAGAAACCCTAACTTTTTTGGAAACCCACACACCGAAGTTCTCAGTGCAGTTCCAACCGTAGTTGAAACCATGTCTTCAGACATACCTCGTGACTAGTTTGTCTGGCTTATGACAAATAGGGGGAGATGAGTTTATGGTTCATTTTAATGTTTACAGTTTCAAGTTTTAATTTCAATTTCAAACTTTATGTTGCTGTTTTAAATTTCAATTACAATTGCTATATTAAGACTATTCTGTGCCAGCATTGTTTGGCCTTACAATTTTTGCAATTTGTTTTTTGAAGTATGACTATGTTTGAAATTAAATCTGTTCTGAAACTCTGTGAATGGATACATTCTGTGCTTATATGATACCTGCTATTCTAACTTGCAGGGGGAGCTAAATAGGTGTTACAAAAGCACTGATAAATGAAATACAGTAAAAGACTGTACTGCTAACTTATTGCAGGTGGATTAGTGTTTATATAAACTTAGATGATTTGTCAAAACCAATGACAAAGGGGGAGATTGTTAGAACCAGATTCCTGGTCTAAATTCTATTTGTTGTCTAATGGTTTTCACTAAATAATCCTATCTGTTTATTATGAACTAAGACAGGTGTTGTTAGGTTTCAAGCAATGTTGCAACCTCAGTTACAACCTATGTTGATAGGTTTCTAGTAATGTTGTAAGCTCAGTTACAACCACAGTTACAACCTGCTTAGACAGCGTTGGTGGTTTCAAGTACCAGTTGCAACCTCAGTTGCAACCTGCTGTTCAGCAGAATTCTGTCTAGTTCTGTAAAACTGCATAACTGTTCTTTATTGATTAATATTTGTTCTACAGTATGCAGGATATATTCTCATATGATCTTAAAGGTTTAATATGCGTAAATTGAGAATATCAAAGTGTTAAGGAAAGATGTTTTCTAAAAGATATAAAGAGATAAGTTTATAAGGTTATGTTTCCTTTTAAATATGATCTCTATTCTTATGCTTGTCCTTATCACTTGTTTCAATCTTTTGTTCCTTATCTATATTCAGTATAATTCATTTAAAGATTGAATGTAATATGGAGTTAGGTGTTTCATATATATATGGAAAGATATTATCTCTAAAAGATATTATCTTTATATGTTTCCTAGTTATAGGAAAAGACTAACTCCTATTTCCAAGCTAGTTATTTTAACAGGTATTAACTTATGAAGATTGATGTCAATCCTACAAAAGGCAGACGTGCAATATGGAGAGATTGAAGCCAATCAAAAGAAGTCAAAAGCAATCATAAAAGATCTTGAAGCAAGAAGATTGTTTTTACTTATAAATAGTTAATAACTTAGCTTGTAAAAAGTATGTGTTCTAAACTATAAAGAACCCATTCTTGAGAGAATACAGGTGAGCTTTTAAAAAGAAAACAATGGTGGGATGCCATTGATTTATACGTGATAGTTATAGAGTAGGAGCAATATAAAGATAAGCAGAAAAACCTAGAGAGATTCTGAGAGTTTTTCATTAAGACTTGAGTCCTATATTGTAAGCTTTTTATAATATCATAATCTGGGTAAGTGCCCCGGAGACGTAGCCTAGTTAGGTGAATTCCGTTGTTAAATGTTCTTGTGTTCACTTTGAGTACATTTAACATTTTACAGTTCTGTCCATTTAATACACTTGGTTCCAACTGGTGGTTGCAACCTCACTTGGAACCTAACTGCAAAACTGCAACTAGAACAGCGGATAGGAATTTCATACTCATTTAAAATGGTTAACCGGCTACGCTGTACATGCCATTCACGTCCATGTTTGCTTTTTCTTAAATAATGTGTATTTTGGCTGAAAAATAATTACTATGTGCGATGTGTAACAAAAATAATTAGAATAGTAAAATTTATAAATTGTAATGTTGGAGTATACAAATATAATATGTCTTTTCCCCCTTTCTAAGCAGTGGCAGATTTAGGGTTAGATGACGGTTCTAAAAAATAAAATGAATTCAAGCGCACAAAATATTTGAGGGTTGGTGATCCACTATTTTCAATAATTTATACTCTCTAGGATTCTTAAAGTTTTATGTCTTCATTTTATTTCTAGTTATATTGCACACGCCACATGTAGCACAAAATTAAAAATTTGGATCCAAATTAAAAATTCATTTAGCCATGTCATCAAGTAATAACACATATTTAACAATATTTTTAAGTGTTATAAAGTTAACACACACTTTAACCCATCTAATGGAGAGACAAAATTGCATTGTTAGCTAACATTTTTAGTTAACACACAATTTAACACACTTATTGTAGATGCTCTTAGGAGAACTGAAACTATTTAAGGATTGGTTAATTTCCCCTAACTAACCAATAAAAATGTAAAAAATCAGGAAAAAAAAAATTCCAGAAAAAAAAAATGAAAAAATGAAAAAAAATATGAAAAAATCCAAAAAAAAATAAATGTGGCAAAACCCCGAAAAAGCACGACTTTTTTTTTAAAAATCCCAAAAAATCAAAAAAAAATCCCAAAAAATCAACAAAATTCCAAAAACGCACAAAAAAAACAGTCTGAACCATTTTAAGTCATTTTAAAAACAGTCTGAACAATTTTAAGTCATTTATAAAAACAGTCTGAACCAAAAACAGTCTGAACTATTTTAAGTCAAATGTTTCGATTATGAACAGCATTCAACAAAAGTTGGCAGTTCCTTAACATTTTTTTCTCCCTATTTCGTACCCTACAATTGAAAAACCATTGGTTGGAGACTAAAATATCAGAAAGTGATTGATAGAACAGTGAGCAAGACAAGAAATAGTCTGAAAAATAAATTAATTAAAAAACAGTTTGAAAAATAAACAGTCTGAAAAATAAATTAATTAAAAAACAGTTTGAAAAAATTTAAGACTGTATTATATATATATATGGAGAGATATATATGTATGTAGATATGTATGTATATATATGTGTATATATATCTGTGTATACATACATATATATATATATATATATATATATATGTCTATATCTATGTATATAGATATAGATATACATATGCATATATATATACATAGATATAGACATATATACACAGGCGACGGTGGAGGCAGGCCGCTGACGACGACGAGAAAGAGGAGGAGCGAACCTCCGACGGCAGCGGCGGAGGTGGAGGGAACGACGGACGAGCGGTTGTGATGGTAGGTTTAGGTGAGTTATATATGTATGTAGAGAGAGAGAGCTCGATTGAGACAGAGAGCTGATTATATGATTTAGAGAGAGATATCTGTGATATTAAAACAGAATATATGTATTATATATATCGGACCAATCATTAATTAGTTTCAGAAATAATAGTCTAATCATTAATTAAATTTTATATGCGAATCAATTCTTAAATAGTTTTGTTTTCATGGTCAAATCCTTAATTTTCTCAACTAACTTTTAAAACATAATTGCCAAAAAGTGACGATATTATCAATAATGCAATCATCAATAGAAAATGTTGATATGATAGCTTGTTAGTTTTGGCATGTGACCAAGTGTCTAAAATTATGCATGGAAGTGGCCGAGACCGTAAATTTTTCATCTAAAGACCCAAAAAAAAAAAGAAGAGATTCAGACTCCAAATAGTATTAGTTAGAAACTTAATTTTCTGGATTGTTGGATGAGAAAGGGAGAGGTGAGATAGTTGTGTAACTAATTAAATTCCCGAATTTGTACGCCACAGACATGTTACATCATAGTTGCCTATAATAATAATACTCATGAGGAGGGTGATATGTTTTGGTTGGTAGTGTTAATTGTCAATCCCCATTTGGGTGATAATACAAGATACATTCCCTACTCTTACTATTATTGATTTAGAGACTTCATTCCCACCTGCCAAATAATTAATTGTCTAAGGTATTCCTATTTGATGTTTACATTGGATTGGGGCCAACTCTCCTATCAGTATTGGCACTAATAGCACTAGTTTCAATCATTTCATATCATCCAATTAAAACATAACATAACTGTTTCATGACTGAGGATCACCTGGTAAATATTAAGTAACCAAGCATTAGTAGAAGCTGCAGTTGAATGTACGATTGGTTTATTAAATATATACGAGTGTTATGGGATACAATGACTTACTTGGATACAATACTTAAGTGTAATTGTTGAGGGTCTCCACAATTGTAATCTCTATCCGAACCACGTTTATCTTGTGTTCAGTGCGTTGTCATACTTACTATTTTCTATCAATCAATTATATTTCTCCTATCATATTGATTTATTAAAGTTTTAGAGAACAATCTGTCACAACAGTTTTGTATAAAAAGAAGGAAATTGGTGCTCATAAACTGGGAATCTCAATGGAGCTCACTTTTTTTCCCATACCTCTCCTATTATCTTTTTTTCCTCTTGATTGTCATATTAGCAAAACAGTACGTCGGAAAAAAGTTGACCAGATGCAAGACTCTTAAGACTTAATAAAAGACATAACCACATTTAAATTCTTTTTGCAACAATTAGTAAATATGAGTAAATCATCTGCAAAAAGTATGTGATAAATGGGGCATGCATTCACAACAGTACAGTATGGAATAAAAGATCCACTAACAGTAAGATTAACCAAACCTCTACTAAGTACTTCTTCCGCAATAATAAATAAAAGAGCAGAGAGATGATAAACTTGCTTGAGGCCTCTAGTAGAGGAGAAAAAACCATAGGTGGTGCCATTAAGACAAATAGAGTAATTTGTATTAGTAATACATTTAAGAATGAAATTAATCCAGTGTTGCTTGAAACTAAAAGATTAAAGTACATCGTTAAAAAAAATACAATTTAGTCTGTCAAAAGCTTTCGTCATGTCTAATTTAAAAACTACCAAACACTGTCACGATTATGTGTTCTCAGCTGATTGGACTTGCACTTACGATAGCCAACTGAGAAACTGCAACTACTTTGACATATTGTGCATCCGAAATACGTCTAAGGCATCACTTTATTTGTATATTATACTCAGTGATGTGACTCTGGTATATTTTCAAAGTATAAGGTTCTAAACAACCTTTCTTGGTAGTTTTAATAGATTAAATCATCGTATAGTTCAACACTTAAAAATCATTTCTAGTCATTAAGTACGAGTCAACATAAATAAAAATGTGGGGAAAACAAATCACTCATTTTAATGATACCTTGATTATATTCATTGTACTTTTTCAAATTTTAACGAATTGATAGCCTCTACGATTGTTTACTATGTGTAAAACTTGCAACTTTGGCTAAGCAGGTATTCAAGAGTGAGAGAAAAGCAATCATAGTATCATGCATTCTACAAAACCAACCACGGGTTGATATAGAACATTTCGCGAAAATACATTCTATCAGCAAACCACAACATTTGAAAATTATAAGGATTCAAGCTTTCGGAAATATTTAAATGCCATAGGGCCCAAGAAACGGAGTTTTTTTGTGGCATGATTACGAGCCTGAGTTGTCTGGTAAACAACAGTGCTGTCTCCAGCATTTTGGAAGACCAAATCGAACTCGAAAATGGGGCCTTAATGTAGAATATTTAAAATTTTCATTTTTTTTTAATATTCTTTGAAATAATAGATATTTTTCATTATAACTTTTTTAATTATACGGTATTTATATCAAGCTATTTTAATTGGATTTTGTGCCTTAAGTTTAATAACATCGGTATTGTTATTTTTTTCTTCATGTTTTGGTTAATGTAGACTTAGTCCAAATATTAGAAAAGTTCATAAAATATGGGATCATTCCTTTCATTTATTTCATAAACTACAAGGTCTAGCAAATTATTAAAAAAACTACGTGGTCAATGGTGTAATTTTGTACACCATTTCTTCGCATTCCAATTACAGAATAACTCCTACAGTCCTACTATGTACGCTTAGGGGTGTATTTGGTACGATACCGAATTTTTTAATCATATACCAATACTGAAGTGAACTTGTTTGGTTTGAAAAAAATTATATCATAACCGAACCGAAAAAGTCGGTATACCGAAAGTTTGGTATACCGACTTTTTCGGTTGGTACGGTTCGGTTTTCCGTTTTATACCGAAACATTATTATTATTAAAAGATAATTCTTGATAACAATAAAATAGCAAAAAAGTTTGTAAAAAGTAAAATGTGTACACCTATTCTTATATTTGCTACATTTATTGCGAACTTGATTAAAATAGTAAACACTTATAAAATAAGAATTCTTTTAAAACATTAGACAAGAAAATGGAGAAACACGAAATTATTGTATTTAACTTCGTAAATAGGAAATTAAGTCGTAAGAAAAATTAAATTAAACTATAAGACAATTTATTTGTAAGTTATAACTAGGTGTAAATTTCTATATATTTTATAATTTTAATGTTTGGTTCAGTTAGGTATTGTACCAAACATACGAAATGGATACCGAAACAAACCTAAACAAGGAACCATGGTGTATCAAGATACCTTAACTATTCATTAACAAGGAAGCAGTTTTCTTTTTAGGGAAATATAGATAAAGAGCAAAATCCTAGCCATAAGGAGGACTTAAACATCAGAATAGCAAGACAGTTTCTTATAACCTGCCAATTTTTTTTAAGTGCAACTCATGAGTTTGTGTTCAACTATGCAAATCCAAATTCAAGGCAATTTATTAACAAACCGTTGAGCTTATACATACACATACGCACCCATTCATTTTCTTCATTTCATTTCTAGATTAATTCACTTTCCTACACCATCAACTTGAATCTGTATAATTAAACAGCATAACCTTGTGTATAATGGAAAGTTATTGAATGTATTTAGTTTTACATTTTGAGCTTGTGTCTTGTGAAATGTGAATTTAGTCTTGTTTTTAGTATAAAATGAGTTCGTTTATACCGGCAAGAGTACACCGCACAAGTCTTTTTTTGTTAAAAATTACGGTCTAGAATTGAGAATATATATTGGAATAAGTTACGACATAATATAATATTAATAAATTAAAACACGGGGCTTCTTGTTAATTAATCAAATTAATTATCAAAACAGTGTGATATGCATAATATAATTAATTATTTTGTAAGGGAAAAAAAACCTGTTCTAAATGTGGCTAAATATATTTGGAATACTGTTTTACCCACTAAAATCAGCATTTTCTCTTGAAAACTTTGGTACAATACTATCAAACTTGATGAGGATCTTAAAAAATTTGGGATTTGCACAGTCACCATTTGTTCTTGTTGTATGGATCACAATCTTGACACAGCTAATCATCTTTTTGGCTCAAGTGATATTTGTAAACAGGTTTGGAGCTACTTTGCAAATGTTTTTGGTTTCAATATATGCCTTACCAACTGTTGGAAGCAAAATATGGTAAAATAGTGCAATTTATGTGACTCCTCTCAAACTGGTATGCTAGCTGTTTTAGTCCCTTTCATTGTTATTTGGGAGATATGGCTTAGTAAGAACAAAAACAGATTTGAAAATGAGAAAATGTGTGCTGAAACCATTATTAAAAAGGTGACCAAATGGTTACAAGATCTTAATTTTTTGCTTAAACCCAAAAAACCAGCTAACAATTTTCATTGCCTTACACTTATGTCCTTAAATCTGAAAACTATACACTGTAAAAGGAAAAAGGCCAAGTTGGTTTGGTGGAATTGTCCACCCACTGGTAGATTAAAATTAAACTTAGATGGATCCTCACTTAGCAATAACTCTAGTGGTTGTGGTGACATATTAAGAGACCATAAAAAAATGCTGGTTCTAGCTTTTTCTAAATATCTGGGCAAACAAACCAATATGTATGCTGAGATGATGGCTCTTAAAGATGGCTTAATTATTTGCTACACTATGGGTGTAACAAATGTAATGGTGGAAACTGATTCTGAAATGATTGTAACTTAGTGGAAAACCAAGTTCTATCATGGCATAAAATTTGCTTCTATATGGAGGGACATAATCACCCTAATGGATTATGTTGGCTTCACTGTAAATCATGTTTACAGAGAACAAAATCAAGTTGCAGATGAGTTGGCCAAAATAGGGTCAAATAGTAATAATTTTATTACATGCAGAGCTATGGATTTAACCAAGAATATATATGCTGCTTACTATCTGGACCAAAAAATCACGCTTTGCCTAAGGGGTAGCTATTTTAAGACCTAGAAAAGGTTTAAAATTTTAATGTTTTTTACCTCCTGACTAATGATGAAATTTTCTGAAGTATAACAAATTACCAAAGCAACTTTTCAAGGAAGACTCTCAGTCTGAGAATAATGTTGTGTTTGGGAATTATAAGATATATTGGATAAGAACAGATATCTAAAGCTCATGAGGATAATTTTCTGAAGCTTATGTTTTTTGCTTTGTTTCTTGATTCCAAAGACAACTTTTTAATGAGTACTAAAGTCTGAAAAAAGTTTTGCGCTTTTTCCTACTAATTAGCTTTTGACATTAGATGCAGATGGCTTAGAAGTTTAACATACTCTGGTACTACAAGTTTTATGCCTTTTGAAGTTTCATTTGGCAGTTTTCAAGTGTATATTGTTAGGGGGTGTAGACTGCATTAAGAACCAGAACTTTGTGCTAATTGGAAACTGAAAAACCAAGAATCAAAGGCTTAGATCACCACTGATCTAGGAGAAACAAGGTGGAGGGGGTATAAGGAGAGACTTTTGTTTTCTTGGGTGTTCTTTTTCTGGTGAAAGGTTTTCTGGGTTTTTTTAAGTCATCTTTTCACCTTCCTAGCAATAATATTTTGTATGACTGTTTTTAGTCAAATTTCAGAATATATTGATGATGTAATGACCACTATGAGGGTTTATCCCATAGAGACTTTATTTATATAAGCTTTTGTTTTGTTTTGGAAAAAAAAAATATATATTTGTTATTTGGGACTAGAAATATTCGGTCCATATGTTATTGTTAAAATCTTGTCATCCACTTATAAATACTTGACACATCATCCTTATCTGCATTATTTTGCTCAATAATTTATTGCACGTTTCTCATATGCTAATTAATAAAATATTATTCCTGACCTCCTTTAACCCGAGTGTCGAATTCTTTTCTCTAAAATTGTTATTATATCCATCCGTCACAACAGTTTTGTATAAAAAGAGGAAAATTGGTGCTCATAAACTAAGAATCTCAATGGAGCTCACTTTTTTTCCCATACCTCTCCTATTTTCCTTTTTCCTCTTGATTGTCATGGTAGCAAAACAGTACGTCGGAAAAAATTCAAGAAAACTTCCGCCAGGGCCACGGAAATTGCCTTTCATAGGAAACCTTCACCAACTTGGTGGCCCTTTACCACACCACACACTTAGAAACTTGTCCCAAAATTACGGACCCTTGATGCACTTAAAGCTCGGAGAAGTCTCTACCATTGTGATCTCCTCTCCGGAAACAGTCAAACACGCCCTGAAAGATCATGACATAAACTTTGCTTATAGGCCATTCCTCCTTGCCGGTAATATACTTTCTTACGATTCAACAGGCATTCTCTTATCTCCTTATGGTCCATACTGGCGGCAGATGAGAAAAATTTGCACCACTGAACTTTTGGGTCAGAGACGAGTGAGGTCTTTCCGAGAAATAAGGGAAGAAGAAGTGTTCAATCTTGTAAAATCAATCTCTAAGGACGAGGGGCTTCCTATTAACCTTTCAGAGAGGATTTTCTCACTCACGTTTGGGATTATGGGTAGGGCAGCGTTTGGGAAGAAGAGTAAAGACCAAGAGGAATTAATCAAGGTTGTAAAAGAGTCTATGTCCTTGGCTACAGGTTTTTCACTTTCTGAAATGTACCCATCTATAAAAATGATTCAACGGTTTAGTGGAATGAGAAGAAAGCTCGAGAAGTTGCATATGAAATTGGATTTTGTGGCACAAAACATTATCAATGAGCATAGAGAGAGAGATCAGAAAGTCGAACAGGCGGATCTAATTGATGTTCTTTTAGGATTTCAAAAGGAGGGTAATCTTGAGTTTCCAATGAGTGATAACAATATCAAAGCAGTTCTCCTGGTTAGTCCATATGATACATATAAATTTATTTTTTCCCGCTCTCTTCATTTTGGGAAGGAAACACTCATTCCTTATGTGTTTTTCTCTTCGATCACTTAACAATAGGGATAACAATTTGACTATATAATCTTGCATAAGAAATTTAAAAACATATGCCTTTCTCTAATCATGCCTTATCTAAGTAATTCCTGAGTTTCAGGATCTTAAAGGGAATGTCCATATATAGATGTATGACATGATCTAAATCCGATCATTTAGAAAGTTCCTTAATGAATGGGACGACTATCCTGTGTACGAGATATACACCGTGGTTGGATCAAAAACACATTTTTTCTCCCAAAGTCTAGGAGAGTCAATGTTTTAAATAGCATTATCGCTAGCGTAGCGTTTTTTCGAGAAAAACGCTAAAAACGCAAATAGCGTTGCTACATAACGCTTTGCGATGTACTTTTTTGCCTAAATACATATAAATATAGTATTAAATTCAGAACATCTAATAAAAATTAACTAAATGTATATAAAAAGTTGTAACTAATAATCACAAAATAATTGTATTTGAGATATCAAAGCATTTAATTTGTTTGTAAGAGATTTAACATTTGATTCTCTTTACACTCCAATAATTTCATTATTTTTTTGACAAAAAAAAAAATTGGACTGCACCCGATATAGCGCGAATTTAGCGTTTTTCCATCCAAATAGCGGTTTATCATAACCTTTTTCGACCAAAAAAATGCTATTTCGCAAACTATTGCGCAATATAGCGTGTTTTTTTTTAAAACAATGAGGAGAGTCGGGCTCTGGACATCATGACACCACTAATTAGTTAATCAAAGTGATGGAATTAGAGAATTGAGATGCAAAATAAGAGTAGTTGTAGATAGTTTTAATATTGGTCTTTAGAGTATCATCCCATTGACTCTAAACACACCACAAAAGCAATCTTTATAGCTAAGGCGTGGTTACATAGCTCTGATAAGCCTAAAACTAATAAAAGGAATTAATTAAAATCAAAGTTAATGAAAATGAATATGAAAAAAAAACATTTGCATCTCCCTACTAGTATTCGGCCAAAATCTCCCCTAGCCAATGTGTTGGGTCTCGGCATCAAAGGTCAAATTCATGAATCTTGGGAAAGTTTGCCAAACTTATGAAGGAGATGTAAAACGTTTTTTTTTTGGACAATGCGTGCTAGCTCTGATTTATGCTTATGAACGTTAGGACATTTTCGGCGGTGGGAGTGACACCTCAGCAACTACCATAGAGTGGGCATTGTCTGAATTGCTGAAAACCCCGGCAATAATGCAACGAGCTCAAGTCGAGGTGAGACGGGTTTTTGGAAAAAGTCGAAACGTTGATGAAGCACACGCTGACGAACTCGAATACTTGGACTGTATAATTAAAGAAACCCTTAGGCTCCGCCCTTCCGGCCCTCTCCTATCCCCAAGAGAAAATAGCGAGGAATGTGAAATTAATGGATTTCGAATCCCAGCCAAAAGCAAAGTAATTGTCAACGGATGGGCCATAGGAAGAGATCCCAAATACTGGATTGAGCCAGAGACATTTAAACCTGAGAGGTTTCTCGAAAATAGCATAGACTTTCGGGGAACAAATTTTGAGTTCATTCCGTTTGGAGCTGGACGAAGGATTTGTCCTGGGATTTCGTTTGCTCTTTCTGGAATAAAGATTGCACTCGCACAACTACTATTTCATTTCGACTGGAAACTCACTGGAGGATCGGAAGTTGAAGAAATAGATATGGAAGAGGATTTCGGTATGACTGTTAAAAGAAAGAATCCTTTGATCTTGATTCCCACTATCTATGAGCTTTCTCAGCAAAAAGCATAATGGAAGTTGGTATTTCTTTACATGCTTTTAAATGTTCAATAAGAAAGTGTAAATTATATAAGGATTTCAATCCTGACTATCCAAGTTGTTTGATGTATTACATTTTTTTTTTGTTGTTTTCTGAGTTTTAATAATGTCTGTAATAATAATCTGTATCTTAAGCAACCACGGGTTGATATAGAACATTTCGCGGAAATACATTCTATCAGCAAACCACAACATTTGAAAATTATAAGGATTCAAGCTTTCAGAAATATTTAAATGTCATAGGGCCCAAGAAACAGAGTTTTTTTTTGGCATGATTACAAGGTTGGGTTGTCTGGTAAACAACAGTGTTGTCTCCAGCATTTTGAAAGACCAAATCGAACTTGAAAAAGGGGCCTTAACCTAGAATATTTAAAATTTTCATTTTTTTTATTATTCTTTAAAATAGTAGATATTTTTCATTATAACTTTTTTAATTATCCGGTATTTATATCAAGCTATTTTAATTGGATTTTGTGCCTTAAGTTTAATAACATCGGTATTGTTATTTTTTGGCTTCACGTTTTGGTTAATGTAGACTTAGTCCAAATATTAGAAAAGTTCATAAAATATGGGATCATTCCTTTCATTTATTTCATAAACTACAATGCCTAATAAATTCTTAAAAAAACTACATGGTCAATGGTGTAATTTTGTACACCATTTCTTCGCATTCTAATTACAGAATAACTCCTACAGTCCTAGTATGTACGCGTTATGGATGTATTTGGTAACCGAAGCGAACTTGTTTGGTTTGAATAAAATTATACCATAACCGAACCGAAAAAGTCGGTATACCGAAAGTTCGGTATATCGACTTTTTCGGTTGGTACGGTTCGGTTTTCCGTTTTATACCGAAACATTATTATTATTAAAAGATAATTCTTGATAACAATAAAATAGCAAAAAAGTTTGTAAAAAGTAAAATGTGTACACCTATTCTTATATTTGCTACATTTATTGCAAACTTGATTAAAATAGTAAACACTTATAAAATAAGAATTCTTTTAAAACATTAGACAAGAAAATGAAGAAACACGAAATTATTGTATTTAACTTCGTAAATAGGAAATTAAGTCGTAAGAAAAATTAAATTAAACTATAAGACAGTTTATTTGTAAGTTATAACTAGGTGTAAATTTCTATATATTTTATAATTTTAATGTTTGGTTCAGTTAGGTATTGTACCAAACATACGAAATGGATACCGAAACAAACCGTTATGGCTAAACAAGGAACCATGGTGTATCAAGATACCTTAACTATTCATTAACAAGGAAGCAGTTTTCTTTTTAGGGAAATATAGATAAAGAGCAAAATCCTAGCCATAAGGAGGACTTAAACATCAGAATAGCAAGACAGTTTCTTATAACCTGCCAATTTTTTTGTAGTGCAACTCATGAGTTTGTGTTCAACTATGCAAATCCAAATTCAAGGCAATTTATTAACAAACCGTTGAGCTTATACATACACATACGCACCCATTCATTTTTCTTCATTTCATTTCTAGATTAATTCACTTTCCTACACCATCAACTTGAATCTGTATAATTAAACAGCAGAACCTTGTGTATAATGGAAAGTTATTGAATGTATTTAGTTTTACATTTTGAGCTTGTGTCTTGTGAAATGTGAATTTAGTCTTGTTTTTAGTATAAAATGTGTTCGTTTATGTTGGATACGTTGTAAATAAACACAATAATTTCTACGAAAAAAGAAATGGATAAATAAAATAATATAAATGATACCGAAATGGATTAAAGTCCGAGACGAAGTAACTGCAAGCAGTTTCCCTTAAACGATATTTGCCCCGCCACCTCTGCTTCTGGCTAAATAGGCCACTTCGTTCCCAAGGTACAACGTCTATCACATGTGACTCGGCGGAAACGGCACCGAGCCACGGTCGGACCGTTGATGGTGCGATACTCTCTCTCTATATGTATGCATGCGTATGTGTGCATGTGTATATATCATGTATGAAACTTATCTTGAAAAACGTGTTATGAATAGAAAATAGAAAGACCTTTGCCAACACGGGGTCACAACTAATAGAAGCAGCCAATATGCAGTTGGACCAATATATAAAAAGATTTTAATATTCATTCATGAATTAATCATAAAGATTTCAAAACCAACTATAATAGGAGATGCTTACGACGCCCATTTAAACTCATATATAACTCATATACACGAGTTATGAATATAAACTAAAATAATCACAAACCGAACTATTCAGCACCCTCCCTGAATACATCCAATTACCATCACACTAAAACCCCACTGCCATAACATTATTAGTATGGGAGTCATAGCTCATCACCGGCAGATTGTGAATAAAATTAACATCAAGCAATAAATAAGCATTTAATCACAATATTAAAACAAGAACCGTCCTAGTCAAATTCTGGAAACACGTTAGCAACCTGAACCTAATCTCAAAAATACATCATCAAGGTTATCTCCAAAAATAGGTGGCGAGGGAATGCCGACACCCGCTCGTCCGGGCCAATATCACCGCAACAGCAGGACATCCGGGCCTGTCCGCCAGGTGACGCATCACCCTGGCTCTGAAGAGGCCGTGCTGTGTCTGGACCGGCCTCAAAAAGCTTGTCGAATACGCTTCCCCAATTAATGTTGTTGCTCCCTTATGGACCCCTCAGGACATCATCGACGTGGTCCAATCACAGGCCATCTTCTGTGGGCCCCGAAAAAGGACAGTACGCTTGTCAGAGTCATAAATGATCTAACGCCGTTGGATTAATACTTGACAGTACAGTGATCCAAGGGCTGATACACTTCTGGATCATGCTATAAATACCCCCACTAATACCACTTAGTGGGGGACACAAAAAGACAGAGAGGAGAGATAAAGCTAAAATCATCCGGACTACCTGAACTCACCCCGAAACATCCGACACCACAACTTGTAACCGGTCCGATCTCTCATCATTCACTACATACTTACTTTCAGTCTCCCCTATACTGACTTGATCGTTGGAGAGGGAAAACCTGGTTCCAACCCCGGACCCCTGTTCGTTTCCTGTGCAGGCACGAAGAGCGTCCCGTCCACGAAGTAGATACCATCCACGACTGGCACCACAAAAGATTGGAGCCGACGCGAATTGATTAAGCCGGGCCTTGGAATAAAAGAAGGCTCGCCAATAGGCATGTAAATATTCTCAAATATTCGCAAAATAAATAAATCGCTAAGACGCTTATAGCAGTTAGATCGACACTGATTGGAAGTCAAATAAAATATGTACAAGAGGGTGACGGTCTTTATTTATCAGGATCTACTAGTTACCCTGAATTCTCTTTTTTACCATGGTTGCTGGTTAACTAGTAATTGAAATCATAGGATTTTACGATTTCATGTTCCAGGTGATAACACGGATTTTTGCTCATAGAATATATAGTCCCATATTTTAATCCTTAATAATCAGAGGTTAATATAAGTTTAGCGTGTAAAAAGCCAGTTCTGGGTATCGCATGATATCCAAACATTACAAAAGAGCAAACTTGTAAGGTTAAACAGACGAAAAACGTATTCGATAATTCAACCGGAAACATCAATTTGTTAAACGAAAGTTTGTCCAAAAAGGATTTTTCCAAAAAAATGTCTAAGCAACGGAAATAATTTTCTATAAATTCATACACCGAAATTATTGCATTAACATACAAAACATAAAAATATCGTTTAAGATTGTTGCGTACGTTGTAAATAAACACAATAATTTCTACGAAAAAAGAAATGGACAAATAAACAGAAAATGGTTTCCTCAAATATATAAATATCAAATACAAGATTTAACATAAAATAATGTAAATGATACCGAAATGGACTAAAGTCCGATACGAGTTAACTGCAAGCAGTTTCCCTTAAACGATATTTGCCCCGCCAGCTCTGCTTCTGGCTAAATGGGGCACTTCGTTCCCAAGGTACAACGTCTATCACATGTGACTCGGCGGAAACGGCACCGAGCCACGGTCGGGCCGTTGGTGGTGCGGTACTCTCTCTCTATATGTATGCATGTGTATGTGTGCATGTGTATATGTCATGTATGAAACTTGTCTTGAAAAAGTGTTCCAAAAAATGGACCAAGACCATATTTTTTTAAACCTTTTTTCTTTGTAACTCATTTTATAATTAAAGACACATAAATGAGGAGAATGAACGATTTTTTTGTAACCACTAAGCATTCGCTCAAATAAAATCACAAGTTTTTCCAACAGTTTATACCCAGAGTACACCGCACAAGTCTTTTTTTGTTAAAAATTACGGTCTAGAATTGAGAATATATATTAGAATAAGTTACGACATAATATAATATTAATAAATTAGAACAGTACGGGGCTTCTTGTTAATTGATCAAATTAATTATCAAAACAATATTTGTTATTTGGGACTAGAAATATTCAGTCCATATGTTATTGTAACATATGTACAACCTGTAAACTACATGAGGCCATATTATAATTGGCAATCACGAAATGTAAAAAGTGGACGATAATATTCTCCAATTAATATTTGTAATCCACCTGTCAAATTAATATCCAATAGTCTTAAGAGTGAGATACAGGTGAAATAGTAGCCACTTATTTGAGGCAAATATCTGTGTCTTTAACATGGGGTGTCATCACCCATTCCTTACATTATTGTTGAAAGAACGTGACTTTGAATGAGTTGCTAATTACTCAAAATTTGAATGCCCACAAAATTAATTCAATGTTAAACTTAATATATATATATATATATATATATATATATATATATATATATATATATTATAATATAATGCCATTTATTACTATATGAATCAATTTTTATTAAGCTAAGACCTAAAAAAATGTATAACTTATTATAATAGGTAGTTTATTCATATTTATAATTTTTATTCTTATAATAAGTCATTCCTATATATGGAGTATTATTAATCCACACATGGGTAATAGTATACTTTATCCTCTGTAATAGTTATGCCCTACTATTGATTCGGATACTTCACTCCACCTACCAAATAATTAATTTTCAACTGCCAAATAATTAATTGTCAATGACCTATTTGATATTTACATGACCTGATCCAAGTAAAAAATTATGAGGGCGGATTAATTTACTGCAAAATTTCTGTATTAACACGTAAACCGTAGAAAAAATCTACGGTTTACAGTGATTAACTGTAAACCGTAGATTTAATCTACGGTTTGTATGAATTAATACAAACCGTAGATTAAATCTACGGTTTACAGTTAATCACTGTAAACCGTAGATTTTTTCTACGGTTTACAGCATTTTTTTGCTTAAAAAAAAAAAAAAAAAACTGAGAATTAAAATTAAAAAACTGAATAATTTTTTGAAAATAAATATGATTTTTTTAATAAAAAAACTAAATGCCTTATTTTTAAAATTTTACATAAAATAAATTACCAATATTGTAACAATCTATCAAAATGAACACAAAATTTACACAAATTTACACAAATAAAGTTGATTTGATAAATTTTATGTTTGATATTTATTGTATAAGTTCAAAATTTTACATGTTATATTTTTGTCAAGTGTATAAGTTGATATTTATTGAATCATTAACTAAATCGTAAATTTTTGTGAAGTACCTTTGGTTTGTTTTTAACACTTGTATAACGCAATATGAAACATTAACTAAGTCGTTAATTTGGTGTCAATCATCAATTTTGTTGAATGAAACAATGATAAATTATATAAATTTCGTAAAAAAAATTAACTCAATATGCGAACATGAATATGAACTTATAAATTTCATAAAACAAATTTATTAAACAAAATTTACAACAAAATTTCATAGAACTAAATTTCGTAAAACAAATTTATTAAACATTTGTTTACATCATATAAATTTACAACAACTTGGAAAAAATAGTAATTTACATCAAATTAAAAATAAAAAAATGATTATGGACTTAGGTCTATAGCTTCGTCTTCATTTGCTTTTTTCTTTCCCGATTGCTTTTCCAGCGCCATATATAACTTGAAATTTGGTCGAAAAAGTTTCTTCCATGGCGCAGCTGTCTCAGTGCGCGTTTGTTCCCACCGTGCTATAATTCCTGGCATTGGGAAGATCCCGTCTTCTTTAGGAATAACCTGAGCATAGTGACAACTGTTGACGAACACCATTACAGTCGGGATGTAATTTGTCGTCCCCCGAGGCGGACCAGTATAAAGAGGTAAAAAAGTACTGTTCCACACGTTTACCCCTCCATCATTATTGTGCCATAAGGACAACAATACAATTGGAATATTGTAATGAGAAGCAATTAAAAACCCATAAGACGGAAATCTCATCCATTTGTCAAGAGGTGCGGGATTTGTAGCATGATAAAAATTTAAACTTGATAAAATATAATCATACCGGTAATCAAAGCCAAGATTCTCGAACAGCTCATAATAAACACCTTTCATTTGCTGCAGCTCTTGAAACAACTCACATCTTACCGCATACCAATCATCTTCCCCATGCTGTTTACCCGTCACATTTGCAAGTACCCGGAACCCACAGTTACCATCCCCACGCACATCATAAACCGTTTCGATGTAACTATGTAACATGAACCATATTTGGTCACTGTACAGGAAGGTTGGCCTATTGGGGGTGGGTTTAGGGTTCTGGTTTCGCGGCCTCCTAGTTGGGTTTACCCTTACCTCCGGTGTTTCATCAGCCTTGCCTTTGCCCTTGTCCCTACTAGCACCAGCACCATGTTCCTCCTCCACATACTCCCATCCCGACTTATCCCTCTTACTAGATTTGTCGCCTTTTCTAGGTCTCCCCCTATTTACCCTCACTTCGGGGTCACTGACGGATGTTCTGGCTGGTACGGTTATCTCTCGGAGTTGTGTTTTCATACGCCGTTTTTCAACATTACTTTTCCTAGCATAAACACTTTTAAACTCTTCTAGATCACCCTCTACCCCATAATCATCGGTGTTCCCATTATCATCAATTACGTCTAATTTTTTCCAGAATGGATGAATATATTCTAGAGGAAGAGGCTTCCCGAATAAAATATGTTCACTCATAATATGATGACAAGGTAAACCGTGAGACAATTTGAAACCGCAAGAACAATTCTCATCAGCCTGGCCATCACATTTTTTATGTTCTTGAAATAATAAATCAAAGGCATAGTGTGTGATATACGACCTAAGATTTATAAATAGAGGTGTTCGTTCAGAATGTGGAAAATAAGACTCAATTAACTATGATAGAGGTGTTCGTTCAGAATGTGGAAAATAAGACTCTAAGCAGGGACCTGGGTCTGTCATCCTAACTATGATAACCAAATATAACTCAATTAATGATAACCAAAAAAATGATAACATAACCAATTAATGATAACCAAACAATGATAACTCAATGATAACCAAACAATGATAACTCAATTATAACCAATTAATGATAACCAAACACACATTTTTTCATAAACCAAACAATAATAATTCAATTTTTTAATGATAACCAAACACACATTTTTTCATAAACCAAACAATAATAATTCAATTTTTTAATGATAACCAAACACACATTTTTTCATAAACCAAACAATAATAATTCAATTTTTTAATGATAACCAAACACACATTTTTTCATAAACCAAACAATAATAATTCAATTTTTTAATGATAACCAAACACACATTTTTTCATAAACCAAACAATAATAATTCAATTTTTTAATGATAACCAAACACACATTTTTTCATAAACCAAACAATAATAATTCAATTTTTTAATGATAACCAAACACACATTTTTTCATAAACCAAACAATAATAATTCAATTTTTTAATCATAACCAAACACACATTTTTTAATAAACCAAACAATAATAATTCAATTTTTTAATGATAACCAAACACACATTTTTTCATAAACCAAACAATAATAATTCAATTTTTTAATGATAACCAAACACACATTTTTTCATAAACCAAACAATAATAATTCAATTTTTTAATGATAACCAAACACACATTTTTTCATAAACCAAACAATAATAATTCAATTTTTTAATGATAACCAAACACACATTTTTTCATAAACCAAACAATAATAATTCAATTTTTTAATCATAACCAAACACACATTTTTTAATAAACCAAACAATAATAATTCAATTTTTTAATGATAACAAAACACACATTTTTTCATAAACCAAACAATAATAATTCAATTTTTTAATCATAACCAAACACACATTTTTTCATAAACCAAACAATAATAACTCAATTTTTTAATCATAACCAAACACACATTTTTTCATAAACAATTCAAATTAACCAAACAAAATAAAAAAACATGCAAAAATGGGACAAATATCAACAATTATTAAAATTTCTATAATTAATATAAACAAACAACAAACAATTATATATAGCTAAGTGAATTATGGTTTTGCATATTTTATATATTTTTTCCTATTTTACAAATTAAAATTACAAAAAATAAAAAAACATGCAAAAATGGGACAAATATCAACAATTATTAAAATTTCTATAATTAATATAAACAAACAACAAACAATGATATATAGCTAAGTGAATTATGGATTTGCATATTTTATATATTTTTTCCTATTTTACAAATTTAAATTACACAAAATACATAATAAATTAGAGAATAAAAGATATACCCTTGAATTATGGATAAGTTTGATTGATGATTTGGGGTTTTTTGTTAATAAAGTTGATAGTTAATGTGGTTGATTGATTTGGGTGATTTTTTGGGTTGAAAATTGGGGGGTTTTGAGAGAAAGAGAGAGAGTGTAGAATAAAATTTAATTTTTTTAAAAAAATCCGTAACTTTCTGTTTTTTCCAGGGACTGTCTGTGTAATTTTGGCAGGGACTTACTGTGTAATTCTGAAAAACAGGGACTGACTGTGTAATTTTCAAAAAAATTACACAGACCGTAGATATAATCTACGGTCTGGATTAAATCCAAACCGTAGATTATATCTACGGTCTGTGTTAAATGATCCAGACCGTAGTGAGAACAGAAAAACTGTAGTGTATTGAGAACACCTCAAAAATTATCTTAAAAGTATTTGCAGTAGTTTCAATCATTTCATATCATTCAAGTAAAAACATAACAGAATTGTTTTATAACTGAGTATCATCTGGTAAATATTAAGTAACGAAGTAGTAGTAGAAGTTGTAATTGAATGTACCAATGGTTTAATTAAATATATAACGAGTGTTGTGTGGTATAATGACTTACCTCGGTATAGTACTTAGTATAATTATTGAGGGTCTTCACAATTTTAACCTATATCCGAACCACGTTTATCGTTGTGTACAGTGCGTTGTCATACTTACTATTTTCTATCCGTCGGTTATATTTCTCCTATCATATTAATTTATTAAAGTCTCGAAAAACCATCCGTCACAACAGTTTTGTATAAAAAGAGGAAAATTGGTGCTCATAAACTAAGAATCTCAATGGAGCTCACTTTTTTTCCCATACCTCTCCTATTTTCCTTTTTCCTCTTGATTGTCATGGTAGCAAAACAGTACGTCGGAAAAAATTCAAGAAAACTTCCGCCAGGGCCACGGAAATTGCCTTTCATAGGAAACCTTCACCAACTTGGTGGCCCTTTACCACACCACACTTAGAAACTTGTCCCAAATTTACGGACCCTTGATGCACTTAAAGCTTGGAGAAGTCTCTACCATTGTGATCTCCTCTCCGGAAACAGTCAAACACGCCCTGAAAGATCATGACATAAACTTTTCTTATAGGCCATTCCTCCTTGCCGGTAATATACTTTCTTACGATTCAACAAGCATTCTCTTATCTCCTTATGGTCCATACTGGCGGCAGATGAGAAAAATTTGCGCCACTGAACTTTTGAGTCAGAGACGAGTGAGGTCTTTCCGAGAAATAAGAGAAGAAGAAGTGTTCAATCTTGTTAAATCAATCTCTAAGGACGAGGGGCTTCCTATTAACCTTTCCGAGATGATTTTCTCAATCACGTCTGGGATTATGGGTAGGGCAGCGTTTGGGAAGAAGAGTAAAGACCAAGAGGAATTAATCAAGGCTGTAAAAGAGTTTATGGCCTTGATTACAGGTTTTTCACTTTCTGAAATGTACCCATCTATAAAAATGATTCAACGGTTTAGTGGAATGAGAAGAAAGCTCGAGAAGTTGCATATGAAATTGGATTTTGTGTTACAAAACATTATCAATGAGCATAGAGAGAGAGATCGGAAAGTCGAACAGGGGGATCTAATTGATGTTCTTTTAGGATTTCAAAAGGAGGGTAATCTTGAGTTTCCAATGAGTGATAACAATATCAAAGCAGTTCTCCTGGTTAGTCCATATGATACATATAAATTTATTTTTTCCCGCTCTCTTCATTTTAATATTGGTCTTTAGAGTATCATCCCAATGACTCTAAAACACCACAAAAGCAATCTATATAGCTAAGGCGTGGTTACATAGCTCTGATAAGCCTAAAACTAATAAAAGGAATTAATTAAAATCAAAGTTAATGAAAATGAATTTGAAAAAAAAAACATTTGCATTTCCCTACTAAAAATTCGGCGGAAATCTCCCCTGGCCAATGTGTTGGGTCTCGGCATCAAAGGTCAAATTCATGAATCTTGGGAAAGTTTGCCAAACATATAAAGGAGATGTAAAACGTTTTTTTTTCTGGACAATGCTTGCTAGCTCTAATTTATGTTTATGAACGTTAGGACATTTTTGGCGGTGGGAGTGATACAGCAACTACCATAGAGTGGGCATTGTCTGAATTACTGAAAACCCCGGCAATAATGCAACGAGCTCAAGTCGAGGTGAGACGGGTTTTTGGAAAAAGTCGAAACGTTGATGAAGCACACGTTGACGAACTCGAATACTTGGACTGTATAATTAAAGAAACCCTTAGGTTCCGCCCTTCCGCCCCTCTCCTATCCCCGAGAGAAAATAGCGAGGAATGTGAAATTAATGGATTTCGAATCCCAGCCAAAAGCAAATTAATTGTTAACGGATGGGCCATAGGAAGAGATCCCAAATACTGGATTGAGCCAGAGACATTTAAACCTGAGAGGTTTCTTGAAAATAGCATAGACTTTTGGGGAACAAATTTTGAGTTCATTCCGTTTGGAGCTGGACGAAGGATTTGTCCTGGGATTTCGTTTGCTCTTTCTGGAATAAAGATTGCACTCGCACAACTACTATTTCATTTCGACTGGAAACTCACTGGAGGATCGGAAGTTGAAGAAATAGATATGGAAGAGGATTTCGGTATGACTGTTAAAAGAAAGAATCCTTTGATCTTGATTCCCACTATCTATGAGCTTTCTCAGCAAAAAGCATAATGGACGTTGGTATTTCTTTACATGCTTTTAATTAAATGTTCAATAAGAAAGTGTAAATTATATAAGGATTTCAATCCTGACTATCCAAGTTGTTTGATGTATTACATTTTTATTTGTCGTTTTCTGAGTTTTAATAATATCTGTAATAATAATCTGTATCTTAAGCAATTTAGCACATTGATCAAAGTTGGAGCTCATTTCAGTGTAATAAAAAGTTCATTTATAAACAGTTTACTTTTTGAAAACCGTTGTTCAAATGAGTGTCGCTAAATTTCATCAATAGATTAGCAACATAAGCAGTTGCTATTCTGTTACCTTCAAGATACTATGGAAAAGTGCTTGTTTATTCCATTTGCATCATCGAGTGGGCCTACCCTCATTGGCATTTGAAGTAACGCGACCCTTATCAGTTATGCCGATGCAGATTACTTATCCGACCCGCATAATGGACGTTTTCAATCTGGTTATGTCTTTACCATCAGGAACACGATGCTATCTTGAAGGTCTCGTAAACAGACCATATTGGCTATTTCGACAAACCACTCTAAGCTACTCGCGTTCTACGAGGTGACTAAAGAGTGTGTATGGTTTCGAGCGGTTATTGGCCATATTAGAAGTACATGTGATCTTACCTACGATCATGATGAACCAGTTCTCATTTATAAGGACAACACCGCTGTTATTGATCAAGCGAAACATGGTTACATCAAAGGTGACGCCACTAAGCATATCTCGTCAAAGTTGTTCTTTATACGTGAACAACAAACTCTTCAGTGTATTGAAGTGAAGCATATTGGATCCGAGAATAATCACGCAGACTTGTTCACCAAGTCACTGCCAAAATATTCGTTCCAAAAACATGTTAGAGCGATCGGACTTAGGAAGCTCTTCGAGCTTTCCTAAACGACATGTCTCCATGCAACCTGTTGTGTGCAAATGAGGGAGAGCATCCCGACGTATGCTTAGCACCATATTGCGTGTATCCTCACATATGCTGAACATTATGTTGCGTGCAAATAAGAAGGATCATCCTGACGTATGATTAGTTCTCACTAGTTATTATACCTTCCTTCTGTTATGTGCAAGTAAGGGAGAGCATACCGATGCATGCATGCTTATTTTCTACCTAGTTGAAGTTCCAGGATCCAATTGTGTGCATGTGAGGGGGAGCATCATGATGAATATTTGTATACTATTTTTGTCTTTAGTTCAAGGGTTTGTCCCACTGGGTTTATCTTGACAGAGTTTTTTGCGAGACACATTTCTAATCCCGTTCTCACTTATATTGCCGAAATCAGGGGGAGTATCCAGTTGTATACTTCTAACCATCGTGCACTCTTTTGTCATTCGTTTAGAGTTTTTGTCCCACATGGTTTTCTCTAACAAGATTTTAATGAGACACTCCGTGTATGGTTATTTCCCCTGCTACTACTGATAGTTGTGTACTCTTTTGTCATTCGACCAAGTTTTTTTCCACTGAGTTTTCTTGGCAAGGTTTTGATGAGCCACATATTTTCTATTCAGTTCATTAACGCACTTGTATAGCGTTTCGGCCCACTACATTCGGCAACACCATTTTGTCCTATGATTCGATTTTTGTTCCACATCGGGTTTTGCGGACTTGAGGTTTTATGTGTTGACAATTGCGAATGCGACTCAACGACGTTTATGAAGACGGGAAAGTTTGCAGCATGTTTGGACACCCAATGGGGAGTGTTATGATACATTATGTGGTTGTCCATATTCATGTATAAGTTACCTACATTATTTATAACTTTTAAGTTTGAGACTTATGGCTTTCTAGCTTTCCTCTTATACATGTATCTTGTTACATCCCTCCACTATATAAATGGGTTGGAGTTTTCATAGTTGGACTTGAATAAGACGATTTTACTCTCCCTCCATACATATATTGCTATGTCGATAATTTGCTAATAATTATCACACAACACCGGGTACTTTTTCTATGAAGCAATTAATTCCCAATTAACTCGTCTCCTTTTTCCTCAATAAAATTTTACTGTCATAGTCTTATAGATGGAATTGCCTCTAAAACAGTCTCTTTCTAAATTAACAGCAATTTAGCACATGCATCAACGTTGGAGCTCATTTCACTGTAATAAAAAGTTCATTTATCAACAGTTTAATTTTTAAAAACCGTAGGTAAATGAGTGTCGCTAAATTTCATCAATAGGTTAGCAACATAAGCAGTCGCTATTCTGTTGTTAAAATTTAACGACACTAACTTTAACAACAATTTTTAAAAAGTAAACTGACGGTAAAAAAAACTTTTTCTCATAACGTTTACACCCCCAAAGCAAGAATACTAGAATATTATCCACAATCCTCGAGTTAGTTGAATAAACCATGCATGTTACCCTAAACATGAAGTGATAAAAGTATTCTTGAAATTAAGATCCCCCGACTAATTAATTGCTTTCCAGTAAACTGTCTATTATCAAATATAAAAATAACTGTTTGTAGTTTATTGAGATTCACCACCAAAGTATATTCTAGAGGGGCTTTCCTCGTTTTATTGCACGCGGCCATGTGTTTGGCATGGCTACATTTGTTTATTCGCTTTTGTTGTTTAGTAAACTTATAACTTGTTTGGCAATAGCTTTTTGGATAAGCAGATTTATCTGAGATTGAGTGAAAAACTGGGGTCATAATCAAAACTTCTCGTCTTTTTTACGGAAACTCTATAAACTAAAAAAAGCTAAGGTATAAGATGAAATAGAAAAGCACCACAACAACCAGGAACAGTCTGGGTAACAAACCCTTGGTTCAGGAAAAAAAACAAACAGGAGACACATATTTAAGCAAGCAAAAAAAAAAAGAGAAACATTAAAAACAGATGCACACAAAAATTTGAGTATGGAATGTATAGATTTCACTGAAAGATACTGCAGTAGTGGGCCTGTTGCAATAAGTTAATTTTAGTTAATAAGCCGGACTATGGAATTAAATGGGAAATATAGGTACATTAGAAGATTTCGTAGATTATTTACTGCTCTTAGGTGATTAGGTCGTAATTTAGATTAATCAAACTACACCGCTAGAAATTAATAAAAATGTGTTAAGAACTTATTATGATACTACCTAATTAGATGTTTTTATTGAAGCCAGATAAAAAAAATTCAGAGAATAACACAGAGAAGTAGTTAATTGAACATATGTACCAAAAAGAAGGAATAATGAGTGTTATGTGTATATATATACATCCACAAAATCTACTTTAACAACCAGTCTTACGTGTAGTTAAGTAGAACACACAGAAAGAAATATCCTTTTCTCTCTCTCTCTATATATATAAGACATCACTTTTAGTAATTACAACAAATATAGGAATGGCAATGGGGAAGTTCTTGTTGATGGCTATTTGTATTGTATTTGTATATGTGGCTGGAGCACAGACGGTACATCATGTGGTCGGAGGTGACCGTGGTTGGGATCCTAACTCCGACATCGCCACTTGGTCCCATGACAGGCTTTTCCGTGTAGGAGACAACATCTGTAAGTCCCTTTCGCTATTTCTTTCCATTTATAAAACATGTAATCTACCGCGTAAGTAATTTCCAAGGTATTGATATCAATTTTGTTCAGATAACTACTTCTTGAATGGTAATGTAGCGTTTTCCAGAATTGAATTAGAAAACAAACAGTACTGTTATAGGAAGAACACAAAAGGTATGTATGTACATGTCAGTTTCATGAAATAGTTTATTAGGTTCGGTATTTCGATCTATAAGATAAACACAGATCTTTTGAAGTAATACTAAATACTACTAATATTAAGTTTAACTTGCAACTTTACGCTATGCCTGGAAAATCTCTTCACACAGTAAATCATGTGAGAGCTAGCTAGATTATTAATGCTCAGTTTCTCTGGATTTTCTGGTTAGAATGTTGATTGGTTTCTCAATTTTTTTCACACACCTACTTTGTACTTGAAGCCCGATGATGAGAAACGTGGTTGAATCGCAATAGATTTGAATGTTAGGCATTTTGGTGTTATGCTAATGCTCTAACTCAACTATTTAGTCTTGCCTATCATTTTTCTCGCGACCAATAGATATTTTTGCACAACTAACTTTTCACAATGTCAAAAAGAGATTTTCTGCCTATTCCATAGGGGTTAGAAAGGATAACTCAACCATTGGATTTTGTGTAATCAAAGTCGGCAGATCAATTTACTTAAAAAAAGTAGACTTAAATTCATGCAGTTTTCTCAACTGTGACTTTATATCATCTCTATTGTAAAATATCGTCTCCATAAAAAGTAGTGCTTAGTATTTGTGTTCGGGGGCAGGGTTTACCTACTCGGCAGCGACTGAGAATATAGTGGAGGTGAAGAGCAAAGATGAGTACGAGGCGTGCGATGTGAGCAATCCTATAAGGATGCTAACGGACGGGTTAGATGTGATACCCCTTGAAGAGGAAGGTATCCGCTACTTTGCAAGTGGTACGCCCGAGAGCTGCAAGAATGGGTTGAAGCTACACGTGGAGGTCCAATCTCAATCGGCAACAACCATCACTACAAAAACAAAGCCCATTTACCAACAGACCACTACAACTAGCTCAGTCGATGATGTGGCCGATGGGCCTACCAGCCCTTCTGGCTCGGCCCGACTTAAAAGGCTCAGTTTTGTTCTTTTCGTTGGTCTTTTGGGTTCCTACTTTGGGCTCATGTAATCGTGAACTGTTAGCTTTGATGGGCACCTTGAATTTGTTGTTTTGTAGCATGCTTTCCCAGGATTTTGCATTGATGATGGTTTAAAATGTCTAACCTGAGTTGCTTCATAGCTCTTTTATTTATTCAATTATTTTCTTTTTTTTTACTCACTTAGCACTGGGTAGTAGAGAATCCTTGAATGATGATTGACAGACATCACAAAGACTGAAATGAAAAAGATTAATAGTGTTTTATGGTTGCCATCATTATTTGACACTTCAACTAGATGAAAAGTAAAGCATCTGAAAGGATTTTAAAGTACATTTTTTTACAGCCATTTTGTTAGTGGAAGGCATAAGCTGATTCAGATATCTTATTTACCAGACTTTTTTTTTTTTTTTAATCAAAAGGGACAATACCCCATTCCATTTAACAGGGACCCAACCCAGTTACAGTAGGCCAAAAGAGAAAACGACCATTCATCTACATACACTACATACAAATAGCTACTACATCAAACTAGTCATGACACTGGTTTTTAAACAACCAGATAACACCAAGGAACCAACATACAAAATGCCTATATAGACAAGTTCTTCAAGCATTGTTACATTTTCCTCATTTTTGCGAGACCAGAATGATCCATAAAATAATTTCCAAACACATCTTTTGGAAATTCTTGTTCACTCCTCATATTCACTTCTGTTCCCTTTAAGCCCCATTTGGCCAAAGAATCCGCTACACAATTATGTTCTCTCCATACATGTTTCATTTCATAGCCGACATGATCAAGAAGTTCCAGTATCTTATCCCACAAATTTAGCAACAAGAGAGGAACTCTTGATCCTTTATTAAACCAGTCTACTATATCTTTGCAGTCTATTTCTACAATAACATTCTCTGGACTCATAGCATAGCAAAGATTTAAACCATAATTAAGCAGCCCTCTAACCTCATCTTCAAGAGAATTCACACATTCCATCGGAAAACTAAATGCTGAGAGATCACTGTGCCATTCTCATCTCTGATGAGACCACCTCCACCAGCGAAATTTGGTTTTCCTACAAAGGCTCCATCACAGTTTAGTTTGAGCTTCCCTGAAAGAGGCATTAACCATTTTATAGGGGTAGGGATTTTTCCTCTGCAAGGAAGCACCACAATTTCGAGATTATCCAGAACTAGCTTTTCAAAATAGTCACTAACTTTGAGAGGTTTTATTCTCTCATTCAGCTCCACTAACCATTTTTTTACTTTTGCTGTGATAGTATCTGCATTCATATCTTTTCCATTATGCTTGAAATCAAGTTTAGCAATCCAAATTTCCTACATAACCAAGAAAGGTACCAATCCAGCAATATAATTCAATTGGCCTTTTTCCACCATTTTAACACACCACAGTTGAACAAATTCTTTCCAGCTTCGATTTTCATTATGTTGTATACCAAAAATCTTGCTAAAGCAGAGCCACACTTGTTTGGCCACATCACCAGCCCAAAACAAATGATCACAATAATCCTCTTGATGCTTAACATAGCAACGACATTTTGAGGCAAGAGAAATTCCCACCTTTTTAATGTCTCCATCTAGCTTGATACAGTTCTTCCATAACTTCCAAGCGAAAATTGAGATTTTTGGTGGAAGCAAAGGGTTCCAAATATGCTTATACATGTTCCACTTCGTTCCTTTCACTCTGAACTTTTCAAAAGCACTTTTTGCAGAAAACATACCATTTAAAGTTTCTGGCCATACTCTCTTATCCACACCATTCCTAATTTTTAAATTACACTCCTTTAACTTTGTAACCAGGCTTTGATCTTCAATGGATCTAAGAAAATCTGTATTCCATCCTTCTTTTGTTAGCACTTGGTTCAAAAGAGTTCCATTATCTGTCACCTCCTGACATTCACCAAGGATTTCTTTTCCATTCCAGTTCTCATGCCACAGACTCATAGCCCCCTCTCTTACCAGCCATTTGCTTCCTGCTACGAGAGTACTAAAATAAGATGCCAATTTCTTCCAGCTATTAGTGTGCTTTGGCATAATTCTAGGTTGAGCCCAGCTATCCATATTTGCACAATATTTAATATTCATGTACTCTGTCCACATAGGGTGAGCCCAGTTATCCATATTTTTTTTTTTATTCCGTCTTTACATTTCTGCAATTTTACATTCTGTACATTTTAATTCTGTAATTTATTTTTCTGTTCTGTAATTTCATTTCAGTCCTTTTTTCTTTTCTGTAATTTCTATTTTGTTCTGTAATTTACTTTCCAGTCCTGTAATTTTATTTAATTCCAGAAACAGTCCAGCAGTTTAGTAATTATACTATTCTGTCTGGAAGTTTCTTTTAATTAACAAACAGTCCAGCAGTTTAGTTTTATACTATACTGTCTGACAGTTTCGTTTAATTACAAACCAGTCCAGCAGTTTAATAATTTATATTAATCTGTCTGGAATTTTAATTAATCTTTCTGCAAGTGTCGGAATTTGTAATAGAGTCACATTCCATTATAGAAATAAAATTTTTTATTTCTTTTTAGTCCTTGCATTTTAAATTATTGATTTTACGTACACGAAAACCAACAATTTCTTCATAAGAAAACTAGGCCGCTTGATTGTACCAACATTTGTAGTGAATCCAATTAGCTTGCGACGAGTAGTAAAACTTACTTCCGCTCCGCTCAGCTCAACTCAAACTCAACTCATTAACAATCTATATACCATCAACATTGAAAAGTTGTACTCCTGCTACTGAAGGACTTTATTCATATTATCTTGTAATTAGTACACATGGATATCTCATAGATTAGCTAATGCTTCAACAATCTAGAATCTAGCAACACCTGTAGAAGTATAACCATGTTAAACATTATAAGAAAATTTTCATTTAGTATCGGTTTATTTTTTGAAAACCGTCGATAAATGAACTTTTTGTTACGGTGAAAGTTACAGTTGAAAAGTCAATGGTTTTTGCTCAGAAGATTCACTGCAATTTAATTCACCAGAACTGTAAAATTATACTCCCTTTTTTGTCCTTTGATCTGTAAAATCTAGAAACATTTTTGTCCACATAATCACAGAAAGTATCATACTACTATTATATTGGAACTCTTAGTTTTTAAAAAATATTGAAAAAAGATACAAGAATGTGGTTATAAGATTTCGGAGATATCTTTGTCACTCATGCAAAGGGAATGAGACCAATTATCCTGCAACGTGTTGAACACATTTCTTCTCGATGACTATAATAAATAAATAATTTTTTTTAAAAATGCTGGGAACTTGGTTGTATTGTAGAGCAGTAACATAAAACAATGGTCCATAAATTAAAATCGATAAACTAAAAAAGCACAAGAATATAAAAGACTAAACTAATAAACCACTCACTCTCTATTAAAAATAGTCATACATGGCCAAACTAGTGTGTTCATGATCAGTCATCACAATCACACACCTTAGTTGTTGTTGTTGTTGTTGTTGTTGTTGATTACTGCGCATTTATATTTTATTCACTCCCCGTACCCACTTTTCCAGTCTGAGCCCGAAACACATTCTTAATTTGTTACATTACATCTACACATGAAGTTGTTCAATTTTATTTTTTCCGTATATTAAATTAAAACTAGTCATTTCTGATCATAAAATAACAACCGGTCTTCGTGTGTTGATGATTTTAGTCTGGCATTCTAATATACAAAATAAAACAAAGCTAAACAAAACTAGTTTGGTGCACAGCTTTAACTGAAATGAAAACTAGTTTTCATCACTAAATTTTAAACCCAAAAACACTACACTTGACATATATAAAAGCACACAACACTAAATGAAATCGTCAAGTATTTTGTTTTAATTTGTAATTTACCAAAAAAGTATAATTGATAAGTAACATGCATATAATTAATTGATGAAAGAAAAGTGGTTGAATAATTTGATGTGCTTAAAAAACAAATGAATTAGTAGATGAAAAAGATTGGTGGCTACGTACCCACCGCGTGTGATATTAACCGTACTACCTAACCAGTGGAGGAGCATACTTGAGTTTAGCACACTTCATGAAATACTAAGTAAGTTGTAAATTAAATGTGAATCTCCTAATAAATAAATACTATATTGCTAATTAATTTTTCACAACCGTTTCAATAACTTATATCAATATTTTTGTAATGAAATTTTTTAAAAGTTAATTGTATAGTTTAAACATTAAATTATGATTTAGTTTTAAAATTTTTTATTTCGACAATTTTAATATATGTTATAAATCAGTCAAAATTGTACGTAATTTCGTAAACAAAAATTAATGGGAAGCGGAGGGAGTAATAGCGGAAAGTAACGAGGTTGTGTGTGTGGTGGGACCAAAATCAACACCATCACTGAGTAACCAACAAACCAACACCCCTAGCTTTACTCTATTTTCACTCAGCACACTTTTTTTCCAAATTTTGATCAATTACCTACCTCAACTTTTTTTAATGCATGCATGGCCACCATTTTATTGAGGTTTACGTTTAGAAGTTACCTAATTTTCAAATTAGAATAAATAAATAAAATGAGCAATGGTTGAATATTGTATAATAACGAATAAAATCAATCTGTAAAAAACTGACTAAATTGCCAAAACTTGTCTAATTAAAAGTGTAAGGGAAAGAAAAAAAGAAATAGTGTAGATAAAAAGATATTAGTAAAATTAAAAGTAAGAAAATATTGGAAATTATAAGGAATAATAAGTAAGGATATGTTTTTTTAGAAAAAGGAAATAGATAGGGAGTTGATAGAGATAGAAGTAAAAAACAAACAAGTGATGAAAAGATTGAATACTACAAATTTAGTAAGTAGCAAATAAAACAAAGTTAGAGAATGCAAATAAAGGGAAGTATGGGTGGGGGGATGGGGGATAAATAAAGTGAAAAATAAAAGGAGTGGTGGTGATATTGGTAAATATATATATTCCTCCTCCCCATACTGTAATATATATAAATAATAATAAAAGTAAAGTAAGAAAGAATAAGAAAGTAGAAAGTAGAAAGTAGAAAGTAGAAAGTAAAAAAGAAGAAGAAGAGTAGTAGAAGAATGGAGTCGTTTGTAGAAGTAAAAGAGAGGAGTGGGTTTACGATAGAGAATCTTCCATACGGGGTGTTCATCCCTTATGAACCACCATTGGGTACTTTTAAGGCACAACCTAGACCCGGTGTTGCTATCGGAAACTACGTTCTGGACTTATCTATCATCTCCGATGCCGGTCTCTTCAACGGTCCCATCCTCCTCCTCAATAATCACAACAACTGTTTCCATCAGGTCCCCTTCCTCCTCCTCCTCCTCCTCAATACTCTTTTTTACGATTATATAGTTCAAATGTTATATTTTATGATTATATTTTTAAAAAAAAATTCATTTCGACAACTTTGATACGAGTTATAATCCGCTCAAAATTGCACGTAGTTTCGTAGTAGACAATTAAATGGGAACGGAGAGACTAGTATTATTGTGTAAATGCATCCTTTTGCTTTATACAAAGTTTTAGATTATTTATTCAAATCATTGAATTCATACCACTCTCTCTTCCAAGACTAGTTCTAGTACATAATTTTACATTTTTTGTTTTCTCTTTTTCTTCTTTCTATTTCCATATTTTATTATAGATTTTGTTGTTTTAGCACATTAACCTTGTTCATGGATAATTTTACAATTTTGGTTGGTTTCTCTCAATACTCTAACTTATCTTTACCCTTCATACCACTGTCTGCCAACTAGCTAATTTAGCAATTGGTTTCTATTTACATATTCACACTGTTTTTTGTTTTTATATATTAATTTCACCAAACCAAAATAAATATTCTTGAATGGATAATCACACCCTGTATATATATACACATCAATATGATTCATTCTTGTTTCAAATGCTTCTTCTACATTTACTTCCACTTATTAATTGAAAGTTTCAAGAGTATGTAGTTTCACATTTTACCCTATATGTGAAAAGAAGTAAAGATTTGTATATATTAATATTATATATGCCTGCTGGGTATTGAATTAACAGCCAAATCTGAACAAGTTTCTGGAATTGGGAAGGCCAGCGTGGAAGGAAGCTCGTACAACACTCCAAAAGCTGCTATCTTGTATCTATTTCTCATCCCCCTTCCTTCTTTTTCTTTATATCCTTTTTACTCTCTCTCTCATTCTATCTCTCTCACCATACTTACCTACCGTTTCCTACACATATCAATCATATATACTACTGTCTCTTTTATTTGTATTCTAACTTAAAACTTAGTTTATTCATGTACGGGGATCTTTTCTTGTGCAGCTTCTGAACCCGCATTGCGTGACAATGAGAGTCTAAAACAGAAAGCTCTTATCCCTATGGTAATGACTAATGACTACTGTTGTTGAGCTTTATTCCCCTGAGATTTATCTCTTAAAATTAAAAAATATTCTTGTGTTTTCCAGGAAAAGGTAGAGATGGTTCTTCCTATCGCAATAGGGGATTACACAGACTTCTTTTCATCTATGCATCATGCAAAAAACTGTGGGACCATCTTTCGTGGCCCTGAGAACGCTATTCCCGCAAATTGGTATTCTTATAAGCCTTTACATGATAATCATCTTTAGTCAGATAGCTCGATTGTTTTTTTATACAGCTTAGCCTATGGTTTCTAAGGCTTGGCAAATTTTCAGGTTTCATATTCCTATTGCATATCATGGGAGAGCCTCATCTGTTGTCGTATCTGGCACTGACATCGTGAGGCCTAGGTAAATGAGAAAAAAAGTTGTTCATTCTCTGATTTCCGTATACTAGTATTTGCAGTCTTTTCTAATATTTGTTAATATGTTTTTGCTAATTTGCTTCTTGCACAGAGGACAAGGTCATCCTGTTGGTGGTTCTCCTTATTTTGGACCATCAAAGAAGTTGGACTTTGAACTAGAAATGGTTAGCTTTATAACCTTTATTCACCTGTAGGCTGTAGCTATTTATTGTCTTTTTGGTGTGTCCCATTAATTACTGTTGATTACTAGCTTACTGACTATGATTCATTTATACCTGTTTTCGTCACAATATTGCACCTAGGCTGCTATAATTGGTCCTGGAAACGAATTAGGAAAACCTATCGATGTAAATGATGCTGCTGATCATATATTTGGAGTTGTATTGATGAACGATTGGAGTGGTACGTAAAACGCTTTTTGTTTTCCGTCAATATATTTTCGCGTGTTTTTGTGCTGGCTAATATTGATTATGATTTTTTTCTTTTACAGCCAGAGATATTCAGGCGTGGGAATCTGCACCTCTTGGACCTTTCCTTGGAAAAAGTTTCGGTAAGGAACCTAGGCAAGAAGCCGCATACTTCAATTGCTAGATACAATATTACAACAGTCAGATAAATTAAAATCATTACAATGTTTCATTGTTATAGGTACCACCGTCTCCCCTTGGATCGTGACCCTAGATGCTCTTGAACCCTTTGCCTGTGATGCACCTGTACAGGTATAGTTTATTTTGATCTTTCTGTAGAAGGATAAAACCACATTGAGTTGAACATTTCAGTTCTGTTTTCTTGAATTCGTTTGTTTTCTTAGAAATTGGCATGGTAAATTTTCTTTGTTATAAATCACAGAACCCTCCTCCGTTACCTTACCTAGCTGAAAAGATATCCAAGAACTATGACGTTTCTTTGGAAGTAATACCCTTTTCTTTCCTAATTTAGAGTCTTTGTGGAAGTAATACCCTGTTCTACATATTGATAAAGCGATTTTTGATCTCTTGCTATTAGGTCAGTATTAAACCTGCTGGAGAAAAACATGCTCATGTCATATCGAAGAGCAACCTCAAGCACTTGTAAGGGATTACCTGTAATTCACAGGCTTTGTTTGCTGGTTTTATTTTCATATGAACATAATCTTGCAGGGGTTTGGTGTTTTTTTCCTCATAATTGTGTAGCATTTACTAACTCAAAACATTACAATCAAATAATATACCCTAAAGATCTTTTTATCTCGCTTTTTTTTTTTTGGCTAGATATTGGACATTGACTCAGCAACTTGCACATCACACCATCAATGGTTGCAATTTGAGGCCCGGAGACCTTCTTGGAACAGGAACTATTAGCGGACCAGTAAGATTTGCACTATCACCATTTATGACGTTGATCGGTTATTTTGGATTTTAATGGACTTAATATATTAATCGTCAATAGGAACCAGATTCCTACGGATGCTTGCTAGAATTGACATGGAATGGACAAAATCAGATATCTGTGGGGGGAACAGCTCGAAAGTTTCTAGAAGATGGAGATGAAGTAACATTTACTGGAATTTGCAAGGTTAGTTTGTTTTTTCATTGTTACTGATATTTGTTTGATTCTGAGCACATGGTTACTAACTTACCATGTTCTGTGCCTCTGTCCATAAAGCCTTCCATTTAGTCCTGAGCCTCTCTTGGTTATTGAGGATAAATTCTTACAAACTATTAAGTTAGAAACAGAAATTTTCCTTGGTATCCTGTATTCTATGCAGTGATTAGCTAGACAGAAATAAACAAACCATATTTAGTGTTTAATAACGACCTAAATACTATTGTCACCTCCATTTTATCTTTCTGACTTTTCTGTATTCCAGTGAAGGGCGGAAAAAAATCTAGAGCATATGTTTTCCTGTTCTAGGATTGATATATATTTATTCCAAGGCAAATAACATTGTTTGGTAGATTGGTTAAGGCCTGCGTTCTGTAGGTCGCGGGTTTTATTACTTCAACTCCCATTTTGTTTTTTCTACTTTTTCTTTTGAATAGAAAAAAAGCTCGTCGACTATGAGTTTCAAACACCATAATCTATAAGTTTATTAAGGAAGCACATTACTGACCAATTTACCTCAATAATCTTTAAATACTTGTACCCGGCTGAACCATATATTATCTGTTTTTCGTGGTGCAACATATTTCTAATTCCGTAGAAGAGGCTTTTTTTAGGTATGACAAAATTACCGACTAGGCCGGTCCCACATAGTTTAATGGTTTTCTGCGGTCCATTTTTACAGGGGACTGGTTACAATGTTGGATTTGGAACATGTTCAGGGAAAATACTTCCATCACCACAGTGAGGACTGGTATGACAAAATTACCGACTAGGCATAAGTTCTGTAGGTCGCGGGTCTTATTACTTCGACAGTGTAACTCGCTTCAGGAAATAAAGAATTGTGTTTCTTTCTGAATATTGCATATATTCTTGATATACTATGCTTTTATATATTAATGGCTTCAATTAGAATTTAGGAAATTGGAGTGCTGTTAAAAAGTTTCTGCCTTTGTTACAAAGTTACCAGGGCTACCAGCGATTTTTGTTTCCAATCAGCTCGAATCGTTGTTTTAAAACGTGAAAGTATAGCTGAAGTGTATTTACATAATATTCAGTAGAGCTGGCTTAAGTTCTGTTAGCTTAAAAGGCGTAAGGATTTTAAGCTTTTTTCCCTCAAAGCCTTCTTTTTGTGCCTAAATGAGAAAAGAACAGACTTTCTGAGCCTCAACTCTCCAAAACGGAGACTCGAGTTGATAACTTGTAACTCTATAACATAAATAGCAGCTGTCAATTAATATGCTATGAAGGATTGCACCCACAGCATGGAAATTTCATTTTTATGGCAAAGTCCCTCTCCTGATCTTTTTTTAACACAGGCCATTTGATTAAGCAAGATATATTACATATCAGTAGCACATCTTAAAAAAAATACATAAAGCCCTACCATCTTAATAACCATATTTAAGAAAAGAAACACACAAATAAACAAGGCAGTTAAAGATGATCATCAATTAAACCACATGCAAAATCTCCAACAACTGAAGATTCCAGTATTATTATTCACTTGTGACATAGAAAGGAGGTGAATGATGATATCCTGAATTAGCTTTAAGTAGACTCAGCAGAGCAGCTACACTTGCACTTAGACATACATTTTTTACAATCTGCTAGCCTCGGATACTTGTTATCGTCACAGTCGCATTTGGCGGTACACTTGGCCCTCGACTTACCGCCCCAAAGGCATTTAGCCATACACCTAAGAATAGGAGCACAGGGTGGGCAATCAACCTTGAACCGCTCCGTTATGCAGCTCCTGCATTGTTTTCCGTCTGATGGGCAAGCTAGTAGGGTCGGGATGGTGAAAGTGTAGTACAGGATGAGGGCTAGAGTGATATAGAGAGATAACAGGGTTCTGCTTGTTTTCTTCATGGTCTCTTTGCTTGGAAATGGTGGTGTTGGGGATGAGATACACGAGGGTCCGTTTATATAATACTCCCAACTCCTAATGAGTCATAAATGTGAATTCTACATATTATAGAGTAGTATTATAATTTATATAGTTGTATTCTTGTCAATGTTATACACATGCATTTTTCCTTTACTTTTGTGTTTATATGATAAGCTTTTTGTTGGGGGTGCAATAAGTCATGATTTCATGTTTGCATCTAATTAAGCAAAAATATTGCTTGTTACATTGTGCATATTAGATTTCTTCATTTTTTTTAATTTGTAAGATTCAAATAAATTACTCTCCGCACTTAGTAGGGGATGTAAGTAAAATACGTGAATCCGTGAACCCGATCTGAACCGCTGGTTTGGTTAGATTTGATTTAGCTTTTGAATACTAATGGTTTGATTTTGAATTCAAAAATTTCAAATCCGTCGTTAATGGTTTGGTTTAGATTTCAATTATGTTAATCCGAACCATACCAATCCGATCCAAACCATTGAATCCAATTCAAACCAGTAAACTCAATCCGTTATACCCATTAAAAACAAACATTATTATTTATCCTACTTATGAAAAAAAAAACCTAAAACTCATTTCATATATATATACTCTTTAATCTAATGAACAATAATAACCGTGCGACAGATTTTAAATGTCTTAATTTTTATATTTTCTCACTAATACTCATATGAGTCATATTTCTTTATTTTCTAAACAAATTAATATGTTATTATGCATTAATTGTATGTGTGTTTGAGAAAAGTATATGAAAAATGTTTGTACTTAATAGTTTGGTTATATATTGTTTGAAATTATTTTTGTTTGTAAATAATTGTCATTAAAATATGTATTAATTTAGATTAAAAAACGAATGAAAAGCATTATTAAAACTCAAATTCGATCCGAATTTGCACCGAAACCATTGGATCCATAAAACCGATCAAAACCGATCCGTTAGGTTTGATTTGTTTTGTTTTGGATTGAGAAAATAAATTGTTTGGTTTAAATACAAAATTTCACAATTCAATCTGGTTTTTGTTTGGGGGTATGATTTATGAAAATCGGTTAAAATCCGAAACATTTGGACAAGGAAGAACTAAGTAGCAGTACTATGCAATTATATATATATTTTATATTGACATTTTGTTGGATTTGGGTCACATAGTAATGCATGTGGTGTGTCGGATTATTAAATAATAGTGTTTGCTTCATTAATTTTGCATTTACTTCTTACGGTGGTTGGCCTTTCCTTGGGTTGCGCATCTAGAATTTAGATTATATATATATATATACTATCTTTTATCTTATGACTCGGATTCGAAATGCTATTGCTGGTTTGGGTTCGCGTCTAATATTCACTGACATACTGTATTTTTTTACTAAAATAGATTATGCAAGACAATCAATTACGTGTGTTAATAATGATCGACTTGTTTTTTTTTAGCATTGATATGGTAAAAGGTAAGAAAACCCAAGCGCTTACTGCCTTACTCGACAACCGTGACCCAGAAAAACAACGATCGAGCTAAGATTACTTGAGCTTTGAGGGATTTCAATAGCTAGCAGTATATATTGTAGGAAATTTCCTAGGTATTATGTTAGGATAGTTGATTTATTTGTCGATACAACTTTGGGCTGATCTTGTTTTTGAAAATGCCATTCAAACGAGACGTTCTGCATGTGTTGGTTGGTTGGTTGGTTGGAGGGTGGATTCATACGCATATATTTAATTAGTGCATACACTAAATTAAAAGGACTTTGTGTGTATGGAAGTTGGTGACAAGGGTCGATATCACCAATAGGTGATGATGAATAACAGTTTGGAAGCTATACATGCTTAGTTTGCTATACCACAATTTCACTTTTAAGTCGAGTCTCTATTCATCAACTTCTTGATAACTAAAATATTAACCGAGTTAGTTAGAGACGAAACACCCCAAAGTTATATTAGGTCAGCTACTTGCAATTTCTTTATAACTAGATTGCTTTTTGACTGATAGGTAGATAAGTGGATATGAAACTTATACATACCATTGCATATTTGCATGACTAGCTTCTTAGTCCTTGCACCCCATTAATATCTCCTAAATTTAATACGCGTATAACACAAGTATTAGAAACGAATGTATTTTTCTGAACAACATATAAATATACCAACTTAACATATCATTTACATACACAATAATTTCTATGCACAACAAAAACATGAAAATTAGAAAAATATCTGTCGTGACAACAAATTATAACCAAAGTACATTAGAATTAATTTGCTTGCACGGCAAAACATCCATGAGTGGTAAAAAAAATAAGGGTATCCAAATAGAATACTATTCGAGTTCCGATATGCTCTTTAAACTGGGCCTCCACGACCTATGATGCTGAATCTCGAAGCGATCGCTAGCGTTGATCAAAGAAGACAAGAATTGGTCCACATGAATATTGTCATCGATCTCGACCTTTCCGAGTAACTCCTCTAGCTGTCTCTTTGTTATTTTGATTTTCACCTTTCTTCTAGACGATGCAGGCGACGGAGATACTCTCGTATGAATATTGGTTTCATTTAACAAATCCTCGTTTTCGTCATGATATGACTCATAATCCGTGATATTCTCCCAGTCATCTCCTGCCCACACACTAGACGAATTTCTTCCCTGACAATTTCCCATTGTATCTATTCTCGTAAATGCATATATATATATATATATATATATATACTTGTTAGGTTGTTTATGTGAATTACAATACTAGAAATTATTGTAAATGAGAAAATATGTTTTGAGAAAGAAAGAGAGAGAGAGATCGAGATGATGATGGAGCAATAATATTGTGTATATATATATATATATATAGGCAATGTAATGTAATGAAGAAAAGAAAAGAGAGGTGGAAGAGTTGTAGAAGTGTACCAAAGTAGTTTATAATGTTACATAATAATAATAATAATAATAATAATAATAATAATAATAGAATATGGTATTTTTTGTTTTGTTAAAAATAGACGAGGGTTGGTTGACCGATTGATATAGGTGTCGTTACCGTGTGGGCCCTTTTATACAATACTCCATTTCATGAAGAATTGGTAGCATTAATTGAAGTAATTATACTTGTCATTTAATTAATTAGTTGAGTTTAATAATTATTTTTTCTTGCAAGTATAGTTGTTTTATAAAAATTAAAGGTTGATACGTTTTTTTTCTCGTGATTAGCGCATTCGCACAACATGACACTGTTAAACTTTATACTTGACAAATATCAAGAGCGTGAATCTTTTTCATGATAGTTAGAAAAACTTTGGATTTTAATTAAGTTGAACATTGAATATGTCTAAAATTATCAGATTATATATATATATATATGACACTTTGGCTAATTAATACTAATGGAATACTGCTAAATAGCTCATGACATGCATGTTTTGTTTTGACTGGATTCGTAGAATTGATTGAGATGTTAGAATTAATATTGATTATATATATATATATAGTTTGTTAAACGTAAATTGAGTAGGTGAGGCGTGGAGCGGAGTGGAAAAGAGAGAAATGAATTAAGTTATAAAATATGTTTGGGGTATGATTGTGGAGATGGGAATCAAATAATAGTAGTAATATTATAATATGAAGATGGATTTAGTGAGTTGTAAGTAACCGTGTGAAACAGACATTAAAAATGGAATCTAAGAGCTTTCACCGGTTAATTTGGATACCCATACCACGTACTCTCACATGCATTGTTTGGTTGTGATTACTTTAGTCAATATATATTACAGTAAAATAAACCTATTTATTTCTGGCATTTTTTCTTAACCCGTTACACTCAAATGTCATGACTCATGTGTCTTGTTGCAACCAATTCACTAATATTTGTGAGTTACACGCGTCCTTTTACTATATATATATATATATAATTCCTTCCTGCTTCTTTGGGTTTTCTTCTCAGTACATTATTACATTTACTTAATTATTACTCTCTTCCTCCTATTCCTGTTCATTATACTTTATGAAATTACGCGTAATTTTAACCAGTTTATAACATGTATCATAATTGTTGAAATGAAAAATTTTAAAACTAAATCATATAATTTAATGTTTCAACTATATGATTAACTTTTAAAAAATTTCATTCCGACAATTTTGATACAAGTTATTAACCGGTCAAAATTGCATGTATTTTCGTAATAGATAATTAATTGGAAACGAGGGACCGGTAAATATCCTCACATCCACACATTGATTGCCAAGTTACAGCGTATCTATATAATTGTCCACATATTTCATCACTTTTTCATAATAATAGTTTGACAACTGGGATAAAAATTGGACCTATGTTTTCTTTGTACGTAAGAATAAAACACTTAAACTAAACATAATGAATTGAACATAACGAACCAAGCCAAACAAATGTAATAGGAGTTGAAATACTTTACTACCATGCATATATTTGATTAATTTGGTTCAGTTTGAAACTTTAAAAGTCGGTGTAGGCCGTCCCTTTGCTAAATGGTTATTCTTAGTCGTTCTTAAACAGACTAACCTGACCTGATATTATACACTAACATGTGAACTGTTTATTTCCGAATAATCAGTACGGAGTTAACGTTGGCGTACTACAAGATTATACATTTCATTTTACCAAGTTCGAATGCTCCTTTTTTTTTTTTTAAACGAGAACTGTTTGATAGAGCAATACAGGCGACAAATGATCTGCAGGCTAAACTTAATAATTACAGTTGTTGTAGTAGGGTGCCGCCAGTGTTCTTTGTTAACCATCTTAGCGCAGCTGGAGCATTCGTTCGGTATTCTGAACTCAACTGGTAATCGTGGTGATATAGGTGATCTCTGTTAATTACTATTTGACTTCTCCGGTGTGTGTGTGTTAGACAGTTAACTTATTAGTGGAGAAACAAATCAATTTATTAATTATATAACGACGAACAATGCATCACAAGGGGTCCTTATTCTTGGAGTTATAACTTCAAATATTGTACACATTCATCGTGATGGTGTATGAAATCTAAGCCTAACTTTGTTCAAGAAAATAAAAATGAAGCATATAATTACTGACAGCCGAATTACAGTACAAAACCACCTTGCATATTGATTGAGTTTTACTTGCTACTTACAGTACTTAAAAATATTCCAGAAAAGCACCATTTAACAAAATCGACAATAGCTACAGTTTCCCTTTTGGCTCTCAAATCCGCATTACACCTCAAAACCGGCGGGAAAAATAGCCACAAACCCGTGCTCAAAACAAACATTATCACCAACGGACGAGATATAAAACTCGGGAGTCTAACTTTACCTTTAACAACTTTTTTCAACGCTATTTCCATAACCAAAGACACCCCATGAATCATAAAAAACCACGTCACTTCGAAACTAGGCCTCACCCTCCCAACATAGTAAAAAATGAGCTTGTGCATCACTGCAGACACAAAAAAAGTCGCCAGCACGGCAGGTAATGGGGCCCATTTTCTTCCAATCATATGTGTGGAAAATGAACGTACAAGATCGTATATAGTGGGGCGAAGGATATGACTGACCATTAAATTCCACCTTTTCCCCAAAAAAATCTTGTAGTGAGGTGGAAAGACAAGGCTCGTTAAACTGGGGCTCGAGCTCTACCCCACCAGCAGCTCGAGCGAGGGTTGCCAAACCGCCTAGGACAATCTCCAAGCATAGATAAATGTGGAAGCAATATAAGAGGCCGGTTATTAGTTTAGGATGGACATAGTCTTTGTAATTATAAATTTGAATAAATATTGCTAGTAACATGACTTTTGCACCTAAATACTTGAAAGGTGAGTTATTATTACTATTATATATTTTGAGAAGGGGATATTTGTATCTTGATGGGTAGGGTGGAGAGGAGGATGAAACGTCGGAGCGAGAGAGGTGGATGAGACGAGAGAGGTGGTTCGCCAAAGGCAAAGAGTAATAGCTTGAAATTAGCGAGCCAGGTTATGAGGAATGATGAAGTTGCACCAAGGTGGATGCTGGTGAGATATAGTTGAATGTATAGAAAAAAAGGCATACGATAGGTAGGATAACAAAGAGCCTTGTTTTACCATAGGGTATATAAACTTGGCTATGGTATGACAATAGCAAAGAGATGCAATAACTGTTATCCATACAAGAATGAAGTTTTTGATCTCACCTTCCATTATTGTTCTTGCTTTCTTTCTTAGGTTGATTCGGCCCGGTATGAAGCAGAATTTATTATCTTATACACAGCATATAAAGAGCTAGGGTTGTTATATTTGATTACGTTCTTTATAATGAAAATTAAAAACATGGAATTAAAATAGATTTGTGGGTGTTGGTTGCAAAGTGTCTGATGTTATAAGTATCATAAATTAAGAAACATAAGCCGCTCGTGTTCTAAAATGTCAACACGCATTAAAAAAAAATACTCAAATAGCGACGGGATAAGCGACGGTATTTTTTGTGACGGTTTTGTGACAGTTTAGTCAATTTGTGATAGCTTTTTAAATTAGTGACAGATTTTGACTCTCACTAAATCAAACATTATTTTGTAGCGACGAGACAATCCACATATATATAAAAACAAGAAAAGAATATTCAAGTAAATCTGGACACTAAGTGATGATGGTATATATTTGAATGGAAAATTAAGCTAAAAAAAGTACAAATTGGGAAATTAATTAGCAAAAAACAAACATTACATCTTAGTTGCTAATCAGCTAAATTAATTGTACAATACTCTTCTTCCTCATGACAATAATGAATAAACCAGTGAAACAATCTATCCACTTCGTTCTTACCAGATTTTCCAATTAAAAGGTGACACCTATTCTATATGTGAGTGGATGGATATGTGTAAGGAGTGGTGTATATAGGATTACCCGTTGTGAAAATGTTGGGGGTATTAAGATTCATTTGTCTCATTAAATAAGCTTAGCTACAAATTAAGTACAAACATATCGAGAATACAGCTTAAAAATCTTTAGGTGGAAATTTAAAAATCGGATAGTCTATGCTGCTATCTGTCGGGATTGTTGTCCATGCATAAGTTTACCCCAAATGTCCCAACCAATTGGATATACAACTATAGAATATTAAAAAATAAAATGCAGTCAATAAAATAAAACAGTTACATTTCGAAACGCATGCCTGTCATTGAAAATTATTATAGTGAATTCTGATCATTTTTATCCGCTACCGTATTATCTGATATTTGTAAGCGACTATTTTCATATAGTTCTGAAAAAGATAACATTGCTCTCAATAATCCGTACTAGATGAAGTTTCTATAGAGGGTACAAGGCAGCTCGATGACAAATTGTTCTTTAAAAACGATAGTTTTTTTTACAAAAACAGGACAATATTCCTTGAAAATGATATTAAGCTCTAACTTAATGTTATAAAAAGAAAAACGAACCGAGTATAAGATATGCCAAGTCAACATTTGAGTTTTTGACAATTATTGGCTCGAGCATAGATTATGTACACAGGTAGGCTAAATAAGAAAAACGAGCCAAAATTTTACCGTTAAGAAAGCTTTTTCCTATTTTATTTAGCTGGTTTACGTTACGGCAATAAAGATTCAAATGTTTACAGTATTACACTACTACAGTTTTATGTTGCAGAGATGTGGGGAAAGGAACCTGAGAAAGCTAAATTTAAGTAAAATCTAAATTCATCTACCAAATTAACTAGATTGACATAAAATGCAAATCCATCTAGATGTATATCGTACTTTGTAACCCTTCTCAGTTTACATTATAACTTGGAAACAACTAGAAGAATTAAGAAGAACCGACAAATTGGAAATGTTCACGATAACAATTCGAGAGATGATAGGTGTCCCTAGCTACCAGTCCTTCCTGATATCAAATGTATAGCTGATCTCCAAATAGCACTTGTTGTCATCATCAAGGAACTACAAAAACAAATTTTAACAAATATTAAAAATTAATTATATTTATCTGAAGATTGATCTGATGAATATACACACAAGTAGCATATTTTGTGTTGTTTCTTTCTACAAGAATGCTCCACTAGATAAAATTTCACATGCGTACTGCTGTTTTACATGTGACCATCAGTTTTTAATTCTAATTCTGCAGTATTGCCATGGCATTTTAACTACCTTCTTTGACACATTCAAATGGGATAATTATAGTTAATTACACCAACCTATTGGTGATTAAAAATTTACATACTCATCTTATAAGATTAACAAATTACATACTCAGCTATAAGAGATCTATCAATCAACACACTTTAGTTGATTTATGTTAACTTTTTAGCCGATTTTTGTTCATATGCGATGTTAGTTTTACTTTTAAATCATAATTGGAAGCGGTAACGTGATCACGCATGACCAAACTTATCTTAAAAAGTTAACATAAATCAACTAAAGCGTGTTGATTGATAGATTTTTTATAGGCGAGTATGTAAATTGTTAATATTAAGAGGTGAGTATGCAAATTCTTAATCACCAATAGGTTGATGTAGTTAACATTAATTTTCCCTATTCAAATATATCTGTCAATACTCGGTGACCGTGATTCCTACCTATAAATTTCCTTATCTATATTTAAAGACAAAAATGTGGTCCTCACTCCTTATATGTGCAAAGATCAGTAAATTGTCGCATAGTAAAAAATTATAAATGTGGAGTTCACAGCAAAAAGAGAGCCACAGAGGAGTTATTTTCTTTTTTAAGGTTGAAGAGATTAGCCACATCATTCATATGATCATCAATCAACATAAAAGAGCTTTTCTTAAGAAAGGACTCGTACTTCACAGCTTTTTTAATTCTTCTTTTTTACTTGATTTCTAGATAATTGGCAAATTGGCAGCCTGCTCTTTTCATTGGAGGTAGAAATGAATTGGTGTGGCTTAAATAAGGTCTCTAGATCCTAACATAGAATAGCTCTTGGCTTAGCCTTACTTTTAGGTATCGAAAACCTACGAATAAGCCCAAATAATTAACTGAGTAGTCGAGCTATACCTTTGATTTAGCGGAATAATTTCCTCTAGCGAAAAACCCAGATGGCGTAGTTTCCTCTGGCATTTCATGAGTGTAAGGTTCTACCTGCGGGCTAAACGTTCCAAGCATTTCTTTCGCGGTATCAACTACATCAAATAAGAATCTATATTAGCATACATGTTCTGTTAAATCAGTTTCTTTCGTTTTACTACCTGTGGACTATAAATAACTAATTAAGGAATTACCTTTAACTCCGGTTTTCCAAACGGTGTTGGTATATTTGAAGCCTGAGACAATGTTGTTGCTGACCTGGAAGGTGAAACTGAGGTTGTAATGACTACCTTCTTTCAAAGTAAACCATAAGCCCTTTGGTTTTCCAGATTCTGGGATTGTGAGGAAAACGTCTGGTCTACCAGGGGATTTAATCGCCAAACTCAAGATTTTAACGTCTGGTTCTAGAAATTCTACAATTGTATATAAGTAAAAATGAAACTCAGTTGTTTGTAAATAGGTCAGCAAGATCAGCTTTTTAACTAAAGTCATGCGAGTAGTATAATGTATGCCAGCAAAAATTTAAACAATACTTTCAGATCGTCATTACATTTTCTCAAAGAGTTAAACAAACATAATTAACTTGGCAGAGGTTTAGCTACAGAAGTAGTCAATATATGTAGGAGTCCAATACCGTAAAAACTAATCTCCAGTTGAAAAGGATTTGTTTGGATCCAAGTCATTATGTGGGGGTATAATATTAAAAATTGACAGTTTAGAGATAATGGAAATGTGGAATATTTAACCATGATTTGGGGTGCAATGAGAGGCAAAAGGGGACACAAGGAGCATAAATTATGTGTAATGAGTTATTTGCTTTTAGGTATTAATTAAGAATAGCATAGGCAAGGATAGGATGAGTAACTGGTTAATAAGATTAGGAGCTTTTACATGGAAACTGTAAGAGGGAAGAAGAAAAAAAAATACCAAACTCTATGGTTACAACTTACAACAATATTTTGTATACACTGTATATTTATGTAGTAAGATCTCACTCTCAAATTTTACGTAGTCAATTAATGGACATGAACCAACATAAGGTGTACTAAAACTACCAAACCTCAGACGGGATCTCGGTGCAAGGTAAAGAAGATTATAGAAGCTGAAAATAAAGCTTTTCCATGGATATACTAGGAAACAAGAAAAAAATAATAAAATACTACTCGAATGGAGAGAAATTGATTAAGATAGTAGAAAACACCTCCAATGGAAGTAATATCCACACTCCCAAGAAGCTGCTCTTTCCACTTCCTTAAACTCTCATCATCCTAAAAATTTAATTTAACTAAATCAAAATCACAAATAAATAAAGTAATTAAGCTAAGCACAAAAGAATTAAAGAAAACAAACCTTATCCTTTTCAAGCTGATCTTTGAGTGAGCATTGAGGGCCTAGCTCAAGATTCTGTTCGTCATCATCACTAGCATCGTTATCATCTTCGGTTCCCCCTAATGAACTCTCACTTATCTTTCTCCCTGTTTTCTCAATCTTTTCCTCAATTTCCACTGTTTCTTTATCCTTTTTATCCTTAATTCCATTTTTATTATCATGAAGAGACATGTTTTTAGGATTCGGAACAACAAATTCCACTGCCGACGAGATTAACAGAATATCATTCAACATAGAGGGAGATGTGGATAGATTAAGAGAGACCAACCAAGAAAGGGTCACGAGATGTACAAAGATAGAAATGAGAGAGGAGGGGGCATGCAATAAATACAAATGCAACAAAATAAGAAGACACTTCCAAGTGAAAAGATGACAAACTTGCAATATAGCCAAACAAGAAAAGAATTGTAACAAAAGGGGTTAATGAAAAAAGAGAAATAGAAATGGTTTAAGTGGTGATCTAGAATAGAATTGTAAATAAAAAGAAAGAAAGAGAGAGGGTGGTGAGATCGTGAAGACCACACCACAAAGGGAATGTCCAAAACAATTAATATATATTTTATTCTATCAAACAGCTTACCCATGGGTGTATAAACAGTAGTTTTTATTAACTAGTTCATCATTACAATATACTTAATATATTCACCAAATTTAACCGCAATTACAAATTACAATTCAAAACATTTCACCAAAACAAAAATAATTAATTTTCCTGGCAAAGACTAGGGGCATCTTGCTGCAGGTTTACCAGACAAATAAGTTTGCTGATCTAAGCTTTAATTATCCGGCTTCAACTTCTAGTTTTATAATTTATCATACCAAAATTCCAAAATTATATATCATTCATAATTTCATTTATTAAAAAAAACATCAAATAATACGAGCTTAAAAGTTATAGACAAACAAGCCCTACAGTTATTTTAATGAATTTACAGTGATGAATTGTGTCAAACTGAATCAAGAACAAGACGCACTAGCCATGCAAAAGAGACAATGATCCCAAAGCTTGTTGCTTCACATTATACTCATCATTATAATGAAAAGTTTTGTCGTTTTATTTTAAAATAAAAAATTAGAAATGATTAAATGAATCAAAGGTTTTATGATTAGAGATTTACCCAAGTTTCTGATAGGACAATAAGCCACAAATAAGGGAACATATGTGACTCCATGTTCACAAATTGAATAATTAAACATAACGTTGCATCACTAAAAAACCCCGTAACAATTTGCTTTACATATAAATGATCAAAGAATGTTGCCAGGAGAACTGATGAAGGAAGCACAAAATGATTTTCCCATAACTCGTGTGAAATCACTCTCTTATAATCTTAGAGGGTAGATGACTTTAATAAAACAAATGAATCATTTCCAGGAAAGTAATATCATCATGACAATATAGGGTCACTGATAGCTGTAGATAAAGAACCAAACCGGAAAGCATATGGTTGACGTCTCACTCCGCAAATGTAGGAAACTTGATACTTTTCCACTAAAATTGGCCTTGGCACACAAGAACAATTTCAGGTGGATCGTCCTGCCATGTTCCCCGTGTGAACTTATTTTCCATGTTGGCACATAAAGTGGAAAGATCGCAAGCACAAGAAGATATCACACATTCAATGTTTTTTTTTACTGCAGCTTTAATTTGAGTATAAGAGTAATAGAAAGAAAGTTCATCTATTCTCTAGCTTTCTAAGACCACCTGGCCAAACAAATGCAGTGGACTTCATATACTCACAAAAAAAAAAGTTGAACTTAAAAAAGATCAAACCAAATAAGCCTCTCAAAACTATGGTAAGAGGGAAAAACCAACCAGATAGAACAAATTCATGATAAAAGTCTCTAAACAGAGAGAACCAGAGCTTCTTTGTGGGATAAACATTTTTGAACTGTAACTTTTCTGAATAAATCATCAACCCAGGTACCCCAAATCTGTACGCTTCACACACGATATAATCTTTAAAAACGATTTCCAGAAATTGGAGGAATCAACATACTCAATATAAGGAATTAGTCTAAAAAATCTGCGTTTTGCATACAAGGATGAAAATGTAACACTGTTTTTACATCTGAAAACACCAATCACTTCTTACTTTCCTACAACGGCCCCTTTAGCTGAAATACTAGTGTATGCATCCATGCTACAAGTATTCTCAAAACTAGAATAAGCAGTAGTAGCTACCTTTAGCAAGATCCATGACGTTATGAGAATGAGTACATTTTTCATTTTTTCTCTAAAACAAACAGCATTGGACTGAAAAAAGGAACAAGCATCACTTCACCTTGAGCAAATATGATATACTGCTGCAAATTAGAAAGTCGTGTTACTGGAAACCAAAAGTATTTGATACAAAAGTTGCCTGACTACCAAACTCTGTCACGACTATGCGTTCTCATCTGATTGGACTTGCACTTTCGATAGCCAACTGAGAAACTGCAAGTACTTTGACATATTGTGCATCCGAAATACGTCTAAGGCATCACTTTATTTGTATATTATATTAACAGTGGTGTGATCCTGGTATATTTTCAAAGTATAAGGTTCTAAACAACCTTTCTTGGTAGTTTTAAGAGATTAAGTTAAAGCTGTTCAACACTTAAAAATCATTTCTAGTCATTAAGTACGAGTCAACATAAATAAAAATGTGGGGAAAACAAATCACTCATTTTAATGATACCTTGATTATATTCATTGTACTTTTTTCAAATTTTAACGAATTGATAGCCTTTACGATTGTTTACTATGTGCAAAACTTGCAACTTTGGCTAAGCAGGTATTCAAGAATGTGAGAGAAAAGCAATCATAGTATCATGCATTCTACAAAACCAACCACTGGTTAATATCGAACATTTAGCGGAAATACATGCTATCAGCAAACCATAACATTTGAAAATTATAAGGATTCAAGCTTTCAGAAATATTTAAATGCCATAGGGCCCAAGAAACGGAGTTTTTTGTGGCTTGATTGCAAGCCTGTGTTGTCTGCTAAACAACGAATTATGGTATATCAAGATACCTAAACTATTCATTAACAAGGAAGCAGTTTTCTTTTTAGGGAAATATAGATAATGAGCAAAATCCTAGCCATAAGGAGGACTATTAACGACACATCCACTTTAACATCATAATAGCAACAGACCGTTTCTTATAACCTGCCATTTTTTAGTGCAACTGAGTTGAGCTCAATTATGCAAATCCAAATTCAAGGCAACTAATTAAACAAGCCGTTGATCAGCTTATATATGCACATAATAATAATATAAATAAATTAGAACATGGGGCTTCCTGTTAATTTGACCAAATAATCATCTAATAGTAATATACATATTTTGTTACATGGTCTAAAAATATGCAGTTCATATGTTACTGTACAGACAACCTGTAACGAAATGAGGCCATATTATTAACAAGCTAGAAATGCAAAAATTGGATGATAATATTCTCCAAAATTTCTAAGTCTTTCTGAAAGGTATCCACTTGTCAAATTAATATCCAAAATTGGACGAATCTTACCAAGCTACCAACTGCCTCCAGATCTAACGACTGTAGCTCATTAGGAAGCTCCTTCACTATCTGGATGTCAGCTTTCAAGTAGTTGATAAAGTGCTCTTCTTGATAGATATCCCTGAATTGACTGAAATTCAACAGTTTGTTGGTCATATTATCAGTTAAAATAGTTAAAAAAAAACAGTCCGTCAAACTATCTTTAAGCAGCATAAAGAAGTGTGTCAAGTAAATAAATTTGGGGACAACAAGAGTCGCATTAAGCAGCCTAGCAACTGCCACGGCATTGCACACCTGTCATTCAAAACCAAACATGATTGAGCTAAGTTTTAACATCTCATCTAATAACAACAAAGCTTGATTGAGTTACTTGGTGCAATAAGCAGCAAAATATATGATAATTAGAGCAGTTAAAGAGAAGAAGAAATTAGAAGCTTTTTGAAGTTTTACTTGCATTTCATTTTGGAATGACAAGCTCTGGTGTTGCATATATTACATTGCTGGGTTTTTGTGTTCTTAACTGATCTTATTTTTGAATTTACTGGAATTATCCCCTTACGTTTCCTCTGTTTGGTAAATGTGCAAACCAAACTTTGTTGGTGATTTGCAAAGTGTCTCAAGACACCTCTGCTTTGGCAAGTTTAAAATCTTGAGAATTTTGCTTATCCGCATTCGATTTGTTTACTGAATATGATAAGAGGTGAGGGTTGCATTAGAAAGGTCTTTCAAAACAAAGTTTCAGTTAAAATCATTTTTCCCATCTTTGTCTTTGATCGTTTCGGGCTAGATGGTTGTAATTTTTGTTGTATTGACGTTTGTAAGACATTTTGAATTATTAATAAAAGTTCGACCGTGATTATTAAAAAAAAAACAAAGCTTGATTGAGAAAAAATAATCTTAAGATTTACATCAAGAACAACTTACAGCAACTCTCTGCTGGTTAATGCTGCCATTTGCACTCATCATAATGTATCCATTTTCCCCCTCTGGCAATAAACAAATGTAAAATGAACGTCAGCTTAGATCTTGTAATACGCATACATACATGTATGCACAACCGGAGTATGAGACAATTACCGTTAGGTCCCAATTCCGTTGATCAGCACAGGAAGTAGAAGCAAGGACATAAGGTTCTACCCACAGATCTCTAGGCTCTGGTTTATTTTGACCCGAACATTGTTGCAAAAGGCTATACATGAAATTGAAACTTATTCGATTCACGAGAAGATTCAAAGTAGCAAACTTGAAAGTCGTAGTTTATCCTACCTCTGCCAAGGCATGAGCAGCCTTGGCCAACAATCTAGAGTATATAGGCTTTTGCGCCTTTTTTAGTTTGCCAAGCTTTTCCAATTCTTCCTGTAACTAAGGCAAGGAAAACATACATAAGAATCCAATAATTATTGAGTTAATCAAAACATTTCTTGTTGAGGGGCAAAAGGACTCATTCTTGTAACCTCGTCCTGCATCAAAGCTATTAAAAGTTTGAATTTTTAATTCTTTAACTAAGATTTAACATAAAACATATATTTATGGAAGTATAGAACAGCTAGATAATTTAAAATAAATGACACTGAGCACGTGACATGTTAATTCAAGGTACTACTCAACATAAGCTACTATCTCGAGTATCATCTTAAATACAGATCTTTACTAGGAAAGCGTTAGAACTTTCCTATCTTTGGATATACAGACGACAAGAAAGGGGAAAGGCCAAGATGAGTGATTTTAGCAACTAGTCTGGTTTCAAACTATGCAAGTAATTCAAAAGCATTATAAATTTTTCTGTCAGAAATACTCAGAATTTCCCTTTGCTTATGTTTTGTTTGGCTGCAGCTCTAGAGCTCAATTTTCATTTTAAGTCGCTGTACAATTGGTTGTACAATTTTTAAAGCAGGTTTTCTTTAAAAGAATTCTTTTGGCATAAATATGCCGGAAGAAGTTCTAACCGGAATTGACCAAGTCTTCACAGTCTGGTATAGATAGACATGTTAGCTTTTAAAATCTGAAACTAACAATCTCTATGATTTTTGTTTGTCTCCTAAACTATAGAAAAGAATCAACTTTATCTTCTCCAATTCTTTGCATGTAGAGAAAGGGATGATATTTCCCACCTTTTTAGTAGGTTTGCATACTTGAGCTCAGTGGTCATCATTGCTCAAAAAAAAGGAAAAAAAGAAGCAGAAGCTCAGTCATCATTTCGGAGGGGTCGGAAGAAGCTATCCTTTATAACTGGGGGATTTTGACAAAAATAAATGGTGGAATATGGAAATAAATTTTTCATCAAGCTATGACCCTTGGTTTCATTCCCTAATTGCTTGCGTGTATAAGAAGATACACGTTTGGATAACATTGTGATTTTATGAATACCAGTAAGACTGAGCTTACGAATAACACTGGCGATGTTCGTTTGCAGCTTAAAAGTTTGCGGAAAAGCTAGATGGTATAATATTAACTAGATTAAAAAACCGAGATTTATATTTTTTGGGGGGGAGGGGGTGGGGGTGGGGGTGGGTGGGGGGTGGGGGGGTGGGGGGGGAGGGAACTAGAAGCTATAAACAGGATAAACCAAACTTTTCTCTCAACTGTGAAGGACCCAAGTTTCTTTGCTTACAAGCTGCAACCAAACAAACCCAGATTCGAGGTCTTGCAACAAATAAGTAACCGGTAAAAGCTTAAATTAATATATGATGACCAGATGTAGGCTAAGTGAGAATCAAAACAGCTGAGCTTAAAAGCTGCTGCTACCAAACAAGACCAATCAATACGCAATCCAAAGAAAGCATACCCGAATCATAAAGTTGGAAGAATCGCATCTCACTTCTCTTGCCAACCAACCAAACTCAGTTCAGCTTTTGAAGAAAAAGGCGAGCTTAAAAGCTACAACCAGTCAAGGCATAAGCAAATACCAACCGAAATAAAAAAGGTTCCGGCCTAAGAAAGTAGGGGAAAAACATAAATTGAGCTCTCCTACTCTCCACAGATAGAGAAAAGATATAATCTTGCCTACTTTCCTAGTAGTTGTTGCAAATTACTAACTCGAGTTCTGGTTTTTAACCCACAAATTAAAATCTGAAGGTGCCCTTAGTAAACAAGAATTGAAAACATGATGGGTATAATTTGAGTGTTTAATCTTGTAGATACCATATAAAATTGCCCATATCTTAACAAATAAGCTGAATCAGGCTGAGGACCTTATAATCATCTGAAACTGGGTCATAACCAAATCGAACTTGTGGTCATGCTATATTCGGGTAAGTCATGGTGATTTAACGAGATGTCCGTAAGGGGTAGCTGATCATGGAAGTCTCGAGTGGATGGGTTGCAGATAGTGATGCCTTGTGGGTTGTTTTTTCTGGAGAAACATAGCAGGCCGTTAACAGATCCTTGAATATCTGTTTCATATATAGTCAAGCTCGTTGGTTTGGCCAAAAAGTTTAACAATAAACGGAGGATCACAATCATGATCATGATCACCACCGAGAGAGTAGAGGTCTACGGAATGGAACCCATAATCATCACAATACTGACCTCAAGGGAGTAGTAAGAGTTTATGATTGGTTTTGGTGAGGAGGGAGTGATTGAGATGGTTTGTAATGAAATCAGGATCATTGATAAGTACTGCACAAAACCCTTTCGAAAGACATAAAAAACGAACAAGGGACTTGACGGATAGATGAATAAATATGATCATCATCACTTCATCTGGGATGTCTACCATTGAGATGCCTCTCTAATTCTAAATCTATCACTTTTTAGTTCGTTAGGGTTTGAAGAGAAACAAACAAAACAATAAACGTACTACGTAGTCTAAATATTCGAAACGTTGCATATATAAACTATTACCTTGTTTCCCTAATTTAGCCCCATGATTTGAAAAATTTGCAGCCAAGACTCTATTTTCTGAATGTTTACATTCTTGCCACTCATCTATCATACTTTAACAACTACATATATTACTACTATTATTTACTAGTAACAGTTTGGCAACGTCAATATTACTTTTTATTTTATTTTTTCTACATCATGACGCTTCTTAAACAATCCACAAGAAGGGCATGTATCATCCCCCTATCCCTTGATTAAGAAGCTCGTCAATTATATCTCGAGCACGATGAAAACTGACAATTCATTTTTGTAGGAACATGAATTTACTTTTTCCAGCTAGACTTTGTCAAGGGGTTTCTTTACAGCCTTTAAGCAAATGATCTGGTCATTCGAAGCCCGGAATAATTAATTTAGTTTGGCTAACTATTACAATTAAGTCTTTTATAATTAGAAAACAAAGCTTTTGAATCGATCTTAAACTACCCAATATTTATTACTTTTTTTGAAAATTTCCCAATATTTATTACTAATAAGCAGAAAAACAAAATAAGACCAAGACTAATTAGCTTGAACTGGAACCAAATAAATCTTAAGTTGTTCATTTTTGCTTATTATACACACAGTGTATGACGCAAATGTGTGGATTTTGGTTCAATCCTTACCAGGATTGTCTTTCATTTAGCTCCTATAGAGTATGTGGACTTAAATACTTAAGCAGAGAATAGATGGTCTTCCTTTTTCCATTTATAAGGTTGTGGTGGAAAATATTAATAAATATATTTCAAATTCTCTAGTTTCTAATCTCCTGGGCATTATATATCAGGTTGTGGGTTGAATCTTTTATATAGCTACATGAATAGCAAAATCCTAGCCATAAGGAGGACTTAAACATCAGAATAGCAAGACAGTTTCTTATAACCTGCCAATTTTTTTATAGTGCAACTCATGAGTTTGTGTTCAACTATGCAAATCCAAATTCAAGGCAATTTATTAACAAACCGTTGAGCTTATACATACACATACGCACCCATTCATTTTCTTCATTTCATTTCTAGATTAATTCACTTTCCTACACCATCAACTTGAATCTGTATAATTAAACAGCATAACCTTGTGTATAATGGAAAGTTATTGAATGTATTTAGTTTTACATTTTGAGCTTGTGTCTTGTGAAATGTGAATTTAGTCTTGTTTTTAGTATAAAATGTGTTCGTTTATACCGGCAAGAGTACACCGCACAAGTCTTTTTTTGTTAAAAATTACGGTCTAGAATTGAGAATATATATTAGAATAAGTTATGACATAATATAATATTAATAAATTAGAACAGTACGGGGCTTCTTGTTAATTGATCAAATTAATTATCAAAACAGTGTGATATACATATATTTGTTATTTGGGACTAGAAATATTCAGTCCATATGTTATTGTAACATATGTACAACCTGTAAACTACATGAGGCCATATTATAATTGGCAATCACGAAATGTAAAAAGTGGACGATAATATTCTCCAATTAATATTTGTAATCCACCTGTCAAATTAATATCCAAGAGTCTTAAGAGTGAGATACAGGTGAAATAGTATGTATATGTATTGCCACTTGGCCAACTTTATTTGAGGCAAATGTCTGTGTCTTTAACATGGAGTGTCATGACTCATTCGTTAAATTATTGCTGAATGAACATGACTTTGAATAGTAAATACAATCATTCATTATATATCCACCTGTCGAATTCTTTTCTCTAAAATATTGTTATTATATATAACGTCGATTAATAATAGCCAAAGAAAAGTAGTGGAGTTAACTTGTGTTTCAGTATTAATGGTTAGGAATTAGGGTTTTGTGTGGTCTTTGTTAGAAAGATAGAACTACGTACGTACATATATATATACAAGCTAATTAAGTGAAATACTTATTGGAAGTTATGTTTCGTAATTACTTCAAGTAATTCTCAACTTTTCTACAAGCCTGTATTTTATTTATTTCTTTATACTTATTATAGTATATTAAATAGAATTTGCAGCTAAAATCTTCTCTTATGCACATAAAATATATAATATTCAAATCTCAATAGTAAATCTTTGTTTCTAAACTATTTGTATTATTGTTAAACACTTAATCTTAGCTCCAACGTGGCAAATGACATCACCGATCGTATCCATCCACGTTTCAATGATTACTGGTAATTTAGTAGTAATAATATTTGGTCTATGGAAAAATCTTGTCATCTACTTATAAATACTTGACACATCATCCTTATCTGCATTATTTTGCGCAATAATTTATTGAACGTTTCTCATAAGCTAATTAATAAAAGATTATTCCTGACCTCCTTTAACCCGAGTGTTATATTTAGAACAAAAAAAAAACCGAAATAAGATTATAAATGCATGTATTTAATTGCCAATTTCTCCATTATTTTATCGGAAAACTTTCATGGTGATTGAAGACATTCAACCTCATCTATTATTATTATAAAATATATATGAAAGACTGCACCAATAAGCTGTGTGATTTTTGGTGAATATATATATATATAGGTTATAGTAATTAAATATCGTATTATCACAAAATGTATTTATATATGTTTTCATTCGACTCTTATTTTTAGTATTAGATTATTAGATTCAGAATTTCCAAAAGAAGACACCTAGCGTGGCTAACAGCCTAACTCATGTTGTTTATAATTCGGGCCTATAAAAATATCAATAATGAAAATAGACAAAGAAAAAGTGGATAGACATGAGAATAGACCTATTCGATCGGTTATGTTCTTAAGTAATCTGAAACACTAATTAATGAAGGTTAGTCCAAGAACATTGATTACTACTTATTGAAAAAAGAATATCAAATTTGTTAACCTCTTTACATGCCGAGTCATATGCGTATCCGGCCTTTCATCATTTCTATCCAGAAATTACGTACTCCTTCCGTTCCTATTTAATTGTTTATTACAAAATTACATTCAATTTTCATCGGGCAATAACTTGTATCAAAATTGTCGGAATGAAAATTTTCAAAAGTTGATCATATAGTTCAAATGTTAAATTTTATGATTAGATTTAAAAAAAATTCATTTCGACAATTTTAATACAAGTATAAGCCGGTCAAAATTGCATTTAGTTTTGTAATGGATAATTAAATTGGAACAGATAAGTATAATTCTAATTAATAGAACAACTTTTTAATACTATCTCTGTCACAAAACATTTATCTACTTTCATTATAATATTCCCAAAATATACTCCGAATTTAAGAAATAATAGAAAATATACAGGATGGAGGAGTACAACTTTTCGTTTGCAATCAATTATTTTTACACGTTTAGTTTGTGAACTAATTGGTATTTTTTTAACGAAACAAAACAAACAATTTATTACTAATAAAATTTCCGTAAAAGGTATTTGAAAATTTGGCAACATGTGTACAAGTTTTCTTTCTATTTAACCACGCACCTTTAGAATATGTAAACACATAACAGACATATATTGTTTATTATATATCTATGATCTTATCTCTCTTATTATTTATTTATTTCTTTTGATAAGCTCTCATCTCATTTCTCTTAACTAATATTAGTACATGGGAGATCATCAATCTTTTGATGACCCAAGTTCCCCTCTTCTTCCCCTAAGCCAAATCCACAGAAACTTAAGCTTCAATTCAAAAATCAAATCAGTTTTCACGCTAAACAACTTTTTCATCTTATTAGGACCCTTGTTATGTACCATAATTTGTTTAAGTGTGAATTTAAATGGCCCGAGTACTGGCAGGAACATGCTAGCTGTGTTGACGTGGGTTTTCACATGGTGGTTGACGGAGGCGGTGCCTATGCCCATCACCTCCATGACGCCATTGTTTCTCTTCCCAATGTTCGGGATAGCGGCAGCTGATGACGTGGCAAAGTCGTACATGGATGATGTCATTGCCCTTGTTCTTGGTAGCTTTATACTTGCTCTTGCGGTTGAACATTACAACATCCATAGGAGACTAGCCTTGAATGTAAGCTTCTACACAAAAACTTGCTCTTTTCTCTTAACTTTATCTGAAAAAAAGGATAGATTTCAACTTTACAAAAAAATTAATCGAAACAATGACAATATTAGACATTGTGAAATAGTAAAATACTAAACTAGTAGCTAGAAACACGCAAGAGCTTATTCTTTCCGAAATTGATCATGAATCATGTTGAACAATGATACATGACTTACACCTAAAGCACGTGCATATTAATTTGCACAACTACTATTGATACGTATGGTACACGTTACAAATATATAGTTTTGTACTATTGGACGAATAACTTATCATAACGAAGCAAAATTCCAGCAAATTAATTAAGTGCCATTTCCGGTTGAGATGAATAACAAATACTATATATATACTAGTAATTATTTCTTATGCGTTGCGTGTGTTACGCGTAATAAAATTAAAATATAAAAAATAAGTATAGTTATTATACAAATACGTGGATAATAATAAAAAAAAATATTATAAGATCATAAGATTAAAAGAATGTTTGGTTGTTAAACATAGATACATAGTGTTATTAGTTATTAATTATTACTTTTTATTTTTTTTAATTAATAAAAAAGTATAGCGGTATTTTTGAAAAAAAATGGCTAAATTGGACAGACTCATTTGACTTATTATAATAGATATATGTTCCATTAAATATACTGCTGTCCTACTCCAACCTTTACCATGTAATATTAATTGCTGAATTTCTATACTTTTCACATTACCATTAATATATGACATGTTTGTCACCTCGTATCAACGACCTTTTTTTTTTTTTGTCAAAATACATGAGACAATAACTCCACAATGGTAATCAAATAAACCGATTACAAATCGCTAATAACACACCGTTTAATAGATTCATTACAAAAAAACTATTAAATATGAGATGGCACATATTAACATCAATGACACGATTTGAAACTTTCATCAATCTCCACTGGGTGAGGACTATATGCAATAAAATAATTTAATCCAACTATCTAAATATCGGAATTATAATCCCCTGATCAGTCTTATATATTTCGAAATTCTAAAGTCAAATTCTATCATTATATATAGCACCGAATTTGATGTGGACTTATTTCAATAATATACACCAAATCTGATGTGAACAAATCATCTCAAATAATACAAATATTGACGTGGACTAATTACTCAAATATTAAATAATATACTTCAATTATAACTTGGGCGGGTGTGGTCATGTCCCTAATTACTGCAGATAACTATGGTGTTCTGTGGGGAACCACTGAGTCCGCGTCTACTCCTCCTTGGGATATGCGCCACGACGGCATTCATCAGCATGTGGATGCACAACGTGGCGACAGCTGTAATGATGATGCCTGTGGCCACTGGAATCCTCCAACGTCTGCCAACGACAGGATCAACACAACATGAAACCGTGATAATCAAGAACTTCTGCAGGGCGGTTGTGCTCGGGGTTATATACTCAGCAGCAGTTGGAGGGATGAGTACGTTGACGGGGACAGGTGTCAACCTCATATTGGCTGGGATGTGGAAGAGTTATTACCCTGAAGCCAATCCTATCAGCTTCAGCACATGGATGCTTTTTGGGGTTCCATTAGCCCTCGTTATTTTCGTTGCTCTTTGGTCTATACTGTGCATACTGTATTGTCCCAAGGACTCTGGGAACGTGTTATCTGCTTATCTAGATAAGTCTCACTTGAAGAGGGAACTTGAATTGTTGGGTATGTATATGTTTTTAAGGAAAATACCACACAGTAGTGTACATGCTACATTAATTTTCTTACAAAATAAATAAATATAATGCACGGTATCAGTTTTGAGTATTAGGCTATATATTAATTAGGTGCCAATCATCCGAAATCTGGAGTGTTTTCCAAACACATGTTTTTATACTTGATAAAGCAAGAATTAGGTATTGTTTGCTTTCACCACACAAAATTATTTACTACAAATTAAGCATCCATCAATTGTTTGTCACTGCTTACCTAAAAATTAGATACTTGTATTTGACATTTACCATGTGCAGGGCCGATGGTTTTCGCTGAAAAGATGATTTTAGCTGTGTTTTCAGTAAGTATTTCACAATTTACCTTTTTTTGTCCCTATACTTTGTTTGAGTAACTTCAATTCTTGTACAATTGACTAAAGAAGACAGAAATCTAGAGTACCTTTGCCTTTAGTGATGCCAAAATTCTCTTAAAGTATGTACGGGAACTAATGGTTAGAATTTGTGCAGATGCTAATTGTACTGTGGATGACGAGGAGCATAACCGACGATATTCCTGGTTGGGGAGTTCTTTTCAAGGGCCGAGCTGGTGATGGAACTGTCAGTGTAAGTTCATCCCCGATTCATCAATATATACAAAAATATAACAATTTGAAAGGCTTGCAAATAATACAGTTCTATATACACATAGGTGATGATGGCTACCCTTTTGTTTATAATTCCAAATAAGAAGCAAGACGGAGAGAAACTTATGGATTGGAATAAGTGCAAAAAGTTACCTTGGAATATCATATTGCTACTAGGTGCGGGTTTTGCCATAGCCGATGGAGTCAGGACGAGCGGCCTCGCTGATGTATTATCCGAGACCCTCGGGTTTCTTGAAACAGCCCCTTACTTGGCCATAGCCCCTATTGTATGCCTAATAAGTAGCACCATTACAGAATTTACGTCTAATAATGCCACGACGACTTTACTTGTGCCATTATTGATACAAATAGCACAGACTATGCACGTACACCCTTTGTTGCTGATGATTCCAGGGGCAATCGGGGCACAGTTTGCTTTTTTGCTTCCGACAGGAACGCCCTCGAATGTTGTTGGATTTACAACGGGGCATATTGATATTCGAGATATGCTCAAGACAGGGGTGCCGCTTAAGATTGCTGGGACCGCAGCCTTGTCCTTAATCATGCCAACTCTGGGTAAGTGCTTATGTTATTTACCTTGAATAGTAATCGAAACTTGAATGTTACATTAATTCAATAAATTAGAGGTGAAGTATAGATAATTAACACTACAAAAAAATACACAAATAGCGACGGGATTAGTGACGGTATTTTTTATTACGAGCTTATTAACGACGGTTTTTGTGACGGTTTTGTGACAGTTTAGTAAATTTGTGACAGATTTGTGACAGCATTTTAAATTTGCGACAGACTTGCGACAGCTTTTGACTCTCACTAAATCAAACATTATTTTGTAGTGTAAGTTGGTTACTGAAAGTTTGAAATTAACTTGAAACGTGAATTTTGCAATAAAATGTTAAAAGTTTTGAAGGAGTAAATTGATAAATTGTGTTTACAATAAGCTTAAAGGTAGGTTAATACTGTATTTGGTTTTTGCAGGAGCAATTGTTTTTGGAACAGATAAATCAGTGATAAACTGGAGATTACAGATGCGGCATTGCTAACTAATATTATAACATCAGATTTGCTTCTTTGTATTTGTTTTTTTTTTTTTGCTTTTTTTTTTTTTTTTGCTTATTATTTTCAAAAGTAGTTTGTTTTGTATTTAAAGATTTTAAGGCATAGCCGGTTGGGGTGCTCTCAACCTTTGATATAGCTCGTGAGCAAATTACATTGTATTAGTACAATGTATATCAATAGTTTGAGTTTGTGAATATTATGGACGCTATCAAACAGTATAATGTATCGGGATTATTTATTTATTTAAAAATTAGTTTTGAAATATTATTAACATTGTCCAAAATGTGAGAGAAAGGAAAGTGTAGGGCCAGGCAAAACTATTTTAATTTTAGTAAAAAGTATTCAACTTACCAAATTAATTACAGGACCGGTATGGTATGAAATGTAGAGGTACAAGGTACCAAGACACTTTGTGCAAATGAAAAATATATAACATTGAATGATTGAATTGATAAATTTAGTAGACTTTAATTTGATTCGTTGAATTAATCAAAAAACAATTAATTCACAAAGATAGTCGTTCAAAGTTAAAAATGATTTTAATTTTAGTAAAAAAATATGTAACTTACAAAATCATTATAGGACCGATATCAAATGTAGATGTACAGAGTACCAAGACACTTTCCATTAAATGATTGAATTGATAAAATCCGTAGACTTTAATTTGATTTACTGAATTAATCAAAAAATAATTAATTCTCAAAGATCATCATTCAAAGTTAAAAATGATTTCAATTTTAGTAAAAAGTATGTAACATACAAAATTAATTATATGACCGATATGAAATATAGATGTACAAAGTAACAAGACACTTACCATTGAATAATTGAATTGATAAAATCAATAGACTTAATTTGATTCGTTGAATTAATAAAAAAACAATTAATTTGCGAAGATCGTCATTCAAAGTTCAACATGAATATGGAAATCTCTCATGAATGTGATAGTCAACATTTATTCCATATTAATAAATGAAATATAGTAAATATTCGATTTCAAATATCAAGAAACACGTGTCACATCATCTAGTGTCACACTACCTCCTTAAAATAGCCATAAAATCGAGCACTTACTTTCATATTCTCACTACTTACTCAACTCTGCGTTATCCCAAAAAATAATACTACAAATTAAAAGAAATGGCTCTGAAATCAATCTCATCACCCATCATCATCATCATCTCGCTCCTTGTTTGTAGCATATCAGCCATCCCAGGAGGTTGGAGTCCGATTAAAGACCTGAAATCAAAAAAGTCCAAGACACGATCATTTTGCAGTGTTAGAAACACAACGATGAAGCAGGAACTGAGTTAGTGTTTAAGTCTGTCAAGAGTGCATACCAACAAGTGGTCAAGGGTATTAATTACCGTCTCATAATCACCGCCACGGACAAAAGTGTTGATGGTGATTACGAGGCTGTTGTTTGGGATGGTAATTTTTACCATGCCCAGGAACTTTTATCTTTTAGAAAGTTATAAATAATCTATCTAAATGTGATTTAAGTGAGTGTGCCTCATTTCTTTTTTGGTCGATCAAACCAGATCTCATATGTTGAGCATGCGCATGTGTTATTAGATTTTCAGAGAATTAATAAAATGATGAGTTGTTTTGATTCCTTATTTAATTATCTAATTATAGTTTAAAATAAATGCGTCAATATACTTCATGAATTTTCCCAATATGAATTTTTAACTTAATCAAACTAAAATAAATTAATAAATTTGTACGCAATCATTGAAATACTCGATATACATTGTATATGTGCATCACATTTAAGTCTCATACCCATCTCAAGTCATTTTGAAGCCCAGAGAGCGAGTTCCAAACGAACTCTTGACATTTTTTAGTCAATAAAACCATATATTATATTATTATTTTTGGGTAAGTAACCAACCATACATTATACTATTAAAGATGCGAAAGTAATTAGTATTCATACAATTATATTAAACGAGGGCTCGATCTCTCAACTCGTTTGTCGTCTTTGTCCTCATTGTCGGAGATGATCTGGTTTGACGGCTGCGGGTCCTTGTCAAACCGGAGCGGAAGGTTTCAGAATGAGGGAGTTGATGTGTAAAATACGTACGAAGTTGATTTCTCTCAGTATGATCTTTGATTATTTAAATAATTTGCAATTCGGTTTCAATTGTTAGAAACAATAAGATTTTTGTTAATAAAATTGTGAAAAAGAATACACTTAAAACCTTGTGGAATTGAAACGGTAACAATTTAAGTAGATTTAGAAGATAACAGGTAAATAAAAGTATTGCGTATACACATTTGAAACATGATGGTAACATATTTGAGATTTGGGTGTGATTTGTTAGTGATTTTGTAGTATAATTTGAAAATAGTGTAAATTGTAATTGGATTAGTAAAGTGATAGATATTGGGAAAGATGATAGAAGAGGGGAGCAACAAGAGTACGAGGAGACGAGGGGTGTGTGTGTGAGGTGGGGGAATTAGGTGTAGAAAAGAAGGAGGGGGACTAGTGATGCAAACAAAAGAAGAAACGGGAGCTTGTTGGAAGAATAAGAAATTGAAGGGTGGTAGGTAAAAATATCAGTACTAAGTGATAAAGAATACTTACACACTAGTGTAGTGTATTGTAGGAGTGAGTTAGGGTGGTTGACCACCGACCCGTAAACGCTCAATTCGTATTCCGATTCGATTATTTTGGAAGTAAAAAAAAATCGCGATCCTGACCCGACAAAAGTCGGGATCCGACTTTTTCGGGACCCGAATTTTCGGGATCCCGTAGGGTCGGGATAGGTTTATCCCGAATCTCCCGACATATTTTTTTATTTTAGGAATACGTCATTTTTTATTAACAATTTTCATCTGAGAAGTCTAAACATGTTATTAACACGAAACATAATTCTAGTTTAAAAATCACATTCTTAATAAATGAAAAAAGAAATTAACATGTAGTAGAAAAAATAGTGTGAAACTATAAATAGAGTAGATAAAAAAATTAATACGTTTTTTATCAAATTATTTTAGTATTTATTTTTATTCACACAAACAATAATTATCATACTAAATGAAATACATTATCATTATAATTTTTATAATCGAAAAATAATAATTATTTATCTTTCTTGAAAATAACAATATAATTTTATAATTTAAGTATATTTTTTATTTTAATAGTTTCATAAATTCAAAACTATAAATCTATATTATACTTATGTAATTATAACTAATATATAAAACAAAAATGATTGTATCTCATATAATAGTGATTACATTGTATGCTAGAGATAAAATGTTCGATTCTCATTACTTGATATAAATTAATTTATATTTTTATATAAAATATAAATTAATTAAAAATTCGGATCGGATCTGATCGAGATATCCGACGAAATTAAAATTGTCAATCGATCCAGAAGTTTGTCGGTTCGGGACAAAACCCGATATTTTTGGATCGAGACTATTGTCGGATCCGGGTGGGCACACCGGGTCTGTATTTCCGTATTTTTTTGCTATTGTATTGTATTGTATTGTAGTAGAGATAAATAATATATATATATATATATATATATATATAGAGAGAGAGAGAGAGAGAGAGAGATGGTACGGCTGACTCTTCTACAACTTGAACACGGTTGATAATATAATTAGGGTACTATTTCTTCTTCTTCTTCTTCTTATTTTAACTATTATTCTTTATTATTATTACTCTCCATTTCTACTATTACTATCATCATTGACATTGTACTGGGTTTTATGGTTTTAGGGGTGGATAATATTATAAATATAAATATCTAGTTAGTTAATTTCTTGTGTTTAGCCACATATTAAGTAATAATAAGGCAAACTAACTACCCCATCAAAATATCCACTGGTTTTTACAATTTGTTGCATTAAACATAACACACTCAAAATCTAATTCACTGCCATATATACACAATTTATACACAAACACCATTCTGTTCTGATAACTTTTGATTTCTTATCCATTTACCTTCTTTTACGAAACATATTATCTTCTTATAATTATTTGTTCTTCCAATTGAATAACATCCTATATATTAAATTTAAATACGTTGAAATATTATTACTACTTCCTTACTAGTTTCTTGTTGATTTTGTAATTTCAATATGATGTTTGCAGAGACTTTATAATTTTCTATGGAATCTCTCTTTTGTGTATGTTTTGTAAATAAACTATCTGATTAAATTAAAAGGCGCCTAAGATAACGTTTGGTTTAAGAGTAAAAAGGCGCCGGACCGGCCTTTGCCTTAATGACACGGATAAGTTTGCAATGTTAATCCAATTCTATGGGGGGATCTCTCTCTCTCTCTCTCTCTCTCTATATATATATATATACTAGTAATCGTGCCGCACGCATTGCGTGTGTGACGCGTAATGCAATTAAAATATAAAAAATAAGTGTAGTTATGATACAAATACGTGGATAATACAAAAAAAAATAGTATAAGACTTAAAAGAATGTTTGGTTGTTAAAGAGGGACACATAGTGTTATTAGTTTTTATTTTATTTTTATTTTTTTATATGAGGATGGTATTATTGTAATTAATAAAACAATATATGGGTATTTTTGGAAAAAATGGGCAAAATTGAGCAGCCTCAATTCCCTTGGGTTGGCTTATTATAATAGAATGATACACAACAGTAATCGTGTCCCACGCGTTGCGTGTACGGCGCGTAATACAATAAAAATATAAAAAATATATATATTTATGATATAAATACGTGGATAATACAAAAAAATATAAAGATTTAAAAGAATATTTGGTTGTTAAAGAGTGATAAATAATTTTATTAGTTTTTACTTTTTATATTTTTATGGAAGTATGATATTATTGTAATTAATATAAAGGTGTAGGAGTATTTTTGGAAAAAATTGGCTAAATTGGGCAGCCTCATTTGACTTGGGTTGACTTATTATAATATATATATATATATATATATATATATATATATATATATATATATATATATATTAACGATCATACTGATATTACCTTCTTTTCTCTAAATTGATCAAATATTGGACCCTGCATTTTCTGTTCATATAGACATGTTGCTTGATTTATTTTTTAGCTTATACCACCTCTCCCTTAAAACATCTCCTTTTTCTGATTTCTGTTGAATTAATAATAATAATAATAATAACGTTGGAGCTAAGTAAGCTGAATCGGGAGCTGAAGTTGGTTTCTTTACGGGAACAGTGAAGTTGAGCCTGTTTCAGAAGCCCGTGCACAACTCATCCAAGAGTTCTTCAAACACAACATTCTCTCCGCCTTCTCATCAACTTTCTCCCGTACCTCAACTTGGAGGTACATCAAACCCCACATCTCTTTTCTGTGTCTTAAAACTACAAATTTCATTATAGGTGTTCTGCAATTTACACCATTTCCTGCCTTAGATGTTAGGTCACTGTTATTTCGGTCTTTTCCAGACCTTGTTACTTATTGCCAACAACAACATTTTTGCAGACTCGTAAAGATGCCACCCAAGTTGTTGCTAATCTACAGAGGCAGCAAGTCCACTCACGTTTGATTGCTTGTGATTATCTCCAAGCTAACTTAGATTTATTCTATATCTTGATTTTGGGGTAAACTGCAACACATAATTACTAACGAGCTGTGCTTATGATTTTATTATATTTGTGCCTTTGTACTTTGCTGCATTTTCGATTTCCTGTCTGAGCTCTTGGCTTTGCTTTTACTCGGAAGAGCGGTTGCTACCAAAAGTTTGTTTTTCTATTTTTTTAAGTTATGGTAGTAGGACATTGGTGAAGTTGACAATAATTTTTTTTTTTTTAATTGCCAGATCTAGAAATTATGTGCTTGTCTTGACTAATAGTATGAACTTGCTATGAGTCATTTGGTAGTGTGTCTGGTGTTAGCTACTATGCACAATGCTACGGTTTATTGTCTATTTAACTGTGTTATTTGTCTTGCTGTTTTATGTAGTTATGAGAACACAGAGCTGGCTTTGCATTATGAAGCTATGCTGAGAGAGTGTATGCGCCATCAGATTGTAGCAAGGTGATTCAGTATTTCTTGTTTTAATTTGGTTTTATTGATTCTTTGTTTGAAACTCAAGAGCATTTGTTAATCACTAATGCACTTTCTTGTTCCCATTTTTTTATGGCTACACTGGAATTCCATCAATACAAATGGAACTTCTTAGTTGTTTGCAAAACACCGTAAAATGAAATTAAATGTACATCTTTTACTTCTGTAGATATGTTTTGGAGTCGGAGCACATGAGGAAGTTTTTTGAATTTATTCAATTTCCGAATTTCGACATTGCAGCGAATGCAGCAGCAAACTTTCAAGGTTGGTACCTTTGATTATACTAGTGTTCACCACTGTTTGTCCATTTGTATCACTATTCCGCCATAATAGAGTTTACTATATATAGGCATCTAGGAATGAGAGTGAAAATCTTGTCGTTTTTTCATGTACTCGGACAGTCGAACTCGACCTTAAGAGATGTGTGTGTGTGTGTGTGTGTGATTTTTGCTGCAGGAACTCTAGACGAGGCATAAATCAACTGTAGCTGAATTTCTGTTTAAAAGTTATGACTGGGTAAGATAGTTTTTTTTTGTGTAATTTGCAGAGACGTAGTTTTGTCTTACATTAGTATTTGTTTACACATTGAATGAAGAAGAACTCTGTTTTCTGCTTAATGAATCATATTGATAGAGGCATCTTAATAAATGTTGTTGAGAGTAAATGCTAAACAAATGTTCTGTTTCGGAAACTTCATTGAGCTTGGTTTATCTGTTTTAATGTAAACTGTTTGCATGCAGAATGAAGTCCATTCTTACTGTCTGTTTGATAAATGTTATCGGGTTATCTATCAATCTATTATTTAATAGATATCTTTGGTTTCAGTTTTTTTCTGAGTACAACTCGAAGCTGCTGGAATCAACCAATTACATCACGAGAAGACAGGCTGTCAAGGTAGGAACCAGCGATTTAACTATTGAAATTCAGCCTATCTGCATAATTTTCACCCCAATTACATCACGAGAAGACAGGCTGTCAAGGTAGGAACCAGCGATTTAACTATTGAAATTCAGCCTATCTGCATAATTTTCACCCCTTATTGGTGTTTAATTACTTCAAGAGCATAAAATGGTTTACAGTTTACCTTTTTATGTCACATTCTGGATCATACGAATCTCAATACTTACATCTCTTGGGAGACATGCTGCTGGATCGCTCCAATGCTGTTGTTATGACACGATACGTGACTTCGAGGAATAACTTGAGAATTCTAATGAACCTTCTCAGAGTAAGTTAATATTTATTCTTCGTTTGGTAAATTTCATTCTTTGACATGTTAGGTCTTTCACTTTTTTCGTCTTTTCTCTTGTTGTCTTCTTCCTTACTCCTCTCTTTTGTTGCCCACTTTCCGTTCGTTTGCTGAGTCTGTTTTTGTAGGAGTCAAGTAAGAGCATCCAGATAGAAGCGTTTCATGTATTTAAGGTACAATATGCTTTAGACAGTTGCTTCACTTCTCTCTCTATGATTGCTGTATGTTATGTAATTTGTGGCTTTTGCTATTATTTTAATCTACCTTTCTTGTGGCTGTTATTTGCAGCAAATCAAAACAAGCCTCCTGAAATTGTAAGCATACCTGTCGCAAATAAAAGCAAGCTTCTTCGTCTATTTGCTGATTTCAAGACGGATAAAGGTCCTTTCTCTACTGCATTTCCTGGCTTTAAAACTTAGAACGACTATCTAAGCCTTGGATATGTTTCTAAACTATTAATCTAATAGTGCAGAAGATGAACAATTTGAGGCAGACAAGGCTCAAGTGGTGAGGGAAATTGCAGGTCTAGAGGCTGATGGCCCTTGAACACGTTTTAGAACAGACTTCTACGACTATGTATTTAAGACAATTAGTATGTGAATTGACATACTAATATTAGTATTATTATGTTTGCTAGTATTAGTTTCTTTCACTCTCTCTCTGTCATGAAGGTGGAGAGGTAACGTTACGTACATAATAATAATAATGTTCAATTAATCGCATCTATCATCATCATCTTCTTCTTGTTCTCTCTCTAAACTCTAAATACTAATCTCGCTGCTCACTATTTTCATATCCCTCCTTATTATTAAATATGGACTAGTACTATACTCTCATATTGATTTATTATCTTACTATATACTACTGTATAATATACCAAAATTAAATTAAATTAAATGATATATTTATTACATTACTCCCTCCGGTGTATCAATCAATCCGCTACTTAGCATTATTTATTTAGTATTAATTTTATTTGTTTAAAAAGGAAGGGGAAATCCCCAGGGCACACACAAATGGCAAACCTCAGCCAGGTTCCTTTTATTTATTTATTTATTATTATTATTATTATTCCACTCCCAGGGACCCCGGCTTTTTTCATTTGATTCCCTCCATATTATTATTACTTTAGTGATATAATGTAGAGGAGGAGATATTTGACGGACCTAATTTGTTATTTACTAACTACTATATCACTCTACTACTCTGGCATTTCATTTAATTTAACCCCTTAATTACAGCTCTACATATTTATACGTTTATTTCTCCATCTTCTAACAAACTCTGTTTTCATTTCATACATTATTCAACCCATGCATTTTCCCCACTTATTCTTAGCTTAATATTCTAGCGCCAAACGACCCTCTTCCACCACCACCTATATCTATCTATCTATTTATCTATCCCAATTTCCATTCATCCAACTGCAACTACTGCCATACTCTTTACAAATAACTAACCCATTTTTAACCCTATACATTACATACACTAATCTACTCTATACACATTGCTACTAATTTTATGAAATTTCATAAAATTATCTACCAACTCGCACTATATATATATATATATATATATTAACGCTAATTGTGCTTCTTCTTTTTTTTTTTACCTCCAATCAACCACACTGATTAACCTATTTTTGTTTCCCATTTTCTTTTTATGAGGCTTTTAGCAAAAAAAGTATAGCACCGAACAAGCCCTCACACGTCACACCTGCAAAATTACAAAATTGGTAATCATACATCACAGAATTACGTATGTAGATATAAGATAATAATGTTCAGTTAATTGCCACATATATTATAGGAATGTTGACTAGTACTCGAGTGCTTCCTTATGTATATATATATATATGGATAACTCATAATTGTTCGATGCCCACTTGAAATTTTACATTCAATGGGAAATCAAAAGTATACCTGATCATTTTTCTTCTCCTCATAATATGGTATTGGTAAGTAAAACTGTGATAGTGTAATAATAGTAAAACAAACTGTTAGCTCCTTCTGTTTGCTAGTTCATGTCGATTTGGTCACTGAAATGTAGAAGTCATGTGAAGATCTCATCTTAAGCTGCATTTCCCAAATCATAAGGTTGACCATTTTTTTGCTTGTTGACAGTATTATGTATGTGAATTTTTAACATATTTGTCTTCAACAATTATATACTCCATTTAGTTATTTATAAATTCATGTGTTCTTGTTTTTTTAATCAGTTTATCGGGGAGGAGACAACTTGCTGCTTGTGGTGTTATATAGCTGACTGATGACCTGACATGGATTGTTGATCCTCTCAATGGAACTACTAATTTTGTTCATGGGTTAGTTACAAAAGTTCTAACTCGAAATAGTAAATGATTTTAGCTATCATTACACATATTACTTAATGGCTGAAGCTGTTATCTGTACCTTCTGGCTTGTAGGTTTCACTCGTCTGCGTCCTTGGCTTAACAATTGGAACGGTACCCACTGTTGGTATTGTCTACAATCCAATAATGGGTTAGGTCAGGATTTTATAAACCCGAGTGTTTTATTTATTTATTTATATTTAGCCTTTTACAATTCTATATGGCCTTTTTCATTGGTGGAAAATTTCATAGGCCAGTATCATGATAAACTTACCGAAAGCGCCACTGTACGTAGAATGAAACTCAGGAATTTTTGTTCCTTCCTTGTTGCCTATTGCCATATAGATTTATGTAGGCTAGGTGATTCTTATCAGCCCGAAAGTCAATTTTAATGGTTTCTCGTAGTTATTTACTGGTATCAGCAGAGGAGATGCTTGTCTGAACGAAAACCCGTAAAAGGTGCATTCAATGAATCATTGCTTTAGTCTATCAGTCTTTTCCCTGACATGCTTCCATATGGTATCAATTAGTTGCCTTTTCCTTTCTGAATTTCTTCTCATTATATTGTATGTTTCTGGTTTACGGTGTATTCCCAATCTGAGGGAAATAAATGCTTTGAAGTTCCTTCCTCCAGTTCCTATAGCAATCGATGTATTCATATGGATATGTAAACTACTACGAACTTCTGATTTGTGAGCTGTCTTTCTCTCTCTCTCTCTCGTTATGGTATTTATAAATGATATAATTAGCATGTACATGCAGCTATTGTTCAATTATCGAAATAACCCCAATTCAACTTCATATTTTATTTGTTGGGGTGGGGGGTTGTTTGGTCTTTAACTGATTCATGAAGATCATATTTTTGTACGTGCGTTTGTTTTATTTCTGACAGGCTGGTATAAAGTGTGGCAAAGTTTCCTTTGACGCATCCACAATCATAATCAATAGTTTACTGTACAAGGTAACATAATTAAAATTTCCCAAAATTCAGGCCTCGAGTACAAATTCTGAAAACCGTAGATAATAGCTGTGGCATTCATAAAATTTTGTCTTTAACAATAGTTTTGCCAAATGTTATTAGGTAAGATCCTTCAGAATGGGTGGCTCGTGTGTATTAGTCCTTTGTGGCATTGCATGTGGGAGACTTGACCTTTCCTGTGGAGTCGGCTTTGGCGGACGTTGGTATGTTGTTCATATTTTTTAGCTAAAATATAGTATTGATGTTTCTGATGCCACCATTAATACTTATGAATATTATACCACATCGATGGTTATCCGTCCTACGCTATGCTTATAGATACCCTAAAGTATGCATGGAAAACATTCCCATTTATGTAAACTGGTGCTGCAAATACATTAGGAGAGCTGGTATGAATGTCGACAAGAAAATAAATATACTGATATACACCCCATGTCTATCCTGGCATCATCTTGTCCTCTTTTTTCCACAAGATTTATGTGCTTAAGTTAGAAACTAGACCTTTGGAGGTCAAAAAAAAATTTGGGGCCAGTGTAGTTGTCATCCATTTTCTAACCGGATGTAGTAAGTTGAATTTTCAACTACGGTCATGATCGCTATAACGTATTTGATGAGTTTGTGGTAGATTTTGGAATAAGTGTCTGTATTTGGATTCTTTTCCTATCTTAGGAAAAATGCAAACACCCCTAGGTTCACCTTTAAAAGAGTATCGATTCTTAAATATTTCATAATTATTGGGTCATTTTTTTTGGGTTGCTATATGGGGAATGTGTAATTTTTTTTAAAAAATTATACTACGGTGATGAACAGGCTAGCAAACGGATCGGTTTAAGATTCAAAGAATGATGTATTAATTTATTCGGAACCAATCTATTTCCACACTAGCACATTCTATCTATTTTCATTTATGAGGTGTGAGTGACTGTCGACCACAGTGTGGGAAATACCTTTCTATCTACATAATTATATACACAGACCCATGCACATTCACATAGTAGTTAGTTACTTATGAACTTAGATATACTGTAATTATATTTTTGTTATTTAATCGTAACAGTTACTGAATAGTGATGTAATGTTTTTTTGTTGTTGTTGGAAGTATATCTCATCAGTAACTGAGTAAAATTATATCAGGTGATGAAGCTACCCATCACAACTATAGGCATTAGTTTCTTTCGTTTTTGTTTTTTTTGTAGACGTCAACGTGATAGTTGGATCATCTTCTAGACCAATTTCATTAAATTTAATGATGTTATAACTCCGAATCTCATAATGATATTGAATTAAAATGTTATATAGCTGGCTTGATACTGATAGATGGGTGAACTCGAAAGAATCGTATATGACTTACGGAACCTATTAAGTAATGAAGCTGGTCTGTCTAATGAAACCCATTTTCTGATGTGACATGGTGTATAACTTGGAGTGGAGAAGTCTTGAAATGGACGGAGTGTGAGCCTTACAATTTTAGAATGAATAATTATTTAGTGGAATTTCTTTTCTAATGTTAGAGATTAAGCCGGTTATATATATATATATAGGATCCTTAATCGTCACCATTTCCAACTTGCTAAGTATGTGTATATGCCTTTCTTAAGGCGCTGTCACTATTAAGAACAGGTTCGGGTACCATCGTACCAGTTTGTTACAGCTATACACAAAACCTTCCCTGAAATTACAGAAGAAATGAGAAAAATATAGCCAAGCAAACAAAAGATATTCAAGCTACTTTATAAATTATTACGACTATTTACAGTTTACACTTCAAAAAATAACTGTTAGTGCTACAAAGGTAATGGTTTATAAAACTTAAAAGAACATGATCTTTTACTTGTCTTTGAAATGAAACTTTTGAAAAGAAGATTATCTTATAATCATAGTGATTGTGTCAAAAACGGTTTTCCTATGATGTCCCTAGTCTTACTGAAGGTAATAGTAATATGTACAAATGAAGCGACATGTGAAAAAGAAACAAACCGACATTAGATTTTGTAATTGTAATCGGTGAATTATTAAGCGTGCTAGCTTCGAAGTTCTCTTAAAAATAGCATGTTGAGGAGTTTTATCTGTTTCTATCTCTGCTGTTTATAGCGTTCTCTCCGTCGTTCGACTTTGAGTTGTTGGTTGTTGAATTGTTTTTTTCATTCAATTTGAGCTTATGCCATTCGTTTTGTGCTTTATTCTTGGCATTTGAAAGTTTGTGGATTGTCGTTTTCTCTAGTTTCTTAATAAGTGTTAATTGTATTACCTTTCTAATTGACACTTAAAAGTTAAAAAACATGATTAGGAACCCTATATAATAGGAGTAGTATTTATAATTATCAAGAAAAAGAGAGAATATGTAGTACAAAATGCCACATCAATGTCATGTGATTTGCAGTTTAGTGTGGAGAAGCAATGGTTGGTATAAGCCTATCACGTACGTTATTAAATTAATTATTAACTAGTAATTCTAATTAGTGGAACAGACAAGGAGACAAACATAATCTCTTTATTATATATATTTAACTAGTATTAGATAGAAAATGAAGAGTAGGAATGGAGAACCAACTCACCGTTGTCGTATTACTATTTACTATTACTATTATTAAAGGACATAAACACTGCATATTCTATACTATAATTGCAGTGTGGGGACTCGTTATTAGTAACTTATTAGTATATATATATGTTCCCATTGAATGTACCCATTTTTATAGTAGTACTAATACATTATATATGTCGTCCTACCGTACGAATGGATTGGAAAGTCATGCATTATATATATATATATAGTTGAGTCAAATTTAATTATTCATGATGAGTCAATGCTAGAAAGGTAAATAAAAAGTCCACAAAGTCACTAAGTCGGTTCCTGATATATCCCCAGCATAAGGTAATAAAAAGAAGAAGGCATATGAATCATTTCTTCTTCTTGTTTGTTTGTTTGTTTGTTTGTTTGTTTGTTTGTTGTTGTTGTTGTTGTAATCATATGAATCAAAATAGTACTAGCATTTAGTAGTACAAAGCATCTTATAAAAAATGCCTGAAAGGTTTTTGACTAGACTTTGAAAATACTAGTAGTATAAATCGACGGTCTGGTAAATTTCGCAGAGTCAAAAGAGTAAATAAGTAGCCATCAAATTTATAACAGTCCAGGTAGCAAAGCTAATAGTATAAAAAATAAAATAAATAGGAGTAAAAAAAGGGTTATTTATTTTATTACTTACTCTATTATTTATTTTAGAGAACGAAGAAGAGTGTTTTGTACGGATGTAAGCAGTGAATGGGCATGACACGCGTCACGAGTATGGTCACTGCCGACAAAATGTTTTGTCTAAACTCTCAGCCTATTATTTGCTATTATTATTATTATTATTAGTAGTAAAAGTTAAAAAAATGACAACTCACTCACTCACTCTCACTTTTAAGGCCTTGTTTGGTTGGTGCCAGATCTCAACCCCCCTTACCAGCTTTTTATCTTACTGTGTATTTTTCTGGCCTAGAAACAAACTGGACCACATACCGACTTAAAAGCTAGCTTCAATATGGACTACTTTGTATTTTTTTTTTGCCTAGGAAAAATGAAGAAAATGTGGTTTATTTATTAGCTTAATTACTCCATGTGATAAGTAATAATACTATTAGTTACTAGTATTTAAGTTGTGCAGGCCAGCAACCCTAAAAAGGGTACGTAAAACATTTAATCAACCATAGAAAAAAGCTTATTTGGTTTAATAGCCGTAAGCAAACAAAACCAGATTGATTGCTTAATTATGTGTGTGTGGGGAGTTTTAGGGTAAAAAATTAGAAAGGAAAAAAACACAAAAGAAAAGAGTGTTAGATAGAAAGTGGTGATACTAATAATAAAAAAATAAAGGGAGCGAAATGTAAAGTGAAAAGGAGAAAGGGGGATAAAGATATGATTGGTAAGTAACACAGACAGACACATCAGTAGTAGTAGTAGTAGTAGTAAAGTATAATACTATCTCTCTTTATTTTCAGTTCCACATACATATATACATACATACACACACTGTGTGTATATTATTATATATCTATAAAAGAGGAAGGACATATGTTGTTTGGGTAAGATATATATTTGTTGTTGAAATTGGGTAAAGATAATAAACAGGATGGTGTCTTCACAGGAAACCCCCCCATCTTCACAGTGTTACAACTCAAACCACCACCGGTTTAATAATATATCTTCTAATTCTTCTTCTAAATCGCAGAGCTGGTTGATGGGTCGCTCTATGCGTACCGTCCGATCCAATCTCTTCCCTTCCCCCTCCATCCCTTCTTCTTCTTCTTCTATTGTTAATAATAATAATAATAATAATAATAATAACCAATATTCCTCCTTCGATTTCCTTACTGATTCCGTCATCATCGACCTCCGCCTACATGAGCTCGCTGCCCACAAATCAGACCTTCATCATCTTAATCATAATAATAATATTAATAATATTGATGCTGGTTCTCAATCAGACAACAACTCCCAATCATCTTCTTTCCTCTGCAAACTCCTCCAACTCGACGACCATTCACTTGCCTTCTCTGCCTCCTCCAGCTGCTCTGACATCTCTGGTGAACTCCGTCGCCTTGCTTCCACCACCACCAATGATGACCCTACCCACCATCACCATGATCATGAGGAGGACGAACCCTGTCCCGGGTTTCTAGATAGGGACTCATTCTCCACCGACATCATCGACACCATCTCCCCCGATGACCTTCTTCCCACCGTCAAGCTCTGCGTTCACAGCCTCTCTTCTCCATCTACCTCCATCAGACGCTCCGCCGCTGCCAAGCTCAGGCTCCTTGCCAAGAACAGGCCCGACAACCGCGCCCTCATCGGAGAGTGCACTGGTGCTGTCCCCTCCCTCATCCACCTCCTCCGCTCCACCGACCCCCGCACCCAGGAACACTCAGTCACCGCTCTGCTAAACCTATCCCTACACGACCGAAACAGGGACCTCATGTCCGACCCCGTGGCAGTGAAGTCCCTGATCTACGTCTTAAAGACGGGGACAGAGACGTCCAAGCAGAACGCTGCGTGCGCCTTGCTAAACCTTTCCTTGACGGACGAGGGCACCAGGATGACCATAGGTGCCTGCGGGGCGATCCCGCCTTTGGTGTCTCTGCTGATAAACGGGTCGACGAGGGGAAAGAAGGACGCGTTGACGACACTGTACAAGCTGTGTAGTGGAGGGAGGGTGAACAAGGAGAGGGCGGTCAGTGCGGGGGCCGTGGGGCCGTTGGTGGGGATGATGATGGCCGAGCAGCAGTGTGAGGGTCTGATGGAGAAGGCGATGGTGGTGCTGAGCAGCCTGGCAGGGATAGGAGAAGGGAGGGAAGCGATAGTGGAGGAAGGTGGGATAGCGGTTTTGGTGGAGGCCATAGACCATGATGAGGAGGTCTCCAGGTCCCATAAAGTCAAGGAGTTTGCAGTCATGACCCTGTTGCAGCTGTGCGTCGGTGACGATGAGAGCGTAAGAAGGAACCGAGGGCTATTAATAAGAGAAGGCGGGATACCACCTCTTGCTGCCCTCTCCCAGTCTGGCACTCTCAAGGCCAAACACAAGGTAACCTACAGAACTCGCTCTATCTACATTGATTATACATATGTATGTTGGTGCACTGCTAAGTTATCAAGTGGTAGCTATGCAGATGAGATTGACTCCTTGTTTAATATTTCCATCTGGGTATATATTTGAATTTGATATTACTACCTTCTTGCATCATCTTCTGTATTAATTATCTGCTGTTAGTTAGTTTTACAATTTCTTCAACTTTTAGAGGTCTTAAAATTGGACAAGAGATGGACTAGTTTTCTAGATTGCAAGTGTTATTATTAGCTGCTTTGGTTTATCTTTGCCTGTTTTGCTTATTTTGTTGAATCTTCATTAGCTGAACCTAGCTTTTGATTAGCTTTATTGTAATATTGATTAATATAAGCTTGATCCCCAAAAGCTAGGCAAGTGTATTTCGTTGGCTTGATTTCCTTATTTTCCACCTTCAATCCTCTGTTGATATGGAATTTTCTTTCTTTCTTCTATTTTATTTTTATATTTTGAAGAGTACATTATTTTCTCCTTCTAATCCACAAATTCCAAAGGATCCGCAGATTATTCCTTCTTATCCTAAATTCCAATAAATATTTCATCTGACTAACATTTAGTTGGGCTGTCTTTTCATTTCACTGATTTCAATAAATAGTGTGTACCCTCTAGTTAATGTTTGTATGGTTGTTAGAAGGTCCTTTTTCAGCAGTGTCTACATTAATTTAGCAGAATTGGGCAAAGTAGATAAAATCATAAAAGTAGTGGTTGAAGAATAATTGCACTATACGTTTACAAATGCAACTGTGTGCTTTTACTAAGAACAATCAATTTACAGTGGATCACAGGTGACTTTGAATTCATATTTGTTGAATGTATAATGTTTATAGGAAGATTGTTCAGGCGACATTTTCTTCTTTTTTTCCCTTGCTGTTAGAAAATTTTCACTGCCTTTAATGAAGGACAAACTAAATGGTTTTATATAATGGGTTGCAGGCTGAGACTCTACTGAGGTATTTGAGGGAACCAAGACAAGAGGCTTCTACATCAGCAAATCCTTAGAAGAGGAAGAAGAAGAAGAAGAAGAAGAAGAGATACTTTCACTCACTCGCTTGAGTCGGACTCTAAATCAATCAGATTAAATTAGGCTTCTCTTCAATACTGTATTATGACTAGCTAGTGTGTGTTACTAGTATTTTACTGCTGAAAGAACTCAGGGTTTTTGACTGTGTAGTAAGGGTTTCATAGGTGGTTTGTATAGCTTGTTTTTGAGGCTTGTTACTAAGTAGTGATTACAATAGGTAGTAGTTATGAAGGTCAATCAAAGGATGAGCTGACTTTTCTCAGTAATGTGTGTGATTATTTGACTAGGCTTATATATATATATATATATATATCATTTTTCTTCTTCTCTTCCTCGGTTGCTGTTCTTTTCTTGTTCAGGGAGAGATTTCTTTTGGCATAATCCAAATTCTGACTCAATCTTTATTCTCTTTTATCTCTGTAGAATGTTAATTTTTGGTTTTGGTAGTTTCGATCTGTAGATTGTGCTATATCCGATTTCCGATACCAAAAGCTAACGCTGCTTCATATGTTATTTTTTATATATATACATTTTTTTTATCAAGAGTGTTTGGTGATTCATGGTGATTCATGTGTTCTCAACTCGTGAAAGACGTTTATGTGCAAGTATTTTAGACAATTGTGATGGCTCGTATAAAAGCTGATTGGAAATATTAGTATCATTCATCCAATGGAGACTGTAATCATCAGTTATTTCCATAATAATCCTTCTTGTTTTTTGAAAAGAATAACAAAGACAAATGTATTTTATGTTTATTGACGTGATATGGTGAAAGATTTTACACCTCCTTCACCACCGTATAACAATTTAATTTCTTTGTAAAATCTTGAAAAAAGTGTGAATCGGCCATATATGAGTGAAGGAGGGGGTGAAATTGTAGGGGGGTGTCACTGAAAAATGCAAATCATGTGTGTGGTGTAAAGTGGTTCACTAATCCACATAAAATAAATGTAATGTGTATTGTATACAAAGCAAAACCGAGACAAAGCTAGCCACCAAACTCACTAATCCACACATGGCATAACATAGTTTAGTTGGTGAAATTACTAGTAATATATATTAATTAATGTTAGCTTTTTTGTACAAGCATTTGTCGTCATAGTGAGTGAGTGCATTAGCTGGATGTGGGATCAGCACTAGTTTAACTTATGATTGTAAAATCTTGTATTTTAATTTAATTTTTATTTTGAATATTTATTCTTTTAAATAATTACTCATGTGACTAGTTTGTTTTCATAAGTAAGAATACTAATGTTTAGTTGTTTAAGTGATTTAAGGACCTTACGGTTACACGTTATCAAAGCTATAGAGTTTTAAAGGATTTAGAGGTATTTAATTGGTAAAATGATTTACCATGAATTGATACGTGGTAGTACTTTTAGGGATTAGCTGGTAAGAATTGGACCTAGTAATTATGTAATTTACTTCGGTTAGAAATATTGAATTGTATAAACGTATGATTAGGAATAATGATGTAAGTTATAGGTCTTTGAATGCCTCACTAAGATGATTAATGACATGATTTGATTGTATTCATATATAAAACCGATGCCTTGTCTGAAGAGTAAATGTCAATTAAGAATAGTAAATATTATCTTGAGGTTTGTATAACGAGATGTTTGTATTTATTCCTATAACTACTATGCGTGGAATATTTAAGGAGAAATAATGTTACATGTATTCAAAAAGTTCTGTTGCTAGTAATTTATTAAGGATGTAACCTTGCATGAGAAATTGAAAGGGAAGTGATAAATTGGTATAGAATTGTAGTATAAATGCTAAGCCAATTGCCATGCCATATACACGTCCCTATAATGAATTCTTCCTTGGTAATATAGATATATACACTAGTGCAAATAAAGAAAGAAAACTAGGTAGCATTTTCCTGATTAGATTCTATACTCCTTTACTGTATTAAAATTATATGTATGTAACGAAAGTATACAAAGATGAGAGAATTAAAGTCCTATGTTGAGCAAGGGAAAAATGTTTAGTGGAAAGATAAGCACTAGATTATTCGTTGTAGAAATGTTTCTGTTCTTTCGGATTAATACGAGGTGAGTGAGTTTTGTCTTGCTATTATAAATATCCCGTTGCAACTTTTGTAATTTTACAGGCTCATGGGTATTGTTTTTCAAATACTATTTTTATATGGAAACATTGTTTTTATATTGTTACGAAAACAAAGAAAACAAAAGAAAGAAATAAAAGAAAGAAAAGAATGAAAAATAAGAAGTGATTTATATACAGTGGATATGTATAAAGAGAACGAGTTTATATCTTATAAATATAAAAGTTATATGCAGTGTATCTGTATAATCTTTCCAAATTTATTATTTTTATGATTTGCTTATGATTTGTATTTGGGACCATGAGAATAAGTCCAACGGAGAATCACCGAATAAGGGGAAGAGGAAAGTGGGGTGACGTTGGCAACTAAACGAAAGAGTTTAGTTCTCAACGGTTAACTTAGCGATTGTACATAACTTTGTTAACCGGAACGTTTTAAGGAATAAACTCAGTCGTCATGCTGTGGTGACCTTAATTACGTAGTGCACGTATGGTTTATACACCTGAGAAAAAGATCGACGGTAAAGAGATTGAGGAAGTCAATCGGGCTTGGTACTCTAAGATATACATGTTATCATTTTGCTTTTATCATAAAAAGAAAGAAAGATATTTTATTATTACTATTACGATGGATTTAATTTTGATAACAGAAAAGTGAAAAGTTTATTTATCTTTTGTTGGCCCGTGTGGCTAAACCTTAGAGGGGGGTGGGGGTGAATAAGGTTTTTGATGCTTTTTGCCTAATTAAAATCTAAGCGCAACTACTAACCCAACTTATGCAATTCTAAGCTTAAGCGTATAAACAAGAGTTAATGAATTGCTAGAATTACTAAACGCAAGCAAGAAAATAAGCAATAATAAATATTTGCGGAAAGTAAAATATAGGGAAAAAAGATGACACCAAAATTTATAGAGTTTCGGCAAACGGCCTACGTCCTCTCCTCGGTACTACCGAGTATTTCACTAAAAAATCTTCTTTCGGATATTACAATCCTATCGAGCTAATCAACCGATTAAGCTCCCCCTCACTTTATGAGTGTCCCGAATGAAAAGACCTAGAGCTTTTAAGTTTCACTTGCTTACAAAGCCTCTACCCGATCACTCGCTCACAAATGAGTTTATAAAACACTCGTTACAATTTTGTTACAATAATGTAACTACACTCACTATTTTATTGTTTCTAAATAAGCTAATTGGTGAGTCTTTGATGTTGGTTGAGCTTGAATTCCTTTCTCCTCGATTTCCCTCTTTTTCGAATATATACACCAAAATGGTGATATTTAGGGTTTTGAATTAAGAGAGGTTTTATGATGATCGATTGGTATGAATGGATGATGAATATAGATGAATGGATGTCTTTGGAGAAAGATTTGGGTGGTTTATATATCCAGCAAACTCTGTTTTTGGGTGTTATGACCGTTGGAAGTGTTTGAGGGTTTTAACCAACAGTTTTAAGCAACTTTCCAGAATAAGCTGAAAAGCTGTTTTCGAATTAGATCGGTCGTTTTTCACCAGTCGATCGGTCGTTTTATAGATTCGATCGATCGTTTTTATAACGATCTCTCTGGAAAAATTTGGAAAAAAAACGATCGGTCGTTTTTGTCCAGTCGATCGGTCGTTTCTTCTGTATTTCCGCTATTCTTCGAATGCTCATAACTCTTTCGTTTTAGCTCCGATTCTAGTTCCGCTTGAACCGTCGGCTTCGTTTTCGAATGCTCTATCTTTCTGGCATTCTGAAATTTACAAATTCTCTTTTTGGAAAAGACAAGCATTATATCATCGAAATAGAGAAATCGTAAAATCATTAAAAACATAATCAACGTTATAATCAAAATCTATTATTGAACTCTAAGTTCAACATCTTTTATATTCAAGAAATTTCTAAATACTTATGCATTGAGAATTTTTATTAAACAAATTATTATTTTGCAAGAAACTGAAAAGGAAAAATCTTATTTTCGACCCGTATTATATACTGTTAGGCTTTCTCTCTCATTGAGCTCGTTTGGCTCACCCATCTCTCTTTTTAAATGTTTTCAGGTTAACGAGCAGTTAAGTAGGGTTGATATCGAGTCAGTTTGATGACCAGACAGACCTTTAAGATTATGTTTTAAATTCCGTTGTGATTACATTTTTATTTTAGCTTGTAAGAGATTAAGTTCTTGTAATGAACGTAATTTTCGAGATTTTATTTAATGAAGTTTTTGCTAGAAATTTGAGCTTATTTAATGAGTTATTTAGCGAGTGTTTAATAATTATTTTATTTAGGCTTTATTTAGCACGTGCCGCCACACGTGTTATTTATCCGTGTGATACCCCCAAGTCTGGGATGTTATAATGATTATGAATTAGTAGTAATGATGATGGTACCCGGTGTTTTGAATGAATTAAAATAAATAAATACAAGTAAGTAAATTAGGAGTAAAAAATAGCCAAAACAAAACTTTAAAAAGAAAGCCATCCAAATCCATTCTACTAAGTAGTAATAAGTAGTAACTCTTTCTCGTCACTTCATGCCAAACCTGTGTATATGTGTCGGTGCCTTTTAGTGGAACTATTTTTTTATAGGTTTTGGTAATCTTGTGCTTGCTTTTTGCTTCAATTTGGGTAAAATTACTCCATTCATTCATTACTAGTATTCTTGCACTCCATGTCCATTACTAGTTTTTATCTTTACTTTTCAGTACTTGGGAAAAAAAAGTATTACGGATTTTATTTGGAAAAACACCATATTCTAATACATCAATCAAATATAGGCTCGCCCTCCGATCTCGTATCCCTTGTTGCTACATGTTAACATTACAGTCTTGATTTTGAGACGTGTACGTATACTTGATTTCACCTCTTTTTATTATGCGACCCACTCTCCGTTTTCACACGTAAAGTGCCAATTATTTTGTTAGCAAAACCATTCCTCAAGAAGAGTATCAAGCTTGGTGTGACTCAATCGTCTCTGGTAATTAACAGACTTTTCAAAAATCGGTGCAATGGAAATGATGCATACTGGTGGATGTGACAACTATGTTCTCTCTAGTTTGATCTGGTAAGTTTTTCCTTGGGAAGTTTTTGATTAGCAATCATTTGTTTCATGATCAGTTTCCCTAAATCAATAGTTTTGTTCCATATTGCTGTTTCAACTTTTAACCAACAACTAATCTGTGCCCTTCACTCTTGTCTTGAAACTAAAAACAGTTTATCAAACAATTGTGCGCAGAAATTTCTGGTTTTGCATCATCTTCTAGTACCACAATTCAAACATAGTAGACAAACAATTCACCAGCGGCTCCTATGACCCAGCAAATTTACTTATTTTTCATTCATAGGGTAATCAATACGATACCAAATTTTGTTTTTCTACAAAATTCATATTCCATCAAGAGTAGATAACCAATCACGACATCAACAAAAGTAGATAGGATTTAATAACGAAACCACCATTTTGGCTCAGCGAAGATGTAAAACTATGTCCAAAGTCTTGAGTTAACATGGGCGAACTTCTTCTTAAAGAAGTCATTCGCCTTTAATTGTGGTGCCTCCATATTTTCAACCAACTAATACTTTAAAACCAATCAAACGAAAACTTATTTCTTAGGCATTTCAATGGAATCGACGTCTTTTTTCTTTCTCATGAAGAAACTCGGTTTATATCCTTTTTCAAGTAACTTCTCAACTTCCTCAAAGGGCAATCCTTTTGTCTCTGGTACGAGAAGATATATCGCGATAAGACTTATGCATGATATCCCAGCGAAAAGGAGGAAAGTCCCGGAAGAACCCAGCACCTCTGTTAGAGATAGAAACGATTCGCTGACGATTAGATTCGAGCACCAATTGCTTACCGCAGCTATTCCCCCGCCAATGCCTCTGTATCTGAGTGGATAAATCTCAGAGTTGACAATCCATGGTACAGTACCCATGCCAGGTGAGTAGAGTATTATGTATAGTCCCAATAGAAGGACAGCAAATATACCGAACCTGCTTGGACAGCCTTTGGTGTACCATGTCCGAGCTTCATTCTTACATACTCCTTTTATTGTGTCCGTTGCTGCTACACATGCTCCCGGACGATACTGGTTCCAAAATTAATAGTCACAATTAGAAACTGTAAGGAAAGGAAAAATTGGTCGGAGATATATCATCACGTACAACTTTGTCGTTTAACGCTTTGTCACTATTGACACGAACTTATACTCGGAGAGTAGTGCCACGTCGGGCACGTGTTCATAGTCATATTAATCTAATTACCGCAATCAAGAGGAAAAGAGTTCTCTACGACAGTATAATGTCATATACCTAAAAAGGATAGTTTTAAACCCTTAATTTAGCGAATCACTTTAAGATCTGTTTCTGACTTTGTTCGGCATATATTACATAATCCTGAGCTAACAATAATGTTCAGGGCATGTCTCCTAAGTATTTAACATGATAACACATAGGAAATTTAGAATACCCTTAGAACCAAAAACATAATGTCCTATACATTGAAAGGTATACAAAACCTCAGTTCACTTCACCGAATCCTTTTATTTTATTTTCCTAGTTTTCGATGACTTACCGCATCTGTCCGCAATATGTTAACATAGTTTCTTAGCCTAATTTGAAATGCCTAACTCAAATATTTCTCTAATACACAGATAAATTTCACATGCAAATTATGTGCCACTGCAAATTGTTTTGTTTATATCTTCTGTTTAATACTTGGGAACAGGTGTGAAAAAGTTAAAGCGAACACTAAAATATTGAGACAATGATGCCTTTCTTAAAAGGAATAATGAATATGTATTATAATATGAACCATGGTACTCTAAGATATGTTTTTTTGTGTGTGATAAAATAATTATGTATTCTTTCAACTTACTTTGTTGGGAGCATTAGCACAGAAAGCGCAATCAGACGATGCCTTCAAGCACTTCATACAATTCCAAGACGCGCCCACACCAGCCATTCGATAATTCGGGCAAGTACCATTTGCACCAAAGTGCATCGACTCGGAGAAGCCAATTCTCGGAGATTGAGCAGAAGCTTGGTAAAACACCACGGATAATGCCACAAGACAAACAATAATACCAATCATAGACAATATCATGAGTCTTCTCCTCCCATATCTATCAACCGTAACCATACTTATAATCGAGCCGAAAGCGTTAAGCCCAGATGTGATGAGAGAGAGAGCTAAAGCCGTCTTGTTGGAAGCAAATCCGGCAAGTTGGACTATTGTCGGGCTATAGTACATGACCGTGTTAATTCCAACAAACTGCTGAGCCACTTGGACAGTGATACCTGTTGGAGATTAATATTTGTGAGTAAAAAAGTTATACGATTAATGGTTTGAGTTTTTAATTTAACTGGCGAATTAACAGTACCAGCGTATAGGCCTCTACGGACCACGTCGTTGCTCCAAACGTTTTTTAGTTTTGCTAGCATGCCTTTTCCGATAGAGGCTTCTTCTGTTTTCTCAACCTGTATGGATTTTTGCAAGGCGTTCATTTCGTCTTCAACTTCGTCGTCTGGATAGATCTTTTCTAAGACGTCCCTGGCCTCATCTATCCTATTCTGATATTAAAGAAAGGAAAGCACAAATTTGTTGTTAATTTTCTTATACAGTATTTCTATGCCTAACGAATATTCATCCAAGTTGAAAACAACTGTACAAATCAAAGATCCCTGCATCACATGCTTTGATTAGAGGATCTAAGACTAGCAAGTAAGGATTGTCTATAATAAAGAAAATTTTAATTCCTCAGTCTGGAAACCAAAGAAACTGCCGAAAGTTTAAAACTAGTCGATTTACCTAAGTAAATTTGGGAGTTTGAGTGATCTCTGTTGCAAAATATTTCCATTTTGTTCTCTCCTTGTTTTTACATGCCATTGAATCACTTACCTGAATGGTGAAACTACAGAAACAAGTCCACTATTTATGCTACTTAAAGTAGCAATTTTGAGAAAAATAAGAATTTGATTACTTTAAAAACCTCCCATCAACATTATTTGGAGATATTATTGAACTTTTAACCAAACCCACATAAATTTGCACATAAAATACGACAGTGAAGCTTAACAATGTACTGAATGTTTAACTGCTGTCAAGTTTATTATTCATGTCGTCTAATTAGGTCAAACACGGGTGAGAGTATTTATATATTTTTGTATGTATATATAAATGACAGAAAGAAACAAAACAAGGGTCTTAATACATTCATCCTAAACAAAAGATAACCTGTCTATACAGCCATCTGGGGGACTCGGGAAGTGAAAACATCAGTACAAACTGAAGCAAAGCTGGAATACCAGCTACTCCTAACATCCATCTCCATGTCCCCTTTACCTATATAACTCATTTGAATAGAATCAAAGTAAACCTCATTAGCAATTCCTTTATTTATACACAAAACAAAAGAACTTTAGATAAATGGGCATTGAAAATTCATACATTTGTGAACGCGAGGTTGATGAGGTAGGAGATAAACTGTCCTCCGGTGATCAGCAAACCATTCGTGCTGACAAGTGCACCTCTGATTCTAGCAGGAGAAGCTTCTGATATATAGAGAGGTGATGTCATCGATGCCATGCCAACCCCAAGACCAACAAAAATTCGTCCAATTATTATAACCCACGGTGTTGGTGCAAATGCCATAACAATTGCACCCACAAAAAACAGAAAATCAGCAACCAGGATCGATTTTCTTCTCCCAAATCTGTCGTTCATCCATCCACCAAGTGCTGCTCCGATTATAGCCCCAGCTACTGCCATACTCACTATCGTCTCCTGTAGTTTGTCTGCAAATATTAAGAATAAAAAAAAAAAAAACTGGAAAACTATTTAGGGAGAATTAAAAATATCAACTTGCCTGTAGCCATGTTTGCTTTTCGACTGATTTGAAATCATCCCGAATGTATAAAAGGGCACCAGATATGACACCTAGAACAAATGCAAAAGTATTTCAACAATTCAAACATACAACGCAAAAGTAATTCGTGATTCCTTCCACTATTGTGACTTGAATAGTTTGTATATGTTATTAGGAAAAAGAAACTATTTTTATGGAAAAAAGCATAACCTGTGTCATAACCAAATAGCAGCCCTCCGAGACCAGCTGAAAGGGCAAGACGCATAATATATGGTGTTTTCCAACTTGTCTTCCAGCATTCTGTGAATTCAGTTTTTTCGGCCTTGTGAATGCCACCCTCCATTTGGAACCGGTAATTAACGTTTAACTCAACTACGACTCTCTTTTTTTAACCTCTGAAATATGCAAAAGCAAGCAAAAGTAGAAGCAAACTCATTTAATATACAAGAAGACAAAATCAAATGGCTAATTTTCATTTGGCGAATTAAGTAGATGATTGTGGGGATAACATATATATGGTAAGAGAAAAATGGAGATGGTTGTGCAGGGCGTGGAGGTTAACTTAAACAAATAAAAATGGTTACTGATGAACACAATTTTCCATTATAAAGAGATTTGTAAGTATTAGAAAAAATGTTGGGTTGAGTATGTAGACAAGAATTGGGTCTTAATTTCCGAATGTTATCCTTAGAAGGAGAAAATAAGTTGTATCGTATTTTGTCAGGTTACACCCCTCTCTTGGTGTGATCGGATAGGACTAAATAAGAGTATTATGTATGTATTATTAAGATAGAACGGTTGGGGATGTGGTGAAGTAATACTAATATTTATGGACTAACCATTTCTATCTCTATCTCTATCTATATCTATATGCACCACTCCACTCCATAAAAACCCAATCAATGATCATTATACTTACTTACATCTCAAGGACTCAAAACTCTTTGGCTATCGTATTCGTATTCGTATTCATATTCATAATTTCATATATAGTTGAGAATTTAACTCAAGAGATATTTAATTACTACTACATGCATCACCAATAATCTAAAAACAGAAATCAATTAAAAACAAAACAGAAATATATATAAATATAAATATGGGTGAATATGAGTATAAAACAAGAGAGTGTGTACGTACATGGGAATGGGAACAAAGTAGTTGGTATGTTTTGTATCCTTTCTTCTTCTCACATACATTTACTAATGTAAGTGGAACACTCTTATTTAATTACTCTCTCTCTCTCTCTCTCTCTAAATTCATATATATCTCTAAGTTGATAAACGTCTAGAGTTGGGACAAAATAATTTCCTCAAAAGACCAGCCCTGACAAACAAACATACAAACATACATACATACAAATAAACAAACATACTGGTTACTATTACAGATGGGTTACTGTTTCCGATCCGTATACACTCCGATTCCATCCCGATTCAATCTTAAAAAAAATTCCCGACATGGCGACACCGATCTAACAAAAGTCGGGATCCGAATTTTTGAGATCTCATAGGATCGGGATATGTTTATCTCAAATCTCCCGACATATTTTTTTTATTTTACGATAAGGTCATTTTTTATTAACAATTTTTATTTGATAAGTCTAAACATGCTATTAACATAAAACATAATCCTAGTTTAAAAATAACACTCCTAATAAATGCAAAAAAAAATTAACATATAATAGAAAAAATAGCGTGAAACTATAATGACGTAGATAAAAAAATTGATACGTTTTTTATCAGATTTTTTTAGTATTTAGTTTTATTCACACAAGCAACAATTATCATACTGAATGAAATACATTATTATTATAATCGAAAAATAATGATCATTTTTTTAAGTAACAATATAACTTTTTAATTTAAGTATATTTTTTATTTTAATAGTTTCATATATTGAAAATTACAAATTTATATTATACGTATTTAATTATAACTAATATATGAAACATAAATGATTGTATCTCATATGGTAGAGTTATTATATTAGATGATAAATGCAGAAGGTTCGATTTTCATCACTTGCATTTGATTTAAATTAATTTATATTTTTGTGTTGAAATAAAAAAGATCATGTTATATAATATAAAATAAAAAATTAATTAAAAAATCGGGTCGGGTCGGGACATCCGATGAAATCAAAATTGTCAACCGATTCCTAAGTTTGTCGAGTCGGGACAAAACCCAACGTTTTCGAGTCGAGACTCTTCTCGGATCGGGTATTTCAGTATTTTTTTCCCAGCCTAGTTACTACTGCTCCTTATTATATTATGGAGTATTTAATTTGATGACCCAGCTTTGACTCTTTTACCTTTTTGGTAACGTAATAAGAGTAAGGTAATGATATTTTACATTTTCATTTTATTTATTAAATTTATAGTTTATATTACACGATTTTTATCTTTTTTCGTTTATTTTTTTTTTTCATGATTTTGTAACCTATACACACACTTTTATTAAGATTTTAAATTTTCCTTTTCATTATTATATTTATGGCCTATATTATACGGTTTTTACCGTTTTTAGTTTCTGCCATATTTAGGATGATTTTATGGCATATAGCTCACGCTTTTATTAATATTTCACATTGTCATTTTATTTCTTCAATTTATTGCTAGTACACGGTTTTTACTGTTTTTCGTTTATGTAATTTTTCATGATTTTATGGGCTATATAATATAATACATACTTTTATTGAAATTTTACATTGTCATTTTCTTTCTTTAATTTATGTCTTATAGTACTCGCTTTTTACCGTTTTTCGTTTTCACATTTTTTTGCATGATTTCGTGGCCTAGCACACACTTTTATTGAGATTTTGCATTGTAATTTTATTTCTTGGATTTCTGGCTTATAATACACAGTTTTTACCATTTTTCGTTTATGCCATTTTTTGCATGTTTTTGTAGCATATATCACACGTTTTTATTACGATTTTACAATGTCATTATATTTATTTAATTTATGTCTTATATAGAATTAAATGAATTTCCTGTTAGAAGAGATTAATTATCTAATTAGTTCTTTGGTAGTATTAGTGAGTAGTTGGCTACTATTAAAGTTTATTAGGTAATATTTAATATGGAATTCTGTAGAAGCTTGTACTAGCCTGTTTATAAAAGTTGTCTACGTATTCATTTGAAGTAAGTGAGAATTACATATAATAAAACTTATCATCTCTTCAAATATTCACATATTATATTACACTGTTTTTACCGTTTTTTCGTTTATGCCTTTTTTGCATGATTTTGTGGCCTATAGCACACACTTTTATTTATATTTTACATTTTCATTTTATTTTTTGAATTTATGGCTTATAATACACGGCTTTTACCGTTTTTCTTTTCTGCCTTTTTTTTCCTCATGATTTTGTGGCCAACACATGTTTTTATTGATATTTTACATTGTTATTTTATTTCTTTGATTTATGGATTATATTACACGGTTTTTACCATTTTTTCGTTTATGTATTTTTTTGTATAATTTTGTGGCATGCACATGCTTTTATTGTGATTTTATATCGTCGTTTTCTTTCTTGGATTTATACAGGCTTTTTGGCGTTTTTTCCTTTATGTCATTTTTTGCATGATTTTGTGGCCTATATAGCACATGCTTTTATTGATATTTTACATTGTCATTTGTATCTTGGATTTATGGCTAGTACACTGTTTTTATTGTTTTTCGTTTTTGCCATTTTTTGCATGATTTTGTGGCCCGCTCACACGATTTTATTGAGATTTTAAATTGTTATTTTCTTTCTTAAATTTATGGCCTATAATACACAGTTTTGACTGTTTTTTGTTTCTATAATTTTTTGCATGATTTTGTGGCTTATAGCACATGCTTTTATTGATATTTTATATTGTCATTTTATTTCTTAGATTTATGACTTATAGTACATGATTTTTTTACCATTTTTTGTTTTTGCATGATTTTGTCGACTATATGACACACGCTTTTATCGAGATTTTACATTGTCATTTAATTCTTGGAGTTATGGCTTATAGTACACGGTTTTTATCGTTTTTTCGTTTCTGACATTTTTTGCATAATTTTGTGGCATATGCACATGCTTTTATTGATATTTCAAATTGTCATTTCTTTCTTTGATTTATGAGTACACGGTTGACTGTTTTTCGTTTCTGCCGATTTTTTCATGATTTTTGTGGCCTATGTCACACGGTTTTATTGAGATTTTTTATTATCATTTTATTTCTTGAATTTATGATATAATACAGGGTTTTTACCGTTTTTCGTTTATGCATTTTTTTTTATGATTTTGTGGCTTATACAATACATACTTTTATTGATATTTTATATTATACTTTTCTTTCTTAAATTTATATCTTATAATACATAGTTTTTACCATTTTTTATTTATGCATTTTTTATATGATTTTGTGGCATATAAAGCATATGTTTTTATTGAGATTTTAAATTGTCATTTTATTTATTTAATTTATTGCTGCTAACACATGCTTTTTACCAATTTTTAATTTAATTTTAATTAATTTAAGAATACAGAGACACTGTATGGACTTAATTATGTTTGGGTATTTTGACTGAGATAATGTCGTTAATAGTTTGGATGTTCTTTTTCCTTCATTGAACACTTACATATACACGAACATAACCTGTTTGATGAAATGCTTGCTACAGCCGGATTATCAATAATACCGTATATTTTTTTTAAAGAGTGAGATCGAATTTGATTGATTACTCATCCCTCCTTTTCAACTCCATCATCTTCTTTTCTTTTTCTTTTTCTTTTTCTTTTTAATATTTTACTATTTACTACACAACTAGTCTCTTTTTTTTTACTACTGTTTTTATCTTTTTATTTATTTTTATTTTTATATCCTAAATTCTTCATTTCATCAATATATTTTTATAACTACTAAAACTATCAACTAATTGTATAAGAAGAAGGGTCTCTTTTAGTGAAGTGAGCAGTTACACCATTGCATTCCCGATGAATCGATTCTTTACCCGAATCCACTTTTTTTCTCCCTAAAACTATTCTCACTCCTCCTCTACTAGGTTCATTACATATATAATTCCCAATAATTTGGGGTCATTTTACTTATGATATTATGATCTATACAACACTTATTGATAATATATATAGTGTCACAACCTCATTTTATAAAAATTTCTTCCATAACTTCTAAATTCAAATATAACTCTACTTGCATTTACAAAAAGTTAAAAGGAAAAGAAGCAAAAAAGAAAATGAATTATTCCTTCAAACTAATGTGATGTTAAATAAGTAGATAGTAGATTTTAGAAAGAAGGAGATGAGGTGGCCTTAGAAAATGGAATCAGTGTCTTGGAGAATAAAAAGAGTATTGTGAATTACAGTAGGAACTTAGAGAAGTATTTGCTGAAGGAGAAATTAATTTCAAAGTTTGTGTAGACAAAAGTGTTCTTGGTATTTTATTAACACAAAAGACGTTTATTAAGGTTTAGGGTATTCCCTTGCTAATTTCATTCAACCTTTTTTTTTTTAATACTACAATAACGAATCTTACAATTGGGGCCTATAAAAAGTAAATACAGTGGCTTAAAGCATGCACTTCTCTGTGATACCATACTTTTATTTCATTTCCTAGGTTTTAGAGGGTGAGATTCCTTCTTAATTTTATTCAATGAGTATCTAATGTTTTTACACTACATGGCCTATAAAAAAACCAGGCTTAAAGCCTGTACTTCTGTTATACTTTTCTTTATATTTTTTTTCCTAATGGTGGGGGGATTATGTTTAGGCTATACAAGGATTTGGTGTTTCCAAAGTAGTCTACTCAAATGATCCATGTTTTAAAATTGGCGATTTGGTCACGGGGATGACTGGTTGGGAGGAATACAGCAGCTTCTTCTCTACAACTCACGGTCTTAAGAAGATTCAACAACATGATTATGATATCCCTCTTTCATTTTACGTTGGTCTTCTCGGTATGTTATCATGTTCCCTTCTTTACTAAGTTTGTTTCCATTGTCGTTGATATCTTTGTTGCAAGACCCTCCCTGTTATCGGTGAATAAAGATAATACCTATACAGATATACTCACATTTGATCGCTTAAGCATCATAATTACCTTTTTAGGGTTTTATGCTTTTGAAATAAATGCATTTTTCATGTTTGTATAAATGTCTACTTGTACCTCACATCTGCAGACAATGAAACATATTTTAGGGATTTCAAAAAAAGCAAATCAAGTTTTCTTGAGTTGTTTGTCTAGCATAAGCAATGATTCTTCGTCTTTGTGTGTCAACAAACAAGCTAGCCGTTTACCTTATCATCTTTGTATAATTTTCTTGTGCTTATCTTTCTTGAGAGTAAGTACCAATAATGTATCTTTATTAGTTGTTCAAGGTGAAGATCCAATTACCGCATTTAAGAAAAGCCTAACATTTTCCAACTATTTATAGTATGTTTTGCACAGAGACGCATCAATTGTTCCTCAAAACCACTTTTCCTTAAAGAGGTCAAAACTTTGCTCCGTGTTCTTCGCAAAAAAAATAAAATTTGACGTCGTTTTGTTACATCTCCATTTTTGCAACCTACGGACAAACTATGTCAATATCTTCTTTTATTTCCCTGTTGGTGCATAATGGCTGATCCAGATATATAAGCCTGTGTGTGTGTGGGTTGGTTGGGGTGGAGGAAGGAGGGGATTAATGTGCATCCAAAAGGTCCTATAGAAAAGAAATCATGTTTAAAATCTATTGGGAGGCCACACCCTCTGTAAAATGGAAGGCGATGTCGGTGCCATGACAGTTATGTTCATAACTTACTAAATTTATCTCGTTGGATTAGCCTTTGCATTAATGCCAATGTTGTTGTGATATTCTGTAGTGAGATTTTTGTAACTTCATCATCTTACTTGAAATTCTTGATTATAATCATAGGCATGCCAGGATTTACAACTTATGCTGGATTTTACGAGGTTTGTTCTCCCAAGCAAGGGGATTTTTTTTTTGTTTCTGCAGCATCTGGAGCAGTGGGTCAGTTAGTTGGCCAGCTGGCTAAGCTGCACGGGTGTTATGTCGTTGGAAGTGCTGGAACTAAGCAGAAAGTAAGCACCTTACTTGTAGCAGTTTATCAACTACATGTTATACTGGCTGACACCGAATCTTTTATATATAATTCTGTGTATTAGGTCGATCTTCTGAAGAACAGGCTAGGATTTGATGAAGCTTTTAACTATAGAGAAGAGCCAGATCTTGATGCAGCACTAAAAAGGTAGGGAACTATGAAGGTGAAGATATAAGTCAGATCTTGATGTCACAACTTTGAGTAACTGAATCTTAATTCTTTAACTGAAAAGTTGGTTGGCAAGTTGCCAAGTTTTTCGGTCGGGGTTGGTTGAGATTTGTGAAGAAAAACAAGAAACTCGTCTTTTTCTCCAAGTAAAGGGATTTTCTTTATAAGTCAGAACTCTTGACACTTGACCACAAACTTAACCTCAACTACTACTGTGATCACGTAATGCACTAGTCATTATATTTCCGGTTCTCATAAATTGTTCATCAATTATGGGTAATAAGTAATTAGTATACTTTCGGACTTGGTTATCAAAAACTCTAAATTTCTGTGTGATTTTTGAGAATTGGTCCATATCAATGTAGCATCCATAAGCGTCAAAGTTAAACACAGAGTAAAATAAAGCAACATCATTTAATTTTAACACACTAATGAAGGTATTCCCTTTTGTATATTTGTATAGGTATTTTCCAGAAGGGATTGATATATACTTTGACAATGTGGGTGGAGCAATGCTTGATGCTGCACTCACTAACATGAGAGTTCATGGCAGGGTTGCCATTTGTGGTATGGTCTCACAGCAAAGTATCTCTGAACCTCAAGGGATTTACTTATTCCATTTCATCTCCAAACGTATAAAGATGGAGGGCTTTCTTCAGAGTGATTATCAGCATTTATTCCCACGTTTTATGGTAGATATTGCAGAATATTACAAACAAGGCAAGATTGTTTATATCGCAGACGTGAGCCAAGGTCTGGAAAGTGCTCCAGCTGCACTTGCTGGATTATTCACTGGAAAGAACGTTGGTAAACAAGTTGTTTGTGTTGCTCGTGACTGAAACCCGTTCTTTGAAGTAAAAGACAAAGGAATTCAATTAGCAAGGGTGTTTAATTGTTCTTTGTATCCTCGTTCTAGATGCTCTCAATTTGCATTGAATATTCTAATTTTGTGTTTTTTATTTTCGTTAAAAATTGATTAGTTTTGAAACGTGTATGGAGTTTAAAACGTACATTTTTTTTTTGGAAATTTCACACACTATGTTAGTAGGGTTCATATCCCGATGATTCCGTTTCAAAATTGTAGAACTTTCTGAACGGTGTGTGATGAAATCAGTTTATAAACGGAAATACAATCTTGTATAAACCATGAACCATAAAAAACTCTCAAAAGCAATAGTTTTGTAATCGTTCTAGTAGCTTATTATTCGTATTATAACCTTCCATATAACTTTTAAATTTCATTAATCATATATAGTAACTCAAATTAACTTTCAATTATCTCAATTTTAATAGACTTGCTAAAAAAACGCATATTTAATATTGTGATTTAATGTTTCCATAATTGCTAATTATTCTTATAAAAACGCTTCTTTCATAGTAGTAAATACTAATCTCTTTTTATTTCCTAATTCCTACTCCCCCGTTCCCAATTATGTCTTTACGAAATTACGTCCAATTTTGACCGGCTTATAACATGTATCATAATTGTCGAAATGAAAAATTTCAAAAATAAATCATGTAATTTAATGTTTGAACTATATGATTAACTTTTGAAAATTTTCATTCCAACAATTTTGATACAAGTTATTGACCGATCAAAATTGCACGTAGTTTCGTAATGGATAATTAATTGGGAACGGAGAGAGTACCAATCTTTGTAGGCATTTTACTACTACTATATTGTGACTTAATGTTTCCATAATTATTAATTATTTATTTACATTCACGATGTGTTTGTTTCACGGTAAAAGATTTACATGTTGAAAATATCTTATTGGGAAATGTTTACGATGAAAATATACATTTGCTTACTTTTCATTTACGGGCATTTGGTACGTAAAAGGTTTTTCACGTAAAATATTATTACAATTTAAAGTTATTTCAGTTCTTCAAACATAGACATCGTCGAAACATAAACAAATAAATATTATTGATACTTTAATTATAAAATTTCAAGAAAAACAACGTACAAATTAGTCAAAGTCACAAAAATACATAAGTTGGTGAAAGCATCATAATAATTTTGACACAAAAAAAAATCTGAAACTTATTAATTTAATTTAACAACATTTGTCAACTGCTATTTTATTTCATGTTTTTTGTTGTGCGATGAATCCCATTGATTGCTTCCCTTTCAATTTTGTTGAGATAATTAAACGCATTCTCCAAATCTTTCCTGTCAAATCCTTTAATTTATGTCCCTTCAACTTGAGTAATCTCACAAACATATGCACATGTTGAGTCGTATATATACATATATCTAAAAGTAAATAATTTTTATTTTGCTTTTTATTACTTTATTTATAGTTTATTATGTTTTTTGAAGAAAAAAATGTATTCTTATTGGATGTTAATTTGTTTTACCATTATTAAATCACAATAATTTTTTATTGTAATTTATTCCACTAGCAATGGAGATAAAAGAATAACTTACAACCAATCACTCGTAATATATAATTTATCTGTAAAGAATTGTTTACATTCATGTGGTTAACGAAAGTAAGTATAACTTTGATAGGTAATATAGAAATTATAGAAATAATTATTTTTTAAATTTAATTAAATAATATCAATAATAATTGAAGGATGAAAATTTGGAAAGTAAAATGAAAAGTAAAAAGTAAAATAGTAGAGTGAAAGTGAAAAATTGTGGGGGGAATAGAGTAGAGTTAAATTTGATGGTGAAATAGTTTATATACGTCCGACGATTTAAATCACCAAGCCGCACCTATCCATGTACAGTAGAAACTCGATAAATTAATACTCGATTATTTAATAAACTCTCTAAGATAATATTTTTGGCCGGTCTCGACTCGGGGATAGGGTGCTAAATTAATAATTCGCTAAAATTATAAGATAATACATTTTTGATAATTTCTTTAGACCACATATAAAATATAAATTAATAATTCCTTATATATAGCATATTACATGAATGATTTACGAAGGTTTCTTGAAAAATGACTCAATTGTCTTTTGTTTTTTGTTGAAATCAATTTTCCCTTGAATCTCGTCTCTAATTTTCCTTAGCATGGTAATAACTTCTGGTGTTGTTTTCTCATAGCTCAACAAGAAATTGTTCAATGTGATTGCCGTTTTAAGTGGAAGCCTGAAAGGTGTTTGTAAACTAAGTATTTTACTATAAATTAATAAAATATTAATTATATAAATAATTATTAATTTATCGATTAATTAATAACTCTTTTAATTAATAAATTTTGGCTTACAAGTATTATTTTATAGAGTTTTATATAGTTTCTATATATATATATATAGAGAGAGAGAGAGAGAGAGAGAAATATGGACGATACGTAGGAGGACGGGTACCAGTTGGACCCATAGACGCCAGATAGCTGTTAGACATTATTAGGAGGCGTAATACGGGTTCGGGACGGAGATTCGTTGGATTTAGGTGAATAATAATAATAATAATAATAATCAAACGGTGGTGGTATATATATAATATGAATAGGAGGAGAGATGTGGTCATCCTATACTAGTCATATGTCTCCTTCTTCTATTGGTTTGTTAAAACTCTTTTTAATATCTTATTGCGTTTGTTTGTGGTTTTTTATTTTTATTTTTGATTTCTTTTATATTTCAATAACTTAGAATACACCATTGATTAGTTTAGATCTGTTTCTGAGAGTAGTTCATGTCTATAGTGTTGATTTATGCTGTTTTTTTTAATTTTTCTATATCATAAAATTCATGCTCGTCAACCTTGTTTGTGAATTTATTAGACAGACCTTCACCCAATTGTTGCCCATGAAGTTTAGGTGGGTTTGAGTAAATTTTCCATAAGTTGCTACTACTCTATTTAGTTCTTACTCATTTAATTTGTTTTAACGTTGTTGAATTTGGTTTGGAGGTTTAAGCATAAAGTTATAATTGTCCTTGATTGGTTGAATCTTTTGAGCTCATTTTAAAAAAACAAACAAACTGGAATCCATTGGGTCGTCATCGGCTTAAAAGCTGTACATGTATGTGTATGTGTGGGTCTCTTTTCTGTGTTTGTGGGTTTCTAATTCTCCGTATCGAATGAAGTAATGTTTAGTTGAAGCCTTTTTTTTTTTTCGTTTTCCTTTTTGCTAATATGTTGTGATGAACTTGTTTGGTCAGCTTAAACTCTGAGATAATTTTCACCCTAAACGACTAAATGAGGGCTTTTGGGCGAAGACAGCTACTAAGCTTTTCTCGAGCTTATAATTAGCGTTACACTTGTTTGTATCATTTTAAAATCAATTTGTGTGTACATGTGTAGATCTTTCTCTGATCTACTGTAATAAATTATGGCTTTGATTAGCTAGAGCTTAATTGCTTGGCTTACATAATAAACTAGCTTATAAGCAAAGTGACATTTGGGAACAATACCTAGACTATTAGCTACTTTTGGCCAAATAACGTACACGTTTTAAGCTAGAATTTCTGAAAAAGCGTCATTTTTTTTGAAATAATTCACTTTATTAAAAATCCAGGTTATGTTTTGTGCAACCAAATGTCTCGAAAAAGCTATTTAAGACAGTTTATATAAGCAATAAAATAAGTTGACTTTTATGGCCCTCGTAAAAAACCAGCTGCTTAGTATACAACTGCATCCCTATAATATTTTTGCATATATGCATTTCTAAGGGATTGTTTGGTTGCACCTTTTTTCTCCTTTTTGTATTTCGAAAATAACAAGTCTCTTGTCACATTTTTTTTTCTTATCAATGTTAGACTTAGATACGATTATCAAGTTTCTGACTAGTTTGTACTTAATTGAATCGAATAGATTCTGTTTGTTTGGTAGTAAACAATACTCTTAATTATTTAACTTTTCTAGAAACAATACTCCCAATTCATTAGAGTCAAAACACTATCCAACAAATTATTAAGAATAGGAGTAGTTACTTGTTTATGATGATTGTGATTGTGACTTTTATTTCACGCTTCAACTTTGTCTTCGAGTAAGTCTTTTGTTCATTTCCCGTTTATGTGGAATGTTGTTTCTGAACGTTCTATTGTATCATAGTAACTAGTATAAGTATATTATCAGACATATTTAATTTTGCTTAGAAGTCATATTTACAATGTTCTGTTTACATTATACTCCAAACCGTTTTAAAGCAGAAAAAATGTTATCTGACCCCCTAAGCAACTTTTAGAACTTCAAGTGCATCATAACCGAAAAGTTGAAACGTAAAAGTTATTGCACAAAGCCTAATCTGGGACCGCTGCCCATGCACTGCAGCTAATTTGTAAAAAGCCTGATGATGATATGTCAAATTGGATGAACCTATTTTAGTTCCTTCAGTGGCAAATATTTTTTGCACTTATCATTTAACCTAAATTACCTTTTCTTGTTGGCTTAAGGCTGTTTGAATGCTTAAAATATAGGCTGGCTTCTTTGTTTCCTATGACATTCCAAAACTAGATGAGTTCTCTTTAACAAAAGCAAACCTCTGTTTATAATTTATTGCAACAGTCTGCTATACAAACACGGATAGGGGGTTCGCATTGTACTATTTTGGACTCTTATGCATGGAGTTTAGACCACATAAATTAAGGCTGATAAAGTTCTATGTAACTTCCTTGAAACAGAAATAAGGCATCAAATTAGAATGTGAAATTAATACTTGTAAAAGATAAATAGGGACTCGGGTAATGAGGTTTCACCACATGCATGTTATCAAAGCCATGGTTTTGTTAGAGGTTAGTACTTTAATCCGTAAGTTCCAAGAAAATCCTACTGGCTTCTGACTTTTCAGCAAAAGTGGAATATATTTAAAACAATCCTCATGACTTTGAAACTTGCTTTCCTGCGTAGAATATGCCTTTAGAGTTTACAATTGAGTTGACTTGCTATGGGCACATATTAGTTCCGACTCACGAGAACTTGTCTGAACGTTTATCTTGTATTTTCTTTACTAATGTTCTCATGTGTGTTTTCTTAGGCCTTTTGGTTAATGTTTGCACTCAATTATCTTAATATTGTATGAATTTTTGTTTTCAATTTCTCTCATCGGGGTCTTCGTCTTTTGTAGATATCTTTTTAGGTTTATATAACTGTCTTTGCCCATTTAACCCATGCAATCATGTCATTCTCTGTTCGTTTGCTTGTCTACTATTTTGTGAAGTGTGATTATGACCTACATTTATATTAGGAAGTGTTGTATCATGTTTGATGTTTTTTTCTATTTTTTTTGTGGGAAATTGGAACTGCCGTTTGTTAGTACATACTTGATTGGAAAATGCTGGCCATTTGTATTTATTTTTGCTGCAGCTCTGTTATATGCATTTGTATACATGTGTTTGCCACATTGTTGCTAGATTTGGTGCGTATATGTGAATTACCAATTTCTGATTTGGGATTCAATCTTAGCTCTTCTGTATTCGCATTGCTGCTAACTCTGTTTATTCGAGTGAAAATGCTGGTAATATAAAACTTATGGTGTAAAAGTGAAAAACTGATCTTGGTTTATGATGAGCCTATTTGGGGTTTATTTTAGTTATGTATTCATGTCAACGCTAGATGTACGTATGGATGCTAATTTCTACTATACTTATCTTTTGTTTATGATATAGATGTTATTTTATTGATAGACACCCTAGCGTATTTTTTTAACTGTTTCAATCAAAGACTATTTAAAACTGATTTTGAGAAAAGAAAAAATTCATGCATACTCATCAACTTGCTCCAAACTATTTGACAGGTTGTTTGGATTATTGGAATTCTCTCGTTCTCCAGCTTTTTTAACAGGGGCCACAATATGAATGACCCGGCTACGGCAACAAACATGATGGGATTGCAAGTACTTTCTTTGTTTCTAACAGTCCTCTGTTTGTTTGTAGTAATTTTTGCTATGACTCTATTTCGTGATTGGTCTATTTTTAGTATTCTGTACCTTTAGATCTTGCTATTGTTGGTAGTAGCTGTTTTTTTTTTCTTTTATAAAATTGCACTTATTGGTTGGTATCCCAGGGTCATGTGGGACAAGAACCGAGTCTAATCCAATGGCTGTGACCATGCAGTTTGTAATATAGATTTTATATTGCATTAATGATTTCACTAAGGGTAGATTCCACTTATACCATGTACCGATGTACGTGATGCAAATTATAATTCTTATACGAACCTATACTTTTTTAACCATTAGTACATCATACTATTATAGTTTACAATATACTCACCAATCTACAAACTACACCAACCTATCAAAGTCCACATGGGTAGATATTTCTTTGATTTGAATGAATTATGGCTTTGATTGGCTGCAAGCTACAACTAAATTGCTTGGCTTAAGTAATAAACTAGCTCGCAATCATAGTGACATCTGGGTAACATGCGTAATAGCCTAGATTATTAGCTATTTTTGGCCAAATAACCTACAAGTTTTATGCCAGATTTCCTACCTTTTCCTAGATTTTTTGAAAAAAGTGACATCTTTTATTATGTTTTGTGCAACCAGATGTCTCAAAAAGCTATTTAAGACAGTTAAGGGCTGGGGAAAATTCCCGCCTCCCGACCCCGACCCGAAACTTTCCCGACCCGACCTAATCCCGACTCGACTCAATCGGGTTTCCTCCCTACCCGATCACTTTTAGGATCGGGTTTTATTTTTAATATTTTCGTGTACCCCCCGGGTACCCGAAATGCTATTACAGTTAAACCTCGATAAATGAATGCTCTTGGGACCAGCAAAAAATATTCGTTTAGTGAGTTTATTTAATTATCGATAAATGAATATATTATTCATTTATCGATAAATGAATTTTTAGATTGTCATTTTATTTCTTGGATTTATGGCTTATTGTACACGATTTTTACCGTTCTTCGTTTCTGCCCATTTTTGCATGATTTTATGGCCTATAACTCACGCTTTTATTGAGATTTTAGAATATCATTTTATTTCTTTTATTTATTGCTTATATTACACGGTGTTTTACCATTTTTTCGTTTTGACGCTTTTTTTCATTTTTTTGTGATCTATAGCACACGCTTTTATTGATATTTAACATTGTCATGTTATTTCTTGGATTTATGGCTTATTGTACACGATTTTTACCGTTCTTCGTTTCTGCCCATTTTTGCATGATTTTGTAGCCTATAACTGACGCTTTTATTGAGATTTTAGAATATCATTTTATTTCTTTTATTTAGGGCTTATATTACACGGTTTTTACCATTTTTTCTTTTTGACGCTTTTTTTCATTATTTTGTGATCTATAGCACACGCTTTTATTGATATTTAACATTGTCATTTTATTTCTTAGATTTATATATTATAATACACGGTTTTTACCGTTTTTCGTTGATACCATTTTTTGCATGATTTTGTGGCATATAGCACACGATTTAATTGATATTTTGAATTATCATTTTATTTCTTAGATTTATGACTCATTGTACATGATTTATACCGTTTTCGTTTCTTCCCTTTTTTCCCATGATTTTGTGGCATAGCATACTTTTATTGATATTTTACATTATCATTTTAATTATTGGATTTATGGCTTATTGTACACGATTTTTACCGTTCATCGTTTCTGCCCATTTTTGCATGATTTTGTGGCCTATAACTCACGCTTTTATTGAGATTTTAGAATATCATTTTATTTCTTTTATTTATGGCTTATATTACACGGTTTTTACCATTTTTTACGCTTTTTTTCATTATTTTGTGATCTATAGCACACGCTTTTATTGATATTTAACATAATCATTTTATTTCTTTGATTTATGGCTTATTGTACACGATTTTTACCGTTCTTCGTTTCTGCCCATTTTTGCATGATTTTGTGGCCTATAACTCACGCTTTTATTGAGATTTTAGATTGTCATTTTATTTCTTGGATTTATGGCTTATTGTACACGGTTTTTACCGTTCTTCGTTTCTGCCCATTTCTGCATGATTTTGTGGCCTAACTCACGGTTTTATTGAGATTTTAGATTGTCATTTTATTTCTTGGATTTATGGCTTATTGTACACGATTTTTACCTTCTTCGTTTCTGCCCATTTTTGCATGATTTTGTGGCCTATAACTCACGCTTTTATTGAGAATTTAGATTGTCATTTTATTTCTTGGATTAATGCCTTATTGTACACGATTTTTACCATTCTTCGTTTCTGCCCAGTTTTGAATGATTTTGTGGCCTATAACTCATGCTTTTATTGAGAATTTAGATTTTCATTTTATTTCTTGAATTTATGGTTTATTGTACACGATTTTTACCGTTATTCGTTTCTGCCCATTTTTGCATGATTCTGTGGCCTATAAATCACGCTTTTATTGAGATTTTAGATTGTGTTTTTATTTCTTGGTTTTATGGCTTATTGTACACGATTTTTACCGTTCTTCGTTTCTGCCCATTTTTGCATGATTTTGTGGCCTATAACTCACGCTTTTATTGAGATTTTAGATTGTCTTTTTATTTCTTGGATTTATGGCTTATTGTACACGATCTTTACCGTTTTTCGTTTCTGCCCATTTTTGCATGATTTTGTGGCCTATAACTCACGCTTTTATTGAGATTTTATATTGTCATTTTATTTCTTGGATTTATGGTTTATTGTACACGATTTTTACCGTTCTTCGTTTCTGCTCATTTTTGCATGATTTTGTGGCCTATAACTCACGCTTTTATTGAGATTTTAGATTGTGATTTTATTTCTTGGATTTATGGCTTATTGTACACGATTTTTACCGTTCTTCGTTTCTGCCCATTTTTGCATGATTTTGTGGCCTAACTCACGGTTTTATTGAGATTTTAGATTGTCATTTTTTTTCTTGGATTTATGTCTTATTGTACACGATTTTTACCTTCTTCGTTTCTGCCCATTTTTGCATGATTCTGTGGCCTATAACTCACGCTTTTATTGAGAATTTAGATTGTCATTTTATTTCTTGGATTAATGGCTTATTGTACACGATTTTTACCGTTCTTCGTTTCTGCCCATTTTTGAATGAATTTGTGGCCTATAACTCACGCTTTTATTGAGATTTTAGATTGTCATTTTATTTCTTGGATTTATGGCTTATTGTAAACGATTTTTACCGTTCTTCGTTTCTGCCCATCTTTGCATGATTTTGCGGCTTATAACTCACGTTTTTATTGAGAATTTAGATTGTCATTTTATTTCTTGGATTTATGGCTTATTGTACATGATTTTTACCGTTCTTCCTTTCTGCCCATTTTTTCATGATTTTGTTGCCTATAACTCAAGCTTTTATTGAGAATTTAGATTGTCATTTTATTTCTTGGATTTATGGCTTATTTTACACGATTTTTACCTTCTTCGTTTCTGCCCATTTTTGCATGATTTTGCGGACTATAACTCATGCTTTTATTGAGAATTTAGATTGTCATTTTATTTCTTGGATTTATGGCTTATTGTACACGATTTTTACCGTTCTTCGTTTCTGCCCATTTTTGCATGATTTTGTGGCCTATAACTCACGCTTTTATTGAGATTTTAGATTGTCATTTTATTTCTTGGATTTATGGCTTATTGTATAAGATTTTTACCGTTCTTCATTGCTGCCCATTTTTGCATGATTTTGTGGTCTATAACTCACGCTTTTATTGAGAATTTAGATTGTCATTTTATTTCTTGGATTTATGGCTTATTGTACACGATTTTTACCGTTCTTTGTTTCTGCCCATTTTTGCATGATTTTATGGCCTATAACTCACGCTTTTATTGAGATTTTAGAATATCATTTTATTTCTTTTATTTATTGCTTATATTACACGGTTTTTACCATTTTTTCGTTTTGACGCTTTTTTTCATTATTTTGTGATCTATAGCACACGCTTTTATTGATATTTAACATTGTCATTTTATTTCTTGGATTTATGGCTTATTGTACACGATTTTTACCGTTCTTCGTTTCTGCCCATTTTTGCATGATTTTGTGGCCTATAACTCAAGGTTTTATTGAGATTTTAGATTGTCATTTTATTTCTTGGATTTATGGCTTATAGTACACGATTTTTACCGTTCTTCGTTTCTTCCCATTTTTGCATGATTTTGTGTCCCATAACTCACGCTTTTATTGAGAATTTAGATTGTCATTTTATTTCTTGGATTACACGATTTTTACCGTTCTTCGTTTCTGCCCATTTTTGCATGATTTTGTGGCCTATAACTCATGCTTTTATTGAGAATTTAGATTGTCATTTTATTTTTGGATTTATGGCTTGTTGTACACGATTTTTACCGTTATTCGTTTCTGCCATTTTTGCATGATTTTGTGGCATATAACTCACGCTTTTATTGAGATTTTAGATTGTCTTTTTATTTCTTGGATTTATGGCTTATTGTACACGATTTTTACCGTTTTTCGTTTGTGCCCATTTTTGCATGATTTTATGGCCTATAACTCACGCTTTTATTGAGATTTTAGAATATCATTCTATTTCTTTTATTTATTGCTTATATTACACGGTTTTTACAATTTTTTCGTTTTGACGCTTTTTTTCATTTTTTTGTGATCTATAGCACACGCTTTTATTGATATTTAACATGTCATGTTATTTCTTGGATTTATGGCTTATTGTACACGATTTTTACCGTTCTTCGTTTCTGCTCATTTTTGCATGATTTTGTGTCCTGTAACTCACGCTTTTATTGAGAATTTAGATTGTCATTTTATTTCTTGGACTCATGGCTTATAGTACACGATTTTTACCGTTCTTCTTTTCTGCCTATTTTTGCATGATTTTGTGGCCTATAACACACGCTTTTATTGAGAATTTAGATTGTCATTTTATTTCTTGGATTTATGGCTTATTGTACACGATTTTTACCGTTCTTCGTTTCTGCCCATTTTTGCATGATTTTGTGGCCTATAACTCACGCTTTTATTGATATGTTAGATTGTCATTTTATTTCTTGGATTTATGGCTTATTGTACACGATTTTTACCGTTCTTCGTTTCTGCCCATTTTTGCATGATTTTATGGCCTATAACTCACGCTTTTATTGAGATTTTAGAATATCATTTTATTTCTTTTATTTATTGCTTATATTACACGGTGTTTTACCATTTTTTCGTTTTGACGCTTTTTTTCATTTTTTTGTGATCTATAGCACACGCTTTTATTGATATTTAACATTGTCATGTTATTTCTTGGATTTATGGCTTATTGTACACGATTTTTACCGTTCTTCGTTTCTGCCCATTTTTGCATGATTTTGTAGCCTATAACTGACGCTTTTATTGAGATTTTAGAATATCATTTTATTTCTTTTATTTAGGGCTTATATTACACGGTTTTTACCATTTTTTCTTTTTGACGCTTTTTTTCATTATTTTGTGATCTATAGCACACGCTTTTATTGATATTTAACATTGTCATTTTATTTCTTAGATTTATATATTATAATACACGGTTTTTACCGTTTTTCGTTGATACCATTTTTTGCATGATTTTGTGGCATATAGCACACGATTTAATTGATATTTTGAATTATCATTTTATTTCTTAGATTTATGACTCATTGTACATGATTTATACCGTTTTCGTTTCTTCCCTTTTTTCCCATGATTTTGTGGCATAGCATACTTTTATTGATATTTTACATTATCATTTTAATTATTGGATTTATGGCTTATTGTACACGATTTTTACCGTTCATCGTTTCTGCCCATTTTTGCATGATTTTGTGGCCTATAACTCACGCTTTTATTGAGATTTTAGAATATCATTTTATTTCTTTTATTTATGGCTTATATTACACGGTTTTTACCATTTTTTACGCTTTTTTTCATTATTTTGTGATCTATAGCACACGCTTTTATTGATATTTAACATAATCATTTTATTTCTTTGATTTATGGCTTATTGTACACGATTTTTACCGTTCTTCGTTTCTGCCCATTTTTGCATGATTTTGTGGCCTATAACTCACGCTTTTATTGAGATTTTAGATTGTCATTTTATTTCTTGGATTTATGGCTTATTGTACACGGTTTTTACCGTTCTTCGTTTCTGCCCATTTCTGCATGATTTTGTGGCCTAACTCACGGTTTTATTGAGATTTTAGATTGTCATTTTATTTCTTGGATTTATGGCTTATTGTACACGATTTTTACCTTCTTCGTTTCTGCCCATTTTTGCATGATTTTGTGGCCTATAACTCACGCTTTTATTGAGAATTTAGATTGTCATTTTATTTCTTGGATTAATGCCTTATTGTACACGATTTTTACCATTCTTCGTTTCTGCCCAGTTTTGAATGATTTTGTGGCCTATAACTCATGCTTTTATTGAGAATTTAGATTTTCATTTTATTTCTTGAATTTATGGTTTATTGTACACGATTTTTACCGTTATTCGTTTCTGCCCATTTTTGCATGATTCTGTGGCCTATAAATCACGCTTTTATTGAGATTTTAGATTGTGTTTTTATTTCTTGGTTTTATGGCTTATTGTACACGATTTTTACCGTTCTTCGTTTCTGCCCATTTTTGCATGATTTTGTGGCCTATAACTCACGCTTTTATTGAGATTTTAGATTGTCTTTTTATTTCTTGGATTTATGGCTTATTGTACACGATCTTTACCGTTTTTCGTTTCTGCCCATTTTTGCATGATTTTGTGGCCTATAACTCACGCTTTTATTGAGATTTTATATTGTCATTTTATTTCTTGGATTTATGGTTTATTGTACACGATTTTTACCGTTCTTCGTTTCTGCTCATTTTTGCATGATTTTGTGGCCTATAACTCACGCTTTTATTGAGATTTTAGATTGTGATTTTATTTCTTGGATTTATGGCTTATTGTACACGATTTTTACCGTTCTTCGTTTCTGCCCATTTTTGCATGATTTTGTGGCCTAACTCACGGTTTTATTGAGATTTTAGATTGTCATTTTTTTTCTTGGATTTATGTCTTATTGTACACGATTTTTACCTTCTTCGTTTCTGCCCATTTTTGCATGATTCTGTGGCCTATAACTCACGCTTTTATTGAGAATTTAGATTGTCATTTTATTTCTTGGATTAATGGCTTATTGTACACGATTTTTACCGTTCTTCGTTTCTGCCCATTTTTGAATGAATTTGTGGCCTATAACTCACGCTTTTATTGAGATTTTAGATTGTCATTTTATTTCTTGGATTTATGGCTTATTGTAAACGATTTCTACCGTTCTTCGTTTCTGCCCATCTTTGCATGATTTTGCGGCTTATAACTCACGTTTTTATTGAGAATTTAGATTGTCATTTTATTTCTTGGATTTATGGCTTATTGTACATGATTTTTACCGTTCTTCCTTTCTGCCCATTTTTTCATGATTTTGTTGCCTATAACTCAAGCTTTTATTGAGAATTTAGATTGTCATTTTATTTCTTGGATTTATGGCTTATTTTACACGATTTTTACCTTCTTCGTTTCTGCCCATTTTTGCATGATTTTGTGGTCTATAACTCATGCTTTTATTGAGAATTTAGATTGTCATTTTATTTCTTGGATTTATGGCTTATTGTACACGATTTTTACCGTTCTTTGTTTCTGCCCATTTTTGCATGATTTTATGGCCTATAACTCACGCTTTTATTGAGATTTTAGAATATCATTTTATTTCTTTTATTTATTGCTTATATTACACGGTTTTTACCATTTTTTCGTTTTGACGCTTTTTTTCATTATTTTGTGATCTATAGCACACGCTTTTATTGATATTTAACATTGTCATTTTATTTCTTGGATTTATGGCTTATTGTACACGATTTTTACCGTTCTTCGTTTCTGCCCATTTTTGCATGATTTTGTGGCCTATAACTCAAGGTTTTATTGAGATTTTAGATTGTCATTTTATTTCTTGGATTTATGGCTTATAGTACACGATTTTTACCGTTCTTCGTTTCTTCCCATTTTTGCATGATTTTGTGTCCCATAACTCACGCTTTTATTGAGAATTTAGATTGTCATTTTATTTCTTGGATTACACGATTTTTACCGTTCTTCGTTTCTGCCCATTTTTGCATGATTTTGTGGCCTATAACTCATGCTTTTATTGAGAATTTAGATTGTCATTTTATTTTTGGATTTATGGCTTGTTGTACACGATTTTTACCGTTATTCGTTTCTGCCCATTTTTGCATGATTTTGTGGCATATAACTCACGCTTTTATTGAGATTTTAGATTGTCTTTTTATTTCTTGGATTTATGGCTTATTGTACACGATTTTTACCGTTTTTCGTTTGTGCCCATTTTTGCATGATTTTATGGCCTATAACTCACGCTTTTATTGAGATTTTAGAATATCATTCTATTTCTTTTATTTATTGCTTATATTACACGGTTTTTACAATTTTTTCGTTTTGACGCTTTTTTTCATTTTTTTGTGATCTATAGCACACGCTTTTATTGATATTTAACATGTCATGTTATTTCTTGGATTTATGGCTTATTGTACACGATTTTTACCGTTCTTCGTTTCTGCTCATTTTTGCATGATTTTGTGTCCTGTAACTCACGCTTTTATTGAGAATTTAGATTGTCATTTTATTTCTTGGACTCATGGCTTATAGTACACGATTTTTACCGTTCTTCTTTTCTGCCTATTTTTGCATGATTTTGTGGCCTATAACACACGCTTTTATTGAGAATTTAGATTGTCATTTTATTTCTTGGATTTATGGCTTATTGTACACGATTTTTACCGTTCTTCGTTTCTGCCCATTTTTGCATGATTTTGTGGCCTATAACTCTCGCTTTTATTGAGATTTTAGATTGTCTTTTTATTTCTTGGATTTATGGCTTATTGTACACGATTTTTACCGTTCTTCGTTTCTGCCCATTTTTGCATGATTTTGTGGTCTATAACTCACGCTTTTATTGAGATTTTAGATTGTCATTTTATTTCTTGGATTTATACCTTATTGTACACGATTTTTACCGTTCATCGTTTCTGCCCATTTTTGCATGATTTTGTGGCCTATAACTCACGCTTTTATTGAGATTTTAGATTGTGTTTTTATTTCTTGGATTTATGGCTTATTGTACACGATTTTTACAGTTCTTCGTTTCTGCCCATTTTTGCATGATTTTGTGGCCTATAACTCACGCTCTTATTGATATTTTAGTTTGTCATTTTATTTCTTAGATTTATGGCTTATTGTACACGATTTTTACCGTTCTTCGTTTCTGCCCATTTTTGCATGATTTTGTGGCCTATAACTCACGCTTTTATTGAGATTTTAGATTGTCATTTTATTTCTTGGATTTAAGGCTTATTGTACACGATTTTTACCGTTCTTCGTTTCTGCCCATTTTTGCATGATTTTGTGGCCTATAACTCACGCTTTTATTGAGATTTTAGATTGTCATTTTATTTCTTGGATTTATGGCTTATTGTACACGATTTTTACCGATCTTCGTTTCTGTCCATTTTTGCATGATTTTGTTCCCTATAACTCACGCTTTTATTGAGATTTTAGATTGTCATTTTATTTCTTGGATTTATGGCTTATTGTACACGATTTTTACCGTTCATCGTTTCTGCCCATTTTTGCATGATTTTTGGCATATAACTCACTCTTTTATTGATATTTTAGATTGTCTTTTTATTTCTTGGATTTATGGATTATTGTACACGATTTTTAAAGTTCTTCGTTTCTGCCCATTTTTGCATGATTTTGTGGCCTATAGCTCATGCTTTTATTGAGATTTTAAATTGTCATTTTATTTCTTGGATTTATGGCTTATTGTACACGATTTTTACAGTTCTTCGTTTCTGCCCATTTTTGCATGATTTTGTGGCCTATAACTCACGTTTTTATTGATATTTTAGATTGTCTTTTTATTTCTTAGATTTATGGCTTATTGTACACGATTTTTTCCGTTCTTCGTTTCTGCCCATTTTTGCATGATTTTGTGGCCTATAACTCACGATTTTATTGAGAATTTAGATTGTCATTTTATTTCTTGGATTTATGGCTTTTTGTACACGATTTTTACCGTTCTTCGTTTCTGCCCATTTTTGCATGATTTTGTGCCATATAACTCACGCTTTTATTGAGATTTTAGATTGTCATTTTATTTCTTGGATTTATGGCTTATAGTACACGATTTTTACCGTTCTTCGTTTCTGCCCATTTTTACATGATTTTGTGGCCTATAACTCATGCTTTTATTCAGATTTTAGATTGTCATTTTATTTCTTGGATTTATGGCTTATAGTACACGATTTTTACCGTTCTTCGTTTCTGCCCATTTTTGCATGATTTTGTGGTCTATAACTCACGCTTTTATTGAGATTTTAGATTGTCATTTTATTTCTTGGATTTATGGCTTACTGTACACGATTTTTACCGTTCATCGTTTCTGCCCATTTTTGCATGATTTTTGGCCTATAACTCACGCTTTTATTGAGATTTTAGATTGTCTTTTTATTTCTTGGATTTATGGCTTATTGTACACGATTTTTAAAGTTCTTCGTTTCTGCCCATTTTTGCATGATTTTGTGGCCTATAGCTCACGATTTTATTTAGAATTTAGATTGTCATTTTATTTCTTGGATTTATGGCTTTTTGTACACGATTTTTACCGTTCTTCGTTTCTGCCCATTTTTGCATGATTTTGTGGCCTATAACTCATGCTTTTATTGAGAATTTAGATTGTCATTTTATTTCTTGGATTTATGGCTTATAGTACACGATTTTTACCGTTCTTCGTTTCTGCCCATTTTTGCATGATTTTGTGGTCTATAACTCACGCTTTTATTGAGATTTTAGATTGTCATTTTATTTCTTGGATTTATGGCTTACTGTACACGATTTTTACCGTTCATCGTTTCTGCCCATTTTTGCATGATTTTTGGCCTATAACTCACGCTTTTATTGAGATTTTAGATTGTCTTTTTATTTCTTGGATTTATGGCTTATTGTACACGATTTTTAAAGTTCTTCGTTTCTGCCCATTTTTGCATGATTTTGTGGCCTATAGCTCATGCTTTTATTGAGATTTTAGATTGTCATTTTATTTCTTGGATTTATGGTGTATTGTACACGATTTTTACGGTTCTTCGTTTCTGCCCATTTTTGCATGATTTTGTGGCCTATAACTCACGCTTTTATTGATATTTTAGATTGTCTTTTTATTTCTTGGATTTATGGCTTATTGTACACGATTTTTACCGTTCTTCGTTTCTGCCCATTTTTGCTTGATTTTGTGGCCTATAACTCACGATTTTATTGAGAATTTAGATTGTCATTTTATTTCTTGGATTTATGGCTTTTTGTACACGATTTTTACCGTTCTTCGTTTCTGCCAGTTTTTGCATGATTTTATGGCATATAACTCACGCTTTTATTGAGAATTTAGATTGTCATTTTATTTCTTGGATTTATGGCTTATTGTACACGATTTTTATCGTTCTTCGTTTCTGTCCATTTTTGCATGATTTTGTGGCCTATAACTCACGCTTTTATTGAGATTTTAGATTGTCATTTTATTTCTTGGATTTAAGGCTTATTGTACACGATTTTTACCGTTCTTCGTTTCTGCCCATTTTTGCATGATTTTGTGGTCTATAACTCACGCTTTTATTGAGATTTTAGATTGTCATTTTATTTCTTGGATTTATGGCTTATTGTACACGATTTTTACCGTTCTTTGTTTCTGCCCATTTTTGCATGATTTTGTGGCCTATAACTCACGCTTTTATTGAGATTTTAGATTGTCTTTTTATTTCTTGGATTTATTGCTTATTGTACACGATTTTTACCGTTCTTCGTTTCTGCCCATTTTTGCATGATTTTGTGGCCTATAACTCACGCTTTTATTGAGATTTTAGATTGTCTCTTTATTTCTTGGATTTATTGCTTATTGTACACGATTTTTACCGTTCTTCGTTTCTGCCCATTTTTGCATGATTTTGTGGCCTATAGCTCACGCTTTTATTGAGAATTTAAATTGTCATTTTATTTCTTAGATTTATGGCTTATTGTACACGATTTTTACCGTTCTTCGTTTCTGCCCATTTTTGCATGATTTTGTGGCCTATACCTCACGCTTTTATTGATATTTTAGATTGTCATTTTATTTCTTGGATTTAAGGCTTATGGTACACGCTTTTTACCGTTCTTCGTTTCTGCCCATTTTTGCATGATTTTGTGGCCTATAACTCACGTTTTTATTGAGATTTTAGATTGTCATTTTATTTCTTGGATTTATGGCTTATTGTACACGATTTTTACCGATCTTCGTTTCTGTCCATTTTTGCATGATTTTGTTCCCTATAACTCACGCTTTTATTGAGATTTTAGATTGTCATTTTATTTCTTGGATTTATGGCTTATAGTACACGATTTTTACCGTTCTTCGTTTCTAACCATTTTTACATGATTTTGTGGCCTATAACTCATGCTTTTATTCAGATTTTAGATTGTCATTTTATTTCTTGGATTTATGGCTTATAGTACACGATTTTTACCGTTCTTCGTTTCTGCCCATTTTTGCATGATTTTGTGGTCTATAACTCACGCTTTTATTGAGATTTTAGATTGTCATTTTATTTCTTGGATTTATGGCTTATTGTACACGATTTTTACCGTTCATCGTTTCTGCCCATTTTTGCATGATTTTTGGCCTATAACTCACGCTTTTATTGAGATTTTAGATTGTCTTTTTATTTCTTGGATTTATGGCTTATTGTACACGATTTTTAAAGTTCTTCGTTTCTGCCCATTTTTGCATGATTTTATGGCCTATAGCTCATGCTTTTATTGAGATTTTAAATTGTCATTTTATTTCTTGGATTTATGGTGTATTGTACACGATTTTTACAGTTCTTCGTTTCTGCCCATTTTTGCATGATTTTGTGGCCTATAACTCACGCTTTTATTGATATTTTAGATTGTCTTTTTATTTCTTGGATTTATGGTTATTGTACACGATTTTTACCGTTCTTCGTTTCTGCCCATTTTTGCATGATTTTGTGGCCTATAACTCACGATTTTATGGAGAATTTAGATTGTCATTTTATTTCTTGGATTTATGGCTTTTTGTACACGATTTTTACCGTTCTTCGTTTCTGCCCATTTTTGCATGATTTTGTGGTCTATAACTCACGCTTTTATTGAGATTTTAGATTGTCATTTTATTTCTTGGATTTATGGCTTATTGTACACGATTTTTACCGTTCATCGTTTCTGCCCATTTTTGCATGATTTTTGGCCTATAACTCACGCTTTTATTGAGATTTTAGATTGTCTTTTTATTTCTTGGATTTATGGCTTATTGTACACGATTTTTAAAGTTCTTCGTTTCTGCCCATTTTTGCATGATTTTGTGGCCTATAGCTCATGCTTTTATTGAGATTTTAAATTGTCATTTTATTTCTTGGATTTATGGTGTATTGTACACGATTTTTACAGTTCTTCGTTTCTGCCCATTTTTGCATGATTTTGTGGCCTATAACTCACGCTTTTATTGATATTTTAGATTGTCTTTTTATTTCTTGGATTTATGGTTATTGTACACGATTTTTACCGTTCTTCGTTTCTGCCCATTTTTGCATGATTTTGTGGCCTATAACTCACGATTTTATGGAGAATTTAGATTGTCATTTTATTTCTTGGATTTATGGCTTTTTGTACACGATTTTTACCGTTCTTCGTTTCTGCCCATTTTTGCATGATTTTGTGGTCTATAACTCACGCTTTTATTGAGATTTTAGATTGTCATTTTATTTCTTGGATTTATGGCTTATTGTACACGATTTTTACCGTTCATCGTTTCTGCCCATTTTTGCATGATTTTTGGCCTATAACTCACGCTTTTATTGAGATTTTAGATTCTCTTTTTATTTCTTGGATTTATGGCTTATTGTACACGATTTTTAAAGTTCTTCGTTTCTGCCCATTTTTGCATGATTTTGTGGCCTATAGCTCATGCTTTTATTGAGATTTTAAATTTTCATTTTATTTCTTGGATTTATGGTGTATTGTACACGATTTTTACAGTTCTTCGTTTCTGCCCATTTTTGCATGATTTTGTGGCCTATAACTCACGCTTTTATTGATATTTTAGATTGTCTTTTTATTTCTTGGATTTATGGCTTATTGTACACGATTTTTACCGTTCTTCGTTTCTGCCCATTTTTGCATGATTTTGTGGCCTATAACTCACGATTTTATGGAGAATTTAGATTGTCATTTTATTTCTTGGATTTATGGCTTTTTGTACACGATTTTTACCGTTCTTCCTTTCTGCCCATTTTTGCATGATTTTGTGGCCTATAACTCACGCTTTTATTGAGATTTTTGATTGTCATTTTATTTCTTGGATTAATGGCTTATTGTACACGATTTTTACCGTTCTTCGTTTCTGTCCATTTTTGCATGATTTTGTGGCCTATAACTCACGCTTTTATTGAGATTTTAGATTGTCATTTTATTTCTTGGATTTATGGCTTATTGTACACAATTTTTACCATTATTCGTTTCTGCCCATTTTTGTATGATTTTTGGCCTATAACTCACGCTTTTATTGAGATTTTAGATTGTCTTTTTATTTCTTGGATTTATGGCTTATTGTACACGATTTTTACCATTTTTTCGTTTTGACGTTTTTTTTCGTTATTTTGTGATCTAGCACACACTTTTATTGATATTTAACATTGTCATTTTATTTCTTGGATTTATGGCTTATTGTACACGATTTTTACCGTTCATCGTTTTTGCCCATTTTTGCATGATTTTGTGGCCTATAACTCACGCTTTTATTGATATTTTAGATTGTCTTTTTATTTCTTGGATTTATGGCTTATTGTACACGATTTTTACCGTTCTTCGTTTCTGCCCATTTTTACATGATTTTGTGGCCTATAACTCATGCTTTTATTGAGATTTTAAATTGTCATTTTATTTCTTGGATTTATTGCGTATTGTACACGATTTTTACAGTTCTTCGTTTCTGTCCATTTTTGCATGATTTTGTGGCCTATAACTCACGCTTTTATTGATATTTTAGTTTGTCATTTTATTTCTTAGATTTATGGCTTATTGTACACGATTTTCACCGTTCTTCGTTTCTGCCCATTTTTGCATGAATTTGCGGCCTATAACTCACGCTTTTATTGAGATTTTAGATTGTCATTTTATTTCTTGGATTTATGGCTTATTGTACACGATTTTTACCGTTCTTCGTTTCTGCCCATTTTTGCATGATTTTGCGGCCTATAACTCACGTTTTTATTGAGAATTTAGATTGTCATTTTATTTCTTGGATTTATGGCTTATTGTACATGATTTTTACCGTTCTTCCTTTCTGCCCATTTTTGCATGATTTTGTGGCATATAACTCATGCTTTTATTGAGAATTTAGATTGTCATTTTATTTTTGGATTTATGGCTTATTGTACACGATTTTTACCGTTCTTCATTTCTGCCCATTTTTGCATGATTTTGTGGCCTATAACTCACGCTTTTATTGAGATTTTCGATTGTCATTTTATTTCTTGGATTTATGGCTTATTTTACAAGATTTTTACCGTTCTTTATTGCTGCCCATTTTTGCATGATTTTGTGGCCTATAACTCACGCTTTTATTGAGAAATTAGATTGTCATTTTATTTCTTCGATTTATGGCTTATTGTACACGATTTTTACCGTTCTTCGTTTCTGCCCATTTTTGCATGATTTTGTGGCCTATAACTCACGCTTTTATTGAGATTTTAGAATATCATTTTATTTCTTTTATTTATGGCTTATTGTACACGATTTTTACCGTTCTTCGTTTCTGCCCATTTTTGCATGATTTTGTGGCCTTATAACTCACGTTTTTATTGAGATTTTAGATTGTCTTTTTATTTCTTGGATTTATGGCTTATTGTACACGATTTTTACAATTTTTTCGTTTTGACGTTTTTTTTCATTATTTTGTGAACTATAGCACACACTTTTATTGATATTTAACATTGTCATTTTATTTCTTGGATTTATGGCTTATTGTACACGATTTTTACTATTCTTCGTTTCTGCCCATTTTTGCATGATTTTATGGCCTATAACTCACGCTTTTATTGAGATTTTAGAATATCATTTTATTTCTTTTATTTATTGCTTATATTACACGGTTTTTACCATTTTTTCGTTTTGATGTTTTTTTTCATTTTTTTGTGATCTATAGCACACGCTTTTATTGATATTTAACATTGTCATGTTATTTCTTGGATTTATGGCTTATTGTACACGATTTTTACCGTTCTTCGTTTCTGCCCATTTTTGCATGATTTTGTAGCCTATAACTCACGCTTTTATTGAGATTTTAGAATATCATTTTATTTCTTTTATTTATGGCTTATATTACACGGTTTTTACCATTATTTCTTTTTGACGCTTTTTTTCATTATTTTGTGATCTATAGCACACGCTTTTATTGATATTTAACATTGTCATTTTATTTCTTAGATTTATATATTATAATACACGGTTTTTACCGTTTTTCGTTGATACCATTTTTTGCATGATTTTGTGGCATATAACACACGATTTAATTGATATTTTGAATTATCATTTTATTTCTTAGCTTTATGACTCATTGTACATGATTTATACCGTTTTCGTTTCTTCCCTTTTTTTCCATGATTTTGTGGCATAGCATACTTTTATTGATATTTTCCATTATCATTTTAATTATTGGATTTATGGCTTATTGTACACGATTTTTACCGTTCTTCGTTTCTGCCCATTTTTGCATGATTTTATGGACTATAACTCACGCTTTTATTGAGATTTTAGAATATCATTTTATTTCTTTTATTTATTGCTTATATTACACGGTTTTTACCATTTTTTCGTTTTGACGCTTTTTTTCATTTTTTTGTGATCTATAGCACACGCTTTTATTGATATTTAACATTGTCATGTTATTTCTTGGATTTATGGCTTATTGTACACGATTTTTACCGTTCTTCGTTTCTGCCCATTTTTGCATGATTTTGTAGCCTATAACTCACGCTTTTATTGAGATTTTAGAATATCATTTTATTTCTTTTATTTATGGCTTATATTACACGGTTTTTACCATTTTTTTCTTTTTGACGCTTTTTTTCATTATTTTGTGATCTATAGCACACGCTTTTATTGATATTTAACATTGTCATTTTATTTCTTAGATTTATATATTATAATACACGGTTTTTACCGTTTTTCGTTGATACCATTTTTTGCATGATTTTGTGGCATATAGCACACGATTTAATTGATATTTTGAATTATCATTTTATTTCTTAGATTTATGACTCATTGTACACGATTTATACCGTTTTCGTTTCTTCCCTTTTTTTCCCATGATTTTGTGGCATAGCATACTTTTATTGATATTTTGCATTATCATTTTAATTATTGGATTTATGGCTTATTGTACACGATTTTTACCGTTCATCGTTTCTGCCCATTTTTGCATGATTTTGTGGCCTATAACTCACGCTTTTATTGAGATTTTAGAATATCATTTTATTTCTTTTATTTATGGCTTATATTACACGGTTTTTACCATTTTTTACGCTTTTTTTCATTATTTTGTGATCTATAGCACACGCTTTTACTGATATTTAACATAATCATTTTATTTCTTTGATTTATGGCTTATTGTACACGATTTTTATCGTTCTTCGTTTCTGCCCATTTTTGCATGATTTTGTGGCCTATAACTCACGCTTTTATTGAGATTTTAGATTGTCATTTTATTTCTTGGATTTATGGCTTATTGTACACGATTTTTACCGTTTTTCGTTTCTGCCCATTTTTGCATGATTTTGTGGCCTAACTCACGATTTTATTGAGATTTTAGATTGTCATTTTATTTCTTGGATTTATGGCTTATTGTACAAGATTTTTACCTTCTTCGTTTCTGCCCATTTTTGCATGATTTTGTGGCCTATAACTCACGCTTTTATTGAGAATTTAGATTGTCATTTTATTTCTTGGATTAATGCCTTATTGTACAC